>OZ020197.1:49667498-50267498 GCA_963971165.1 Philopedon plagiatum
AGTATTTTTTTTTTAATTTTTACATTACCGATTTCCCGGCGTCCTTTCTTAAAACCACTTACGAGCGTCCAAAATATACAGAAAAACTTTTAAATTCCGGCCACCTAGCGTCCTATTTGTATATTATGCTTTTACCGAGTCCACTATTGAGCGCCCGGCCATGTTGCCAGATTAAAATGGTACTCTTATAGTACTGCTAGAGTTAATTGACATATATAAACTTCATGTCCCAAGTCTACGCCACCCTATTGGTCCACTGCGAATAAAATGGACTGTCGGTGTCGTCCTGAATACAAAAATTTCGGATATGCGGTTTTTGATGCGATCCGCTCGGGTAATTAGCTTTTTCAATTAGGTTTGGAAATACACTACGGTCTATTTTTTTTCCAATGTCAAAATGACATCTAGCTTACTGCGCAGACTCTGTAATACTTGCGATCATTCTGATCATATTATATAGTTAGCTAGGGAGATTATTTAAATGTACGTACGCTCAGATTAATCATAAATAGTACAGGGTCTTTACAAAGAGCGAAATGAAATTTTGACTTTTCCGTTTGAAAAAAAAACCGACTTTATATGATTTCATCAAAGTTTTCTGTTTCTATCTTATTTTTGTATATTGAATTTCGCTTTATTGTTTTCTTAAAAAAATCTTCATTTAAAAAAAAAATATATAGGTAGGTACTTAATATTTTCTTTTAATTTTATTTTAATTTCAGCTTTTATGTAAAACAATAATACATTTACAGTTCTAAGTAGGTACACACATATTTTCTATAAAAATATTTCCAAGTTGTAACCGTCTACTCCTCAAGAAAGGTACCACACAGTTGTTTATTCAGTAAGTATAGGTAAAATTTGTATACAGATTTTAAGAAAAACGTTCTGTAAACATGTATTGGAAAACGATTTGTTTTCCAGATACAGGGTGTCAAAAAAATCAGTAATTATTAGTATCTGTAAAAAATATACATATTATGTTAGGAATAATAGAGACCAAGCTTTAAGGTAATTAGATTTCCAAAGGTAAACTAGTTACTAATAACAAAAAATACTACAGTACGCCATTGCTTTAATAAACTATTGTATATTTTTTTGATTAAGTATTTAAAAGTGCAACTTTTTTTGTTATTTTCGTATTTCGCTTTGTTTGAGAAGTATTTTTAGTGGAAGTGACACAATAAACAACTTCATATTTTCTTATTACTTTCAAATTTTTACCAGTTTTCATAAAATTCTATACGTTTTGCAGAAACAGGACAAAACTACTACTGTTGCATATAACAGAATAACTTAAAAACTACCGTGTATGTTTATATATAACAGGCCGGTACTCTAAAGGAACTATTTAATAAAGGAAGGTTATTGATCGTTATAAAGGACTGTGAATAGCTGGGAATTCCGCAGGTCCATTTGGTCATTTAATAAGTTTATATTATGTTTATAAATTTCCCTGGAATAACCCACGTTTGCAAAGCTTTATTATGATGATCAGCAAACTGAAGGGTCAGAATGTCTTAAACTCAGTGGCGGCTGGTGAATTTTCGAAGTTGTATATCTCTGTTCCTACTTACAGGACCCGAACCAAATTTGGGGGTTTTAATAGTGAGGCCCCTGGGAATGTTTTGGTAAAGAAAAAAAAACATTTTGTAATTTGCGAAAAAAGGTTAAATTTTTGGTGTGCAGGAAAAAAATTTGGTGTGCAGGAAAAATTTGAGTGTGCAGGCATTTGGTGTGCAGGAATTGGTGTGCAGGAATTGGTGTGCAGGAATTTGGTGTGCAGGAACAATTTGGTGTGCAGGAAAAAAATGAGAACGTCTAGGTATTTTATTTATTCTTTTTTCTAAACAAATTTTATATCATTTTGTCGATAGTTTTTAAATTTTGAGAGAAAAAAATGTGTTAGTAGAAAGTTATAGTCATTTGAATTTTTTTAAGCCTAATATAAAATTTAAGAAAAAATTCAAATGACTACAACTTCCTACTAACACATTTTTTTCTCTCAAAATTTAAAAACTGTCGACAAAATGATGTAAAATTTGTTTAGAAAAAATAATAAATAAAATACCTAGACGTGTTAATGTTTTTCTTAGGAGGGGCACACCAAAAATTCAACTTTTTTTCGCAAATTACAAAATGTTTTTTTTTCTTTACCAAAACATTCCCAGTGGGCTCACTATTAAAACCCCTAAATTTGGTACGGGTCCTGTAAGTAGAAACAGAGATATACAACTTTGAAATTTCACCAGCCGCCACTGCTTAAACTCCCAAAAATGCTGGGTGACAACGTTACCTTAATGTATATTGTATACCATAATGTCATAGTGCAGAGGTTAGTATATTTCTATAGTACACATAGCATAGGGGATGAAGAGAGAACTTATACAGTGTTTAAACCTGTGCCGGAAATCTCTCTTACTTACTCTATTTAAGGACCATAGAAAATGCTGCAGCTATTGAAACATTCCTCGAATGCAGTACTTGATACTAAGTTGTATGATGCACAGAAACATCACAAAACAAAAGCAATTTCCCTTGAAATGGAATTCATATTGATATAATATAGGAGAGTAAAATACTTATTAAGTAAAAAAAAATCACAAAAACATTTACCCCGAAATAAAATTATTTAACTCACGGCTTTTAATAATTGATGTGAATCGAGCCTATTCAATAAAACTGGTATGCTAGATACTTCCGGCAGTTTTTGGGGAGGCGTATCAAGATATTTTTGAACATCACATCGAAACGAGTAAAATTAAAAAAAAAGTTTTCACATGGTAATGGTAAAATTTTACCCCATCTCACACCTTCCAAATAGGTACGCCAGACTCTTTCGGCCAAATAAAGCTGGTAAGCCAATTTTTTTCTGTTTACTACAAAATTTCCTATCGAAGGTAATATAATTCTTTGAGATTGGTGATAATGGTAAAAATATATTGTGTTTGTATAAAGGGACAAAAAGCAGTAACTCCATAGTAATAACAGCCAATCTAGTCGCCTTGTCTAACAAAAAAATGCATCTTTAAAATGACAACTTGCGTTAATTTTTTATAATATGGGTATAGACAAAGAAAGGTGAACATCCATTTATATTTAATATATTTTAATAAATTTTGGCTTACATGTTTAGTAGACAATGGTTAATATTTGATTAGGTTTCCAGCCAAATCCGATAAACACCAATGGACTTAAGTTCAATAATGTGTCGAATATCCTCGGTTTCTTATACACTCATTGACACGCCTGGGCATTGTTCTGATAAGATGGTCTATATCGTCTTGGGGTATCTCATTCCAGGCTACCTCTAAGTCTCTGTCTAAGTTCTGCCAGAGTCTGAGGGGGGTGCTGTAAGTTTAACAACTTGCGACCAATGATGTCCCACACATGTTCGATCGGTGACAGATCAGGTGATCTTGGCGGCAATGGTAAGCGGGTAATGTGGTGTTGGTTCATGAAGTCCAGGGCTTGTTTAGCTATATGCGGTCTGGCGTGATCTTGTTGAAAACTAGGGTTCTGGAGGGTTTCAAGATATGGAAGGACATGTGGTTCCACTACTTCCTGAATGTAACGGCGCGCTGTCCTGTTACCTCTAATGAAGACTAGAGGTGTCCTGCTACCATATGCAATGGCACCCCATACCATTACACCCCCTCCCCCCCCCCCCCCCGGTATGATGAACATGCCTCTCCATGTGAAACTGTGGATCACGTCTTTCACCACGTCGCCTTCTTACCCTTGCACGACCATCATGCATACCCAAACAAAAGCGGGATTCATCGCTAAAGACCACTCTGTTCCATTCATCGTTCCATTGTAGTCTGTCTCTGCACCATTGCAGTCGATTGCGTCGATGCTCAGGAGTGAGGGGCAACACCCAATGGGGACGGTAAGAAAAAAGACCAAAACTTCTTATCCGTCGATATACTGTACGCATCCCAACCACCCTTCCATGTTCTTCAAACCACTGATTCGCAATCGCCCGACTGGTATTAAAGCGGTCTCTAAGAGCCAAAAGTCTAAGACGACGATCTTGACGCTCGGTTGTTCCCCTGCGATGTCCAGTGCCCCTAGCTGTGTTCACGGGCTTCTTGGGTCCATGCCTGCCAACATCTCAAAATGGTGCGTAAAGATCTGTTGGTTCTTCTGTTAATTTCTCTAACTGAAAGACCTGCTTCTCGTAAGCCCACAATCCGCCCCTCTCAAAGTCACTAAGCTGACGAATTTGACCAAGTCTACGCATTCGCGGCATAATTATGCCTTAAAACAACACTTTGCAAAACACTTTTTATCAGTCAAGTCACAAATGTGAACAAAAATTGCTAAAACTGCAATCGCATGCAGCTCAAACCAGTGTAAAATAGCCGGGTAAAAACGACAAGATAGTGCATAGATAAGGCTGAAAATTTAATCAGTTTTTATTTGACCCAAAATCAATTTGCATGCAAAAAATTATTACAATGAAATTATAAATACTGGGTGTTTACCTTTCTTTGTCACGTAGTATACATATATTATAAAAAATTAACGCAAGTTGTCATTTTAAAGATGCATTTTTTTGTAAGACAAGGCGACTAGATTGGCTGTTATTACTATGGAGTTACTGCTTTTTGTCCCTTAATACAAACACAATATATTTCAAATAAGTATTTTTAAAGTTTTAGACTCAATTTGGCGATACTTAAATAAAATAATAAGTCATCTTGTAGTTATTTTAATAATAATTAGGCTGTGCCATAATACAAGTATTTTTCCTGCTTTCTGCAGTGAAATATATCCAAGAGGAATAATTAATATTTATTAACAGAAAAATAATAGGTATTTAAATGAAAATGTAATCACCATAAATCTCTATCACTTGGTATCTGTATCAGCATAATTATTTAATTAAACATACATAACATCTTTAAAATAAAATAGTTCTTATCATCCGTTATTATACAGGGTGATTACAAACTCGAACTCGAAAAAGAGCATAATTTTTTTATGTCTTAATATTAAGTCCGATATTTTTCAATATCCTGTATAATAATGTTCAAAATAATTTATTATTATCTTTCTAGATGTATCCTCTAATCATTTAAAATACTAGAACACGAATTTACCCGATCAGAGTGGTATTTTATTAACCGCAAGTTAAATAGGTCCTAATTTTTAAAAATTGCACATACGCCTATGAGTCCTTGTAGCGCAGAAACCATCCAATCGACCCCCTCATTTTTTTCCTAAAAATCAAACTAGAGGTCAAGAGGTACAATATACCAAAAATTCGGGCAATTTCACCGAAACCACTTTTCAATGTATTTTGTGCGTGGTCCTTTATGAAGAAAAATGTATTCATGTACACATACTTAGAACTAAATATACCTATTTAACTGTTCCATTACAAGAATTTATTTGGAAAAGAAAGAAATTGTAGAAATATAAGAATATAGTATGCAGTGGCGGCTGGTGAAATTTCAAAGTTGTATATCTCTGTTCACACTTACAGGACCCGTACCAAATTTAGAGGTTTTAATAGTGAGCCCACTGGGAGTATTTTGGTACAGAAAAAAACATTTTGTAATTCGCGAAAAAAGTTGAATTTTTGCTGCACCCCCCATGGGAAAAAATTAACGCGTCTAGGAATTTTAGTTACTATTTTTTCTAAACAAATTTTACATCATTTTGTCGAGAATTTTTAAATTTTAAGTGAAAAAAATGTGTTAGTAGAAAGTTATACAGTGTGTTTCCTAAGTCATCTTATATATTTTAAGTAGCTATCCATATGAACATATGTCCAAAAATGTCTATTTTTCGAAATACAGGATGTCGAAATTAATTTGTTTCCCAGTTTTTTTTAATTATGTTAAAAACGGAATGTTTGCCTTTTACCAAACTTTAAATATTTACACGGCTTATTAGAGGATATGTTTAAGTGTAAACAAAAAGTTTATCGCTTCACTAGGGGCGTGCGTGTATGCAATGGTATCCTTAATTTAAAAAGTGCAAATATATGCACGCCACTGATATTTTTAATTTTGCCAGCATTTTTGCAATTTTCATTCAATACCTGACATAAAATGTCTCTTAGCATTTTAGTTTAGGAGAAAAATGCTATTTTATTGTAATAAACGCATAATTTATTACCAAATTGCATTTCTCTCCTAAACTAAGCAAAAAAAATGTTAGGAGATATTTTGTGTTAGGTATTGAATAAAAATAACAAAAAACTAAAAAACTCGCAAAATTAAAAATGTGGCGTGCATATTTAAAAAAAAATACCATTGCCTACACGCATGCCCCTGGTGACGCGATTAAATTTTTGTTGACACTTCACTTAAACATTTCTTCTGATAAAATAAGCAGTATAATCGTTTAAAGTTTGATAAAAAGAAGACATTCCGTTTTTAGAATAATTTTAAAAAATGAAAATTTCGGAAAATAGGCATATTTCGACCATTGTTTATAAGAAAATTGTTTCATAAAAAGACCTGAGGAATAGCTACTTAAAATATTTTAGATTACTTAGAAAACACCCTGTATATTAATTTATTTGGCTTTTTCTAACATTAATTTATTATGAAAATCGCTCTCTATACCAAACTGTCTTATAGCGAGTACCCGCGACTTTGCTTGCGCAATTCTATTGTTAACAATTGGCTATGCGAGTAATGCGAGTAAAGCCGCCGGTACCGTAGATACTATCAAATAGAATCTTTTATACCCATATTATTTTTATGGAGGTACCAAATCACAGTACTTTAGTATCCTTTAACGTCACTAACATGTTCCCCAACATCCCAAATTCAGACTGTATTAACATAATCAAAAACACACTAACAATAAAAAACATAAATCCTGTCATAAAAACGAAATTATTACTCTTTTTGACCTCTGCATGAAGGAAAACTATTTCCAGTATGGTAACAAATTTTATAAACAAAAGATGGGTTCACCACTAAGTCCTCTTCTAGCTGAAATCTTCATGTCTAATTTGGAAGAAACTTTCTTAAAAACTGAATTCGCAGAAAACATGTATAAGTTTCTGGTACAGATATGTAGATGACATTTTAGTATGTTTTACCGGTAATGATGCGGATTTACAACTAACTCTAAATCACCTAAACAGTTTACATCATAAAATTAAGTTCACAATGGGAAAGGAAAAAAACAACAAAATTAATTTTGTGGATATTACAATAACAAAAAAGGACAAAAAATTCTCATTTGATATTTATAGAAAACCCACGTTTACAGACACAACAATTCCTAATCACTCAACACATCCCACTTCCCACAAAACGGCAGCTTATGATATGTCTAAGATACATAGAGCTTTCGCAATCCCTTTAAACGAAGACAGCCGTAAAAATGAATTAAATCATATAATTAAAATAGCCAAAAACAACGGGTTTAACTCAACCACAATAAATACATTAATAAACAAAAACAAATAACTATTAACCAAATATACCCACGTATAAAAATCAATGAAAAGTTTCAGTATGGTAAAATAACATATTTTGGTCCAATCCTTGAAAAAATAGCACACATCATCTCAAAAACTAACAAAAGTAGCTTTTACACCAGCACAAAAAATATCCCAATTACTTTTAAATGCCAAAAGTAAAACATCACCCCTTAAAAATTCAGGAGTTTATAGACTAAGTTGTAATGAGTGCAGCAGCTCGTATATAGGCCAAACCGGGAGAAATTTTAGCGTTAGATTTAATGAACATAAAACATCTTTTTTGTTAACAAAGAAAATTCAAACTTCGCCAAACATTGTTTAGAGACAGGTCATACCTTTCCAGACGAGAATAATTTAAAAATTTTGTATACAGTTCCTAAAGGAAAAAAGCTTTATATTCTAGAATCAATTGAACTTTCTAAGCATAACAGAAACCCTAATATTAAATGACCAAATAGACCTGTGGAATTTCCAGCTATTCACAGTCCTTCATAACGATCAATAACCTTCCTTTGTTAAATAGTTCCTAAACACCGGTCGCAGATCTATAGAAATTCTAAAAATAACCCTACAGTGTTGACACATTGCAAGATGGCAAAGGACGCTTGGTAATCGTCGGGCTGAAAGTAGAATATACCATTAAATAATATACTGAAGTTGAACCAACTGCCCCTGTCGGTCGATCCGTTGTACTAATAATATATAAAAGTGCAGGGTTTACTATTTTCCTGGCGTCCGAAACAAAATTTTAGATTTCAAATATCTGAAGTACTATATGCACGTGGGTATAGTTTCTATGGTAATACAACAGAGCGTCCGTATACGGACGCTCTGTTGGAACCGGACGCTTGGAAGATAGCAAATCGTTAATGTACGGACGCTCGGAGTGTAGTAGGATAATATATATATATATATATATATATATATATATATATATATATATATATATATATATATATATATATATATATATATATATATATATATATATATATATATATATATATATATATATATAAGTTTAAAAAATTTCTCGACCGTACTCTAAATAATTGGAGGTAATTTTCGGGAATCGGTCTGTATAAAATAAATATTAGAACTCATTTACTCTAAAATGCTCTATATTTCGCCATTTATTTATGGCTTCTTCAGGAGCGATAGCTGAAAGAAAAACAAATACGGCGTTAATAACAAAATGGAGCAATCCAAACAGCCAATCTTACAGTTTCACGGGTTATTTGTTCTATACAGTCTAAAATACTTAATATTAAAGACAAAACAATTTTAAAATATACCCACAATGAGAGTTCAACCATGAACATTTAGCCACGTTGACATAACAAAAAACTTTTAAAATATATACAAGACAATGACTAGACAATGATCACATCTTGAAGACGACAAAGTACCAAATTTTATCAATTACAAATTATTTCACATCTATCGGAAAAAGAACAAAGAAGGTAAAAAAGTTACAAGTCAACGAGCCCACACGTACAGAGTTGTCAGAGGTCAACTCTGTACATGTGGGCTCGTGGACTTGTAACTTTTTTAACTTTTTTACCTTCTTTGTTCTTTTTTCGATAGATGTGAAATAATTTATAATTGATAAAATTTGGTACTTTGTCGTCTTCAAGATGTGATCATTGTCTTGTATATATTTTAAAAGTTTTTTGTTATGTCAACGTGGCTAACTGTTCATGGTTGAACTCTCATTGTGAGTATATTTTAAAATTGTTTTGTCTTTAATATTAAGTATTTTAGACTGTATAGAACAAATAACCCGTGAAACTGTAAGATTGGCTGTTTGGATTTCTCCATTTTGTTATTAACGCCGTATTTGTTTTCCTTTCAGCTATCGCTCCTGAAGAAGCCATAAATAAATGGCGAAATATAGAGCATTTTAGAATAAATGAGTTCTAATATTTATTTTATACAGACCGATTCCCGAAAATTACTATTAATATATGTAATTGATTGGGTTTGATTATTATTATTAAATAAAAATAAATAAATAATAATAAGTGTTGTCATTGTCACTGTCATATCATTGTCAACGCAGTTCTATTTTTCTAGCCACAAATTTATGCGCTTTCAAATTTTTGTTGCTCTTTAAGTTCATTAACATGGCATAATGCCACGTCACAACTTGTTTTCAAATATTGAAATGACGGATATGGTTGCAATTTATGCCCAAGAAAATTTTAATGAACTTCAAGAATTTATGCTGAAAAAAATCCCAACAGACGACAGCCGGATCGAAAGTTTGCTCCGGTTTGTTTTCAGGACTATTTCAACGATTACGGAAAACAGATAGCTTTCGCCACCATAATCAGGTCGGTCAGTAGCTGCAACCTTTCAACAAGAAGAAGTTCTAAACCTGGTCGAGGAAGACCCAACTAGTAGTATTCGCCGAATATTTTAAAATGTTGGACTATGCTCTTCAAATGAGCTTACAATTTTGCACGAACAGCTTCATTCTTATCATTATACCCCAATTAAAAATCTTTTGCAACGTGACTTTTTGCCAAGAATAAATTTTTATCATAATATTCTAAACCATTATAGATAGGATCCCGCTTCTGTTTCCAAAACTGTTTACAGGTGGGGCGACATTTACAAGAAGAGATATAATTAACCGAAAAAACTGCCATATATGGGCAGATGAAAACCCAAATGCTACATGAATTCGGCATTTCAATATAAATTTAAAATTAATGTTTACTTTGGGATAATTGGTGACCATTTAGTACAGCTGCCTGAATCGCTTGTCGCACAAAACTATTAAGATATTCATTTAAACGATTTGTTTAAATTATTAGAAGTTTCCTTACACGTTCGTCTTGACATGTGGTAGGGTAGACCGGGGTCGAAAGTAACAGGGGTCAAAAGTAACATCTCAAATATCTTCATAAACGTAATAGATATGCATGCGCTAATTTGTCGAAGATTCCGCCTATTCAGGTGCTAAACTCCCATTAGTACCATTACCGGCTCCATGAAACACAGTTGTGCGTATAGAGCCATTTAAATTTTTTATATCAAAAAGTAACTTTTTTCGTGTTCGTTTTTATTGTGATAAAGTGCAGAAAAAGCCATGTAGGTACAATTTATCGTACTAGACATTTTTTTTTAGGTATTTTGTTATTGTATAGGCATAATTTTGTACCGTGTTGTTGTGTTTTTGCTTAAAAATTGTAATACAAATTTGCAAGTACAGTCGGGGATGGTTGTAACAAGGCAACTCGGGGACGGTTGTAACGTTACAACCGACCCCGTTGTAGTACAGATAATATAGTTTTTTATTGCTTTTTTTAAGAATGCCCCGTACGAAGAAAAGGAAGACAGACCGTGGTACGAAAGATATAACCTTTTACGAACCAGCATATAAAGAAGTTACTAATGGGAATCTCTCTATTAAATCATAAGCAAGACAATATGAATTATGCCACGTGTCATTGACAAGATACAAGAAGAAACTGGAAGCCCCCAATGAAAATTTACCAGTGTCCATGATTGTCCTATATAAATATTTTATTATATCCCCAATTTTAGGCATAGTCCTATCATAAATGTGGTGTTACAACCGACCCCCCTTAGTGTTACAACTGACACTGGGTGGGGGCGGTTGTAACAAATTACATCACTTTAATTTTTAGTTACCTGTGAGGTTTTTACTTTGTTCAGCCCTAAAATATCACTTACATAATAAAGGTAACTAATTACCTTAACTATAGCCATACAAATAGTATTTCCAATTCTAATAGTTTTTTCATAATTAAATACTAAAGTCAGACTGTTACAACCGATCTACCCTACTTCCATGATGGCGCTCCATCACATTATTCCCACGAATCACAAAATAACTTAAATACTGTCTTTCCTTGCCGCTGGATTGGGGGAGGTAGTGACTTAAATCCACTTGATTTTTACTTCTGGGGATACATAAAACGTCTTGTATATTCAGCTGCAGTCATCAATATACAAGATGGGCTGAAACTGAGCAAAGGATAGGAGCTGCAGCAAACACCGTTCGAAATTTACATCACACTTTTTTGCAGTTAGAAGAAATTTTCCAAAAACATATCACAAATGTATCGAGGCAACCGGTGGACATTTTGAACATTTGCTGAAAAATAATTGAATTTATTTACCTCATGGTAATTATTTTATTATCAAATCTTTAAGATGCCATAAGTTGATTTTAGCAGTTTATTTTTCATTCCTCATTCGTGTTTTATTTGGCTTTTATTATTTTCACTTGATGTTTGCATTTCCTTAGTAAAATGGTTTATCTTTTACTGATACTAAAATTTTTTATTTCGTGTTTATTCTGTGCAACACCGAATTCAAATGCATTTTTCTCAAAAACAGTTCCTTCTGGCGACATCAATAAAGTATGCATTTCTTAATTTAAAAAGATACAAGAATAATAATTCCTATTCAGAAATTATGTACACTGAAGCTCAAAAAGGTTATGACGTTTTAAAATTGCATTTAATGCCTTAGGTGACGCCCCTACAAAATACAGCAAATTTTACAACAGATTTGCTTTTTCCCATCCAAAATTTTGTAAATTTATTTAGTATCTTTCAAAACATTTCGATAAAAATGTAAAATGAAATATTAACTAACACCCTGGATCTCTCTTATTATCAACTTTTGTATTAGATAAATTGGGTTAAATTGACCTAAATTGAGCCAGTGATATATACAGTGTGTCCGCTTAAGTTCTGTGCATATGGGAAACTTTTATTATTAATTTTACGAAAAAAAGTTACTCTTTATAAAAAGTTCTGCTTCCTGAGAAAATAATATTAAACTATTCAAACTTGAGGTAGTATGTACAGGATAGTCAAAAATTTAAAAAATTCAAAATTGGCCTAAGAGAGAAGTACCCTTAATTTTAGTTTTAGAGCAAAATGGAATAAGAGAATGTTGCTTGGCATTAAAAATTATATCTGTTTATACTCTTAGTATACTGTTATTAAAAATAAACTTAAAGATTTAAATCTTAATTCTTAATGGCATGTCCAATATCTTGCCACAATTTCCCACCTGAATTTAAATATTTAAGTAGATAAATATGCCGTCGAAATTGAGTATGCAAGAAAAAATTGAAATAATTTTTATTGCTGGTGAAAATTACAAAACGTATCGGGAAGCTGCCGAAATTTGTAACAACAGACATCCTGATAAAATTATTTATTTCGCAACAGTAGGGAACATAGCGACTAAATTCAAGACCAAGTGTGGAAAATAACTACAATAAGAAACGTACACCAAGGGTTGCAAATAATGAAACTGTGAACCACGTAATTTTGACTGTAGTAAAAGATCCTTCATTGCGAAAAAGGTCACCAACATTGCCAAATGATGTAGGTAAAACTACGGTTTCAAAAATATTAAATGAAAACAAAATTCGGCCTTACAAACCAAAATTTATACGTACCTTGAAGTCAGGTGATATTGAACGACTCTTACAATTTTGTTTTTTTAATACAAGGAGAGTTTGAAGATTCATGACAAGAAATATTATTTTTACCGACGAAGCAACGTTCTCCTCCAACGGGACTGTAAGTTCACAAAATTGTCGTTGGTGGAGTGACGTTAATCCAAATTTCACTATACGGACACGTGATCAATACTCATTTAAAACAAATGTGTGGTGCGGAATTCACAAAAATAGAACAATAGGACCTTTTTTTCGACAAAATTTAAATGGTGAACGTTACTTGCTTTTTTTAAATAATTATTTGTTTAGTTTTATTCATGAACTTCACATACCCGATAGGCTACGGATATGGTACCAACAAATGGTGCACCGTGCCACAGTACGAGGGATGTAAGACAATACTTAAATACCCTTTTAAGTGGAAAAGTTATCGATAGATATTCTGACCTTTTTTGGCCCGCTAGGTCTCCGAACTTGAGCCCCCTAGATTATTTCTTGTGGGGCTATTTAAAACAGAATGTATATCTACAAAGGCCATTTCAAAATGTTGACCATTTGGAGAGGGTAATTAGAGAGACAATTACAAATATAACTCCTGCCATGATTAGAAATGGTTTACGAGAATTTTCTGGAAGAACGGCTAAATCTATTGAAGGAGAGGGAGGATATGTCGAGGCAAATATGAAGTGAGGGAAAGTTAATGAATATTTTTATTTAAATTCATATTTTAATGTTTATTATTATAATTGTATTTTTCCAAAATAAATCATCATGTTTCTATCAATTACACAACCCCACAAAAACAAAAGTGTTCGGACTTGTGGGTCGGGCATATGGATTCTCATGTATTTTTCGACGCTGAATCCGATCCCGAGCTCAGAAATGGCCCTCCACGTCTGGAAGTGGTCCCAGGGGCCAAAAATGGCCTCTATAGGGCCTGAAAGGTGGATTCCGGGATGAGGCGAGGTCGAAGGTGCATGCTAAACCAAAGCCGGATTTGTGGTCGAAAAGTTTAGGGCCAACTGAAATTCCCCGTTTGGGACCGGGAAAATGACCCCTTAGGGTCCGGAAAATCGTGTTTCGGACGTCGCAATCGCAACAGTGGTATTTTTATGTACTCTCAAATTCTGGAACTCAGACTGTGCTCGAAACGTTTATGGCCAACTGGAATTGCCCTTTTGGGACCGGGAAAATGACCCCTTAGGGGCCGGAAAATCGTATTTCGGACGTCGCAATCGCAACAGTGGTAGTCCCATGAAAAAATACCCCTGACAGGGGTATTTTTTCATGGGACATTTTTGGGACCGGGAAAATGACCCCTTAGGGGCGGGTAAATCGTGTTTCGGGCGTCGCAATCGCAACAGTGGAAGTCCCATGAAAAAATGCCCCTGACAGTGGTATTTTTTCATGGGACTACCACTGTTGCGATTGCGACGTCCGAAACACGCTTTTCCTGCCCCTAAGGGGTCATTTTCCCGGTCCCAAACGGGAAATTCCAGTTGGCCATAAACTTTTCGAGCACAGTCTGAGTTCCAGAATTTGATAGTACCGTCAAATGGGGTTAAGTGGATCCCCTGGGGTAAAATTAACTCCACGTGTCTGCGTTGTAAAACTGGTCCGCTCAGAGACCGTGAGCGCGTCAGTTGCGTCTCGATTTTAAAGGTTGGTGGGAGACAGACCCTTGGTATTTCCTTACCTCGGTTGAGGGATGAAAGCGAAAGAACAGGTAGGTATGTAGCGCTGCATTTTAAAAATATCGTATTTTACGTACAATTTATAAAACTTGAAAACATTAGCTTGTAGAAAATACCTTAAGCACAACAGGGGGTTTTCACTATGTAAAAGCAATAGTATAGTTCATCTATAAAATATTAATTATCAGTAAGTAAATTAAACAACAATATTATTAACATTTTCTGGCACTTCTGTACCAAATTACAACTATGTGGGGTAAAATGGATCACAATATTTTAAGTGGAACAGGAACTACAAGATGGCCTTAGAGGTATTATCAGTGGCACACCCAGGAGGGGGGCTGGAGCTGCAGCCCCCCCCCCCCCCAGACCAACATTCTAGACACACAAAAATTTAAAAAATGCACTGCTAATTGAAAAAATCCATCGAATTGCACTATTCAGCCCCCCTCAAGACAAAATCCAGGGTGCGCCACTGGGTATTATACCGTGTATTTTATTATTTTCAGAAAAATGTCACGTCTGCATAAGATAAAAATAGGCCCAGCGGGCAAAATGAATTAGGGCAGTTTTGAAAACGGCAGTGGCTAGGTCCATGAAAATGGTGAATTTATTGTAAATGCTTTGAGAAAGCAGCCAGGCTCCTGAGGTCACATGTGTTAATGGGGAACAAATAAGAAGCTTAAACTGATTAATCTTCGGCGTGGCAGGCATATTTTTTCTAATTGTGCAGAACTCTCTTCAATAGAATAGTAGTATCATTTACTGTTAACATATTATATTGTAAATAATAAAGTTCGTCACCATAAGACATGTTTTTTATTTGTTTTATAACTAATTTTATTGAAAAAAAGAATTTAGAAATCAATTTTAGTGATCCGCATTCCTCATATAAAGTTTACAATAAATTTTGCACTGCAAATTACGTATGATCCACTTTACCTACCCCAACCTATGGGGTAAAGTGAACCGCTATTTGACCAAAATTAAAAAAAAAAACTATTCAAGAAAAAAAAACTGTTTCTGGATATATTAAAGAAGATGCACTAAGCAACTTACTTTATTTTTCCCACAATGTTTAGATCAATCTTTTATATATAAATTCGTCAAAAACCCGAAATTTTGATTCATTTTACCCCATTTGACGGTACATAAAAATACCACTGTTGCGATTGCGACGTCCGAAACACGATTTTCCGGGCCCTCAGGGGTCATTTTCCCGGTCCCAAACGGGGAATTTCAGTTGGCCATAAACTTTTCGACCACAAATCCGGCTTTGGCTTTAGCATGCACCTTCGACCTCGCCTCATCCCGGAATCCATCTTTCAGGTCCTATAGAGGCCATTTTTGGCCCCTGGGGCCACTTCCAGACGTGGAGGGCCATTTCTGAGCTCGGGATCGGATTCAGCATCGAAAAATACATGGGAATACATATGTCCGACCCACAAGTCCGAACACTTTTTTTGTGGGGTTGTGTTATTTAAATGCGTCATAAAATTACTACAAAAGAGAGATAAAGAATCAACGGTTACGTTTCGAACAAAAATAATTGATAAATGTCTATTAGCTTGAATTGCTTAATAAATACATTTATTAATTATAAATCATTAAAAAAAAATGATATTTTTTGAAATGTCAAGTTTATTTTTAATAATAGTATATTAAGAGTATAAACAGAAAAAAATTTTAATGCCAAGCAACATTTTCTTATTTCAATTTGCTCTAAAATTAAAATTAAGGGTACTTCTCTCTTAGGTCAATTTTGATTTTTGACTATCCTGTACATACTATCTCAAGTTTGAATAGTTTAATATTATTTTCTCAGGAAGCATAACTTTTTATAAAGAGTAACTTTTTTTCGTAAAATTAATAATAAAAAAGTTTCCCATATGTACAGAACTTAAGCGGACACACTGTATATATATATATATATATATATATATATATATATATATATATATATATATAATATATATATATATATATATACAGTGACCGGCAAAAAGTTCGCAACATATGGGAAAAATTTTTATTAGGAGAGTATCGGAAAAACTTTCCCAGGGGATCGGTTCTGCATGTCCGATAACCTAAAAATCGATTTTGACATACGTCACGTGACCACTGGTATAGCGTCAAATTAAAAAAAAATTGTTAATTTACAAAAAGTGAGGTTAGTTGACGAGATATCAAAAAAAGTTATTTGAAAAAATTGCTTAGAATTAAATTCTAGGTCCTTGTGCAAAATTTTAAGATTTTATTTAAAAAAATTGGAAAACTCAATTTTTTTTAAATATTTTTTTATCGATTTACAAATTTCCGGTTTTTTTCGTTTAGATAGCTTGGCTAATGTAAAGCCCATGTATCTGGATGAAAATAAACGAATGTAGTAGTTTTTTCTACAATTGACAGGACAAAATTAAAAAAAACAGGGTTTCGCCGGACGCTAGCTGTTGCAATGATTTGTATCTAGCAGCAGTGTCAAAATTTTAGAGACATTTCAATGAGATTACATTGAGAAAACCTTAATCGTCTTAAATATATCTGAAGTTCGACTTTTTGTAAAGTTAAGGGGATTAAAATAGATAATAAACAAAAAATTGCCTGTTTATTTAATCGAAATTTTATAAACGAAAACCAATGTAAGAAAAACTTAAAAGTAGTCAAATTCTGTACTAACAACACAAAAAATCATTGTTTTTCCTTGGGTGCACAAAATTTAAAACTCAGTATGACCACCATTTCTCTCCATACATACTGTTGTTCTCGAGCGCAACTCTCGATTAACATTTCGGAGCATTTTACGATTTATTTGCAATACACAATTTATAATGACATTCTCTAAATTTTGTATATTCCTAAAGGGTCGATGTTTGTACACAGGGTTCTTTAGGTATCCCCACATAAAAAAATCTAACGGAGTCAGATCTACAATTCTACAATTGACAGGACAAAATCGAAAAAATAGGTGTTCGCCGGACGCTCGCTGTTGCAATGGTTTGAATCTAATGAAATGACTGTATCAAGATTTTATTAAGATTTTTCGCACATAAATTTAACAACTAGGTCTATTTAGTTGTACTTAAAACTACCAAAGCAGGCTCTGAAATTAAAACAACCAAATAATCTAGTAGGTTAAAAACAACAGAAAAATGTCAAACAAATTATAATTTGTTTGATTTCAACCTATGTCATTGGTTTATGTCTCGCATCTTACTAAGTTTGATATTTTACATAAGTTTATTAATATTTTATTCCTTAAAATGGCACCCACACTACTTCTTCAGGAAAAGATAGAAATTATTTTAATTTCTGGAGATAATTACAAAAGCCATAGAGAAACAGCAGCAATTTTTAATGAGAGGCACCCCGATAAATCCCTCCATTATTCCACAGTATCTCGTCTAGTCAATAAATTTAAAGAAACGGGATCGGTAGAAAATCAGTATAAAGTTTCCCATGAAAAACCGGTAACAGGTGACGAAGGTTCTCTGGATGTGTGTTTGTCGATCACAGAAACACCCCAATTAGCAGTTAGTCAAATATCGGAGATCACTAACATTCACGAAAGATCTGTGCGGAGGATATTAAAAAGAAACAAATTTCATCCGTACAAACCTAAATTTGTACAAGTATTAAAAGATAGGGATTATGACGCCCGCTTCGATTTTTGTGCCTGGTTCCAGGGTATGATTGAGGAAGATTTTAATTTTCCAAAGAACGTTCTTTTCTCGGATGAAGCTACATTTACCTCTAACGGAACCGTCAGTTCACAAAACTGTAGATGGTGGGCCACCGAAAACCCAGACTTTGTAATTCAGAGTAAAGACCAATATAGTTTTAAGGTTAATGTGTGGTGCGGAATTTTCAACCTCAGAATAGTGGGACCTTTTTTCTTTAGAGACAATTTAAATTCAGAACGATATTTAGAATTTCTACAAACTGAGATATCTGACTTTTTAGACAATTTGTCATTAGCCGAAAGAAGAAATTTATACTTTCAACAAGACGGAGCTAGCATTCATTCCACAAATGAGGTGAAGAGATGGCTGGATCAAGAATTTGGAAACCAGTGGATAGGACGGTTTTCTGAAAATCCGTGGCCTGCGAGATCACCAGATCTGACTCCGTTAGATTTCTTTATGTGGGGATACCTAAAGAACTCTGTGTACAAACATCGACCCTTTAGGAATATACAAAATTTAGAGAATGTCATTAGAGATTGTGTATTGCAAATAAATCGTAAAATGCTCCGAAATGTTAATCGAGAGTTGCGCTCGAGAACAATAGTATGTATGGAGAGAAATGGTGGTCATACTGAGTTTTAAATTTTGTGCACCCAAGGAAAAACAATGATTTTTTATGTTGTTAGTACAGAATTTGACTACTTTTAAGTTTTTCTTACATTGGTTTTCGTTTATGAAATTTCGATTAAATAAACAGGTAATTTTTTGTTTATTATCTATTTTACTCCCCTTAACTTTACAAAAAGTCGAACTTCAGATATATTTAAGACGATTAAGGTTTTCTCAATGTAATCTCATTGAAATGTCTCTAAAATTTTGACACTGCTGCTAGATACAAATCATTGCAACAGCTAGCGTCCGGCGAAACCCTGTTTTTTTTAATTTTGTCCTGTCAATTGTCGAAAAAACTACTACATTCGTTTATTTTCATCCAGATACATGGGCTTTACATTAGCCAAGCTATCTAAACGAAAAAAACCGGAAATTTGTAAATCGATAAAAAAATATTTAAAAAAAATTGAGTTTTCCAATTTTTTTAAATAAAATCTTAAAATTTTGCACAAGGACCTAGAATTTAATTCTAAGCAATTTTTTCAAATAACTTTTTTTGATATCTCGTCAACTAACCTCACTTTTTGTAAATTAACAATTTTTTTTTTAATTTGACGCTATACCAGTGGTCACGTGACGTATGTCAAAATCGATTTTTAGGTTATCGGACATGCAGAACCGATCCCCCGGAAAAGTTTTTCCAATACTCACCTAATAAAAATTTTTCCCAACTTTTTGCCGGTCACTGTATATATATATATATATATATATATATATATATATATATATATATATATATGTGTATATATATATATATATATATATATATATATATATATATATATATATATATATATATATGTGTGTGTGTGTGTGTGTCGGTAAATGCAAATTCTTTAATTCTTTCGCTAGTGCGAAACACAAGACCGTAAAATGACAAATACAATAAAGTAGGACCATTCTTTTTGATTCTGGTGTGGGTGTCAGACCACTCCACGTACTCTGTTCGTTAGCCGCTTTGGGTGTGAGCCTGCCTGATGAAGGGTAAGGGCAGTGGCGGCTGGTCCTAAAGGCCACAAGGGCACGTGCCCACTCTAGATTTTCAACAAATAAAAAATCTTTTATCAAAAGTTAAAAAGAAATAATACACCGCCGCGCCTCAATACCTCTTTCCTTGCATGTCACACCACGGCGAACGTGACCGCCGGCGATCAAAACTTATCTCCGGGGACACAGCAGATTTATCCCAATTTCATTATCAATTTTGGTGGCGACGCCGGTCTATGCAATGGAGAATTAGGGTTAAAATCGCGTGCTCTCGGCATTACGATGGGCACAATATTTCGCGTCTCCTTCGAGCGGCGTCGTCGTTGGCGCGGCGCGGCGGGCGGAAGAGATTATTGCACAATTATATGTTGTTTTCTTGATATATTAACACGTGAAGGCCTAATAAATTTTTTTTGTGATCAGTTGAGGGATATTTTTGTATTAGACTGTTTATTTAATTAGTTTATTAATTAGTAAGTGCATTAGTGCTTAGTATTACTAGTAATTCTAGTACTGTGTATTTTGTTTTTTTCTTACTTTTGGGTTTTCCCGATCCGCCGTTTCCAAAAAATGGAATCAGAAATAAACTCGGTGCAATATTTATTTCAAAAGACTGTTTTACAATTTTTTAAGTAGGTATTATTTATTGATTTGTATTTGTGCCCCCCAAATAAAAAGTCACGAGCCGCCACTGGGTAAGGGCCCAGAAATCGCGATAGTACGAAGACACCCAGAATCAAAAAGAACAGTCCTACTTTATTTTATCTGTCATTTTACGGTCTTGTGTTTTTTTGCAGTAGCGAAATAATTAAAGCTCTTGCATTTACAGACATATATTAAATATATCGACCGAAGAAAATTCCCCATTTTCTATATATTTATATATAGAAAAACCTCCTTACATATATATATATATATATATATATATATATATATATATATATATATATATATATATATATATAAATTATATATATATATATATATATATATATATATATATATATATATATATATATATATATATATATATATATATATATATACAGGGTGTCTGGAAAAGGTCTGTACAAAATGCTACCACGCATTCGTGAGACTAAAATGAGACGATTTAACCCAACTTACCTATATCCAAAAGTGTTTCGTTAGGGAGATACAGAGCCCCAAAGGGGCACTTAACGATTTACTTTTGAACCGACTTGTATAATTTAATGAAATTTTAATATTTTATGTTGGCCATAAAGACTCATAAAACCATACTACAGTAGATGTTTGACATCGTCAGGGAAGTCAGGAACGGACTTGCCACCACACTCGTAGGGCCACATTTTTGACAGGTATCATTTTACAGAGCTCAAAACTGATTTTTTAAATACTTTGGTTTTCCTCTTTAAAAAAGGTACTCGACATTTGTTTCGATAAAATTAGCCGTTTTCGAAAAAATTAAGGTTTTGTATAACACGTTATTGAAATAATACTACAATACTACAATAAAACACCAGTCGTTTTTATTTCGTTAACAATGTGTTATTGACAGGTAAAAGTTAAATCATAAAAAGTACTTAAAACTGAATCTTTTTGATATTTCAGAAATCGCTTAAATAGAAAAATGTTAAAAATGTGAAAGCTCTCCTTCTTCTTGTTTACTTGAGCAGATTTTCGAAGTGGGCGCCCTGTACCTCTTTACATTTTCTTATCCGACGGATGTTTTGTTGTTGTACTTGAAACAACATTCCAGGATTGTCTCGAATTTCGTTGCAATGGTGTGTTATTCTTTCTATCAGGTTTTCCCTGGTGTGAACTGACGTTCAATATACAAGCCTTTTTAAATTTCCACACAAGAAGAAATCTAAAGGAGTCATGTCGGGCGACCTCGGTGGCCATACAATAGGCCCACGTCAACCTATCCATCTATCACCAAAAGTATTTGATAAGTGCTGACGAACTAAATTGCTAAGATGGGGCAGTGCACCGTCGTGCATAAACCACATCTGATTTCTAATTTATAAGGGCACATTTTCTAATAAAAATAAACCGTCTAAGTTTTGTTGCAAGAATTGCAAATAGATGGCACCATTTAATCTATCTTCAATAAAGAACGGTCCAATGAGATGATTCCCAATAATCCCCGCCCACACGTTAACCATAAATCCTTGTTGATGCTTTGTCTGTTCTATTGCATGGGATTTTCTTCATGCCAGATATGCAAATTATGGCAATTTATTACACCGTCTTTGGTGAAACCGGCTTCGTCCGTGAACAAAACAATACTAGTAAAATTTGGATTTTGCCTAAATCGTTGAGAAAACCAATTTGCGTAATTGACTCTTGCAGGATAATCAGCGGGAGACATGGCATGTACCTTTTGGACGTGATACGGATGTACCTAGCAGTTGTTCTCGAAGGGTCTCATGAACAACCCACTTTGTCGCATGAACTTGAACCGACAACTTTCTTACACTATTAGAGGGATTTTCAGCAATCTCATCCAGAATTTCCTCCTCTAACTGAGAGTGTCTTGCTCTTCTTGGAGGCCCTTCTCCACCACGGCGCGGCAAAAAACTTCCTAAAATGGATTAGCAAAAGATTCGCTATTTTTAGCATTTTTTTTATTTCACTTGACTTTTTACCTGTTTCTCTTAAGCTACGATCCACCCTTTCAAAAGTTCTTCGGTGCGGTAAACGTCGATTTGGAAATGCACCAGAATAAATTCTTCTTGCCTCCACACAATTGCCAAGTGCTTGTCCATAAATTAGATGCATGTCAGCATATTCGCTATAGGAATAATGCTCCATTACTTAATTCTTGTATAATCAGTCAGACACTTTTGAAAAGTGTTGTCAATAACACATTGTTAACGAAATAAAAACGACTGATGTTTTATTGTAGTATTGTAGTATTATTTCAATAACGTGTTATACTAAACCATAATTTTTTCGAAAACGGCTAATTTTACCGAAACAAATGTAGAGTACCTTTTTTAAAGAGGAATGACCAGAGTATTTAAAAAATCAGTTTTGAGCTCTGTAAAATGATACCTGTCAAAAATGTGGCCCAACGAGTGTGGTGGCAAGTCCGTTCCTGACTTCCCTGACGATGTCAAACATCTACTGTAGTATGGTTTTATGAGTCTTTATGGCCAACATAAAATATTAAAATTTCATTAAATTGTACAAGTCGGTTCAAAAGTTAGAGCCAAAAAAGTAAATCGTTAAGTACCCCTTTGGGGCTCTGTATCTCCCTAACGAAACACTTTTGGATATAGGTAAGTTGGGTTAAATCGTCTTATTTTAGTCTCACGAATACGTGGTAGCATTTTGTACAGACCTTTTCCAGACACCCTGTATATATATATATATATATATATATATATATATATATATATATATATATATATATATATATATATATATATATATATATATATATATATATATATATATATATATTACAAAATTGGAAATTTCTGTGGTCTATAGGTAATATGTTAAATGCAAATGCAAAAATTAACATCTTCGCTAGTGCAGAACAAGAAAACCGTAAAATGAAAAATAAAATAAGGACTATTTTTTTTTATAGGAGAGCACCCAGACCAGAATCAAAAATAGTCCTTATTTTATTTTTATTTTTCATTTTACTTACTCATCTTCTTGTTCTGCACTAGCGAAGAAGTTAATCTTTGCATTTACATTTAATATATATTCAGGGTGTTTCACTTAAAACTTGCAATGCTTATATCTTTAAATCGAACTGGAATCATTAATTTCTATGAAAGGGTTTCGGTAGGTGTAGTCGGACTCTGTAAGTTAGAGTAAAAATTTGACCGACGCCAGTGATAGCCCTGGCGTCGCGACGCCACAAATATATCAATGGATGGCAGGTACCTTAAAAATATCATATTTCAGAAGTTCGTTAAATTCTAAGAGAGTTTTGCTATTTACTTAAATTTCATATATCTACTCGTTTCTGAGATATAATCGGTGGAATAGCCAATTTATTTTATATTTTTATGATCCCATTTAGGGAAATATCAAAAACTAAATAAAATTTTATGACGGAAACTTTTAATGCTGTACTATAATTCACTCTTGAAACTTTAATTGGACGTTTCGTCTCTAAGAGATCATTATCAGGTCAATACAACAAAAAATTGTGTATTTCCATTTCTGTCTTACAGATTTATCTCAAGCTATAGCCTTCAATATTGAATAGAGAATGAGAGACCGTGTAAGGTACGCTTGTAGCGTACCTTACACGGTCAATAATATTGATATCAATCAATACTGACAATATTTCAACAAATCAACTTCAATCTCTGTATCAATATTCTTCAACCTTACACGATAAGTATTATTGTCAATATTTCCTTCAGTACATAACCTACTACTATCCGTGCCTGTTGAAAATGGATGGATGGAAATGTACAGTAAAGCGTAAGCGCTGGATGAACGATTGGTTAAAAAAGCATGCTTGCTGCTTTCATTATTGACAGCAGCTGACGTTACACTAAGGATTGATCCAATACTGACAGCGCACCCTAGACGATCAGTAATACTGACAGTATCCCTCTACTCGCTGATATTGATGCCTGATATTCGGAAATTTAGCCACCTTACACGGTCAATATTTTTGTCAATATAATAACATATTGTCAGTATTATGATCGAGTAAGGTACGCTTATCAAAACTTGAAATAGCATGTACAGAGTGGTCAGAAAATAGAAAAATTTATAACTGACCCAAGAGAGAAGTACCCTTAATTTTTTTTTAGAGAAAAATAAAATAAGAAAATGTTACTTAGAATTAAAAATTAGTTTCAGTCCATTGCTTTCTATCAAAAAATAATTTAAAAAATTTAAATAGGTTAATTCTTAATGGCACCACCAATATCTTTCCACCTTTTCTCACCTAGATACCAGCAAAATTTGCTTAGCTTATTTGCGGATAATTGATAAGTGATTAATGATTAGTACCTTGAGTTGCATATTTACATGTATTTTTTATTTATTTACAAAATAATTTACATTTTTAAATTTTTAATATTATTTTTTAATAGAAAGCAGTAAATTTAAACTTACATATTATAATTGTTGGTTCTAAGTAACTTTTTCCAGTTTCATTTTGCTCTAAAATAAAAATTAAGGGTACTTCTCTCTTGCGTCAATTATAATATATAATATATATTAGGTATAATATATATATATATATATATATATATATATATATATATATATATATATATATATATATATATAGGGTGTTATGAAATTTACTCCATATATTAAAACCGTTAAATCCTGACATGAATTCAGATTGGAGAAAAATATTCATAAATGGCTCTTTACTTTCTCTTAAAGTTGCTCTAAACAACGGTACCCGCCACTGGCAAGAAACTCATGATACCTAATAAGTTGCCAATTCTATTAATAATTTTTTCTATGCAGCAAGTCAGCATATAAAAAGTAATATATTTTTCGAATGAAGTTTTTTGCAGGACACAACAGAAACAATTAAGTTATAGAATAGCGAACCACAAGAGTAGTAGGTATAGGTTTAACAAACCTAAGCACGTGTAAATTCATTTATAATTTATTGCGAATTTAAATCCAAAAATAACTACTTCCAATTTACGGTATTTCTCTGTCTTAACAAACTAATGTTTTCCTGTTTAGAAGTATGCCAGTTACCAGCTGACCAAGGTTCTTGCCCTGAAGCTAACCACAAACGCTGGTACTTTGATAACACACAAGGCGAATGTAAAGTGTTCATTTATACTGGCTGCGGTGGTAACCAGAACAATTTCAAAACATTCCAAAAATGCCTAGAATACTGTAAAGATTTCTTACCGTATACTGAGCCTCGTAAGTGGAATATTAGTAATATTAACAATTTATGCCTAATTAAATACTCACAGATTAAAAGCTTCATGCACCACACATCGCATTATAATCAATAATAGCTGTAACCACAAAATTACTTACTTATTAGGTCTGCCATGTCATTTTTACACAAAACGCAAAATATGGAGCGTTAAGGAAACTTTGATCGGGTTAACCCGCCTGTCAGCTGATATCGGTACTAACAGCTGTTAGAGAAAGACAACAAATTATTAACTAATGATCGGAGTAATCGGATCATAGGTTCCATAACTGCCTATAGTAGAAGTAATAATGATATTATTTTTAAAATTTCGTGACATTTGTTTTTTCAACCAAGGAAAACCTATTATGAAAAAATGATAGATTATTTTCTAAATATACTTTTTTACGATTTAAAATTTCATTTGGCTTGGGCTTATCTTTATTTTCATAATTGGATACACTAATGGATTATTTATTCAATGTTTTCAGTATGTTGTGACTTTTGCAAGCGTAGTCACTGATCTGGCATAACGGTTCATAAAAAGTTGAATCTTATTTACACATATTTATTTATCTTCACTATTTCGATCAATACAATCACGAACACAGTATTGTACAACTAGCCTAAAATGCCGTTTTCAATGTTATACACTTACACGGCCAGATTCTCCAACGCTAGGTCGGTCTAATTTGACAACCAAAAGTTTTAAACTGACAAGTGTAAGAATAATTTTGCATTATGCTTCACCATAATTATTTGGCTTAGTTTTAAACTGTGCTTTATATAAAACTTATCAAGCTGCTTCTAGATACTCGGTGGTACTATTACGTAGGTTCATAATAGTAATTATGTTTATCAGAACGACAACAAACAACATTTTGATGAAGATCGAGATAATTCTACCAAACGACGTAGCCTCGTTGACGTACAGATTAAATTGGACTAATATTGCTTGAACCAAGAATGCCTCCTTCTCCGACCGCGCGCAGTGCCACAGGAACGCATGCGCAGTTGAAAAGTTATAGGACTGGTCTTAATATTTGTGTATGCTGTTGTATCAGTTTACATAGAATACCTACATGTTTGTGGAAGTTTGAGTAAATTTTTAGTTTAACACGCCAATGTCTATGTAGAAATACGTATTTTATTCGGTTGAAAAGCTAAAAGCTAAAAAATATTTTTCACAAAGATGTGGATGTTAGCTACGTAAATTAAAACTATGTGAGTCAATTCTATGGATCCAGCAATCGCCAAGCGAAATAAAGGTTGCTTGCAAATTTCCATCAGAGAAAAGTCCGAAATATCGCCAAAAACCGTTTTACGGTCTCAATAAAGTAAATATTATGTTTACGTGAAATACTGTGTACAGATTTTTTCACCACACCAAAATGAGATTTATTGCATTCGACGCGCCTTCCAAGATGACACTGACTGACACAAATAAATAGCATATCTAGCGAGACGCTAAGACCAGACTGGTGCTATTGCAAGATTAAATTTTAAGAAATCCTTAAATTTACCTCTCATTTCCCCCTATTTGTAGTTTTAGGTTTTGTTATTTGAGGATTGAGAAAATAATAAAAGTCTAAATTTATAAAAATACTTTAATACGATCTTATGGCAAAATAAGCAACACAAAACAAACTAAAAATTAGCCTTAGTAATAGTGAATCAACGTAAACAAAAAACATAATAGGTTCCTTGTTATACATTGTTATACATTGTTTTATTAATTTTTTTATAAAGCTCATTATCAACTGGAAACTTATAGCTAGTTTTATTTTTTAATAATTGTTTTTTGTGAATAATTCCTTCTGATGTTTCAGGTGATAACCTGTTTCGAAATTTTGTTTTATTTATTGTAACTGTAATACCTGTAAATATTAGCTATTATATTATTTTTATGTAATAATTAAAGTTTGACAAATGGGGGTAATTCCAGAGACGGCTTCTAACCTAGTTGGAAATAAAATTAGGATTCAATTTGAAAATAAAATACAAATATTTATTTACCCACATTGTGTTATTTGAAAGTGCGAGATACGAAAATATCATACAGGGTGTCTGAAAAGTCTTAGCATGGGCAAATATCTTTACTATTAATAAAGATAGCGACACCAAATTTTAGTTGTACCTTATTGGTTGATAAATCTACGTTTTGATGTAATTTCACTTTTTCAACCCCCTTGGGGGGGTTACGCTAGGGAGTTGAGGTCGAAAATTTTGAATGCAAACCTATGCCGTGTGGCCTCGTCGTTTAAAAATCTTCAAAAAAGAAACATTGTTTTAGTATTTTAGTATTTATTTATTATTGTAATTCATTTTTAAATGGCAAGCCTATAAAAATTATAACTCGTAAATCGTATAATTGGTCGGGGCAAAAGTCGACCATTAGTCGACCTCTTGTGCCATACAGCACAAGTCGGCGCTGCTATTTTTTGTTTTGTGGGGCACTTTTTTCTACCTTTTCTCCAACTTTACTTCTTCATTTGTCGTTGTTATATGTTTTGTTTTTTGACATCTGCGCAGTAGACCAAAATGCTTACCACGCGCAAACCGAGCGTGCTAGACATGCGTACGCAAGTTCAGGAGATGTACTTGGGTGTTTACATTCGAACCTATTCACTTGTAAGAATATATCCCCAATAGTTAAGGTACCACTACGTAGTTAACTGTATAACTTTTTCCCAAGGTTTTTTCGACTTTATTTTTCGTTTTTTGCCATGTGCGCAGTAGACCAAAATACGTACCACGCGCAAACCGAGCGTGCTGGACATGCGCACGGACTTTTAGGAGATGGACTTTGGTGTCTACAGTTGAACCCATTCACTTTTCAGAATATATCTCCAGTAAAGGTACCACTACGTATTTAACTTTATAACTTTTTTCCCAAGTTTTTTTCGACTTTATTTTTCAATTTTTGCCATGTGCGCAGTAGACCACAATGCGTACCACGCGCAAACCGAGCGTGCTGGACATGCGCACGGACTTTCAGGAGATGGACTTTGGTGTCTACAGTTGAACCCATTCACTTTTCAGAATATATCTCCAGTAAAGGTACCACTACGTATTTAACTTTATAACTTTTTTCCCAAGTTTTTTTCGACTTTATTTTTCAATTTTTGCCATGTGCGCAGTAGACCACAATGCGTACCACGCGCAAACCGAGCGTGCTGGATATGCGCACGGACTTTCAGGAGATGGACTTTGGTGTCTACATTTGGACCCATTCACTTTTAAGAATCTATCTCCAGTAGTTAAGGTACCACTGCGTATTTAACTTTATAACGTTTTTCCCAAGTTTTTTCGATTTTATTTTTCTTTTTTTGCTATCTGCGCGGTGGCAAATAACGAAAAATACAGTCGAAAAAAACTTGGGGAAAAAGTTTTACCATTGATCAAAATGCGTACCACGCGCAAACCAAGAGGGCTAGACATTCGCACGAAATTTCAGGGGATGTACTTTGTTGTCTAAATTCGCAGTGGTACCTTAACTACTGGAGATATATTCTTAAAAGTGAATGGGTTCAAATGTAGACACCAAAGTCCATCTCCTGAAATTCCGTGCGCATGTCTAGCACGCTCGGTTTGCGCGTGGTACGCATTTTGGTCTACTGCGCACATGGCAAAAAATGAAAAATAAAGTCGAAAAAAACTTGGGAACAAAGTTATAAAGTTAAATACGTAGTGGTACCTTAACTACTGGAGATATATTCTGAAAAATGAATGGGTTCAAATGTAGACACCAAAGTCCAACTCCTGAAATTCCGTGCGCATGTCTAGCACGCTCGGTTTGC
Source organism: Philopedon plagiatum (assembly GCA_963971165.1). Lineage (NCBI taxonomy): Eukaryota > Metazoa > Arthropoda > Insecta > Coleoptera > Curculionidae > Philopedon > Philopedon plagiatum. The sequence goes on from OZ020197.1 coordinate 49,697,106, forward strand.
GCGTGGTACGCATTTTGGTCTACTGCGCAGATGTCAAAAAACAAAACATATAAAAACGATAAATGAAGAAGTAAAGTTGGAAAAAAGTTAGAAAAAAGTGCCCTACAAAACAAAAAATAGCAGCGCCGACTTGTACTGTTTGGCACAAGTGGCCGACTAATGGTCGACTTGTGCCCCGCCCGATTATACGATTTACGAGTTATAATTTTTATAGGCTTGCCATTTAAAAATGAATTACAATAATAAATAAATACTAAAACAATGTTTCTTTTTTGAAGACTTTTAAACGAAGAGGCCACACGGCATAGGTTTGCATCCAAAATTTTGGACCTCAACTCGCTAGCGTAACCCCCCAAGGGGGTTGAAAGAGTCAAATTACGTAAAAAAGTAGATTTACTAACCAATTAGGTACAACTAAAATTTGGTGTTGCTATCTTTATTAATAGTAAAGATATTTGCCCATGCTAAGACTTTTCAGACACCCTGTATGATATTTTCGTATCTCAAATAACACAATGTGGGTAAATAAATATTTGTATTTTATTTTCAAATCGAATCCTAATTTTATTTCCAACTAGGTTAGAAGCCGTCTCTGGAATTACCCCCGTTTGTTAAACTCTAGTAATAATGTTTAAAATCATTGCTTTTATTAATGACAAAAATCCCTAGATTAAACAAAATCTCGTAAAAATATCCCTTGCGTTCCAAAGGCCTTAAAATCAAATCAAATCAATTCCTTTATGGCTATAAATCTTAATACAAAAAAAGAACGGCATCATCAAGGCCTTAAAAATCCCTAGATTCGGGATAAATCCCTAGACATGGTAACACTGTTACCCGTACGAAGCAGACAAATAATGGACTGCGGCTGCTTCTTCGGCCCTGATCCAGGTATTGTGTGTTGCATAGATACAGCTGTGTTGATTAGAATTCACCGGCGGACGAACCCTTCTCGTGTTTAAGAATGCAATCCTTTTTTAACTGCGTTATGTAAACAAGGAGAGTACGCTGGCCGATTGGAATCGGTTTGTCGTTGATGATTTCGAAAAAATGCTATTCGTATACTGCGCACGCGTTCCTGCGGCATATATTCATTGACTTACAACTTAATTTTCGCCCATAGTGGAGTTAAAATGGTGTGCGCAACCTATGTATTTATGAATGGAACTTTCAATATCAGCAGTCCAATTTAATCTGTAAGTCATTGCGTAGCCTGCTCAATAGAATATTATTATTATCGCTTTCTGTTAAAAGAACTAGTGCACATTGGGTATATTATCCCTCCATGTGGACGAGAATAGATTCAGTGCGCATTAAATTGACGAATGGAAAACAAGTTTACAAAAATCCTATATAATGCCTGCGTTCAATGCGAGTTAGCGGTTGTTAGCGCTTGCAAGCGCTTACTAATGAATCGACGTTGAAGGGACACAGGGACACTTAGCGCAAGAGCGACCAGCAGCGGAGTTAGCGCTAAATAAAAGCGCTTTTTTAGTTAGCGAAAATGGTGGATGGCGTTTACAGTGTAACTTGTTTATGTTTTGGTATAAATTTAAATTTGTTTTCAAGAATTTTTACATTTTTTTCGTTGTATTTTGTGAAACATGGATAGGAACGAGACTAATTGAGGTTACGTGCTACTTCAAAAGCCTTCGTGACCAAACACTGGGCCTTGTTTGGTTTGCTTGGGTTTGATAATAACGGAGCCACGACTTGCGCCACATTAAAATAATCGCCACATCAAAAAAATTAGCCACTAAATGTGGATCCATTTTGCGGAAAATAAATACAATTTAAAAAAATAAACGGAACGCCTGTTGGCCTTGGCAGTCATCTAAAAATCTGTGCAAAAACCCCTCTCATCGGGCCCCTAAACGCTAGATGTTAGTGCTGTCAACCGCTAACTTGCGTTAAACGCAGGCAATTTCTTTCTTCGTATTTTTATTTATAACATTTTCAAAACTATTTCCATGATAATACAAGATATTTGACTGCAATAGTACGGATTATTAAATGTTTTCTTGAGTTTTAATTAATATTTATTTGTTACTTAATTCTTTGGTATTTTTTAATTTTAGTAAAATTTAAGAAATTTCAAATTTTACCAAACTTAATTTATTAATAAGTATTTCCTATTTACCATGCAGCGCATTATATTTGCAGCTTTTAATGTACATTTCTATAGGTTAATTTTCTAATTCTTGACCAATTTACCACTTTAAAGCAATAAAAACATAAAATTTTAGCGATGATCGATCAAGAGGTAATTGCTCCATTTGAATGCCAACGTAAATTCGATGAATGCAACATACTTAGATGTCCATATGGAATTGAGGCATATGTTGATGAAAATGATTGTAATGGATGTAGATGTAGTAACCCATGTAAAGACATCGAATGTCCTGAAAAAACGCAGTGTGGCATAGATTTAAATAGAAACAAGACGTCTCCTCAAGATGCTGACTTTGTAGCTGTATGTAGGGAAAGTAAGTGATAAATTATTTTAAACCTATTTGCTTTCCAACAGGACAATATAAGAACTAATAATCGATCTCAAGATTTTTTTTAAATAAGGGGTTTGCCAGGACTTAAAAAAGTTTATTGGATCATATATTATTATATTTATTTTTTATTTTTGGACAGCCCACGAAGGTCTAAACCTAAGTACTATATACCGTGGGTGTACTAGGAGTGCCCGACCCACACATCCAGAGCTAGAAACATCCGTATGGATTTCACCAGCCCTTTAAGTAGATGTGTGTGATGGTACCTCCTCGGACGAGGACGGGCTTCGCTACCATCTTCCTTCCTTCCTTATCGCAAAGAAAAACACCAAACTTATTCGCAAAAAAATAAGTAATTTAGTTTCACAACAATTAATTTGCCACTCTGGATTTAGAGTTTCAAAAGTGTTCGTCTTTGTTAACAGTGAGAGCCTTAGATAGTATTGTAAAACGATACGAGTACAAGCATCAATGAATGGGAATTGATTACTTTAAGACTATTGCTCACCCTGTATTCATTTAACGGATTCATTTGCGAGGTTTAATTAAAGATAATCTGAATGCTTAGTATTGTATTTTTGGGTTAAAGTATTTTTAAGTTTTCGCCAGAACGACGAAAATGAGAAACGTACTGGTAATTTCCTGTTACGGGCGATTTCTTTTAGACGGCGCGGCGTTCAAATGGTTCTTGAAATGTTCCCCTTTCGGGCTTTACGAAAAATACATAATGTTTCTGATTTCGTTTTGGGCCTTAACCGACTTAAGTACCTGCCAAAAATAAAACGGCTGATTTTCTGTAGAACATATTTACTGTGTATATGTTACGCCGAATTTGCGTAATTGCTGATTTCATGTAATCAGCAAATGTTTGCCGAATTCGTGAAATGAGCAGCAGGGTTGCCGATTTCATGTAATAGGTAATTATTTATTTATTTATTTATTTATTTAATAAATACTTAACAGACAAAATCCAATTACAAAGTTTTTGTAGTAGTACTGTCTAAAATCGAGTCCATGTTCAGAAACAATGTAGAACACTATAATTCTTAATTAATTGATAATATCTGTATGATTATTTTATTATTTTTTAAAAAAAATATTTTATTCAGATTAGGTTTTAGAGAGAATATATACTACACTAGAAATAGATTAGGGTCAGGCATACTTTTTATAACTAAAAGTCACTGACAGTGTACAGAACATTTCTTTTTTCAGGATTTGTTTTATGTATTAAACGCAGTGACTTTTATTATTTTGACTTATATTTATTTTTAAAATATTAATTTTCCTTAACCGTAGAGTGGCTTGACACCCAAATAATAAATCTCTTAATTAGTTACGCACACACACACACTTTATTTATGGGTCCCACGGTCCCGGGCTGCGGCACTTGTGTAATATATATCATTTAGTATTTTATATGGAAGTATATCCGATGTACGACCGAAGTCGATCGCACAACCGTTAAGTTAATACTAATCGCGCTGAACATATAGGAAGATATAAATTATTGTCTGAAACTAGAACATACAGCACTTCTCCCCGGAAGATGAAAAATATAAACAAAATTGTTTTTCTATATATTATTATGTATACTAGAATTTTTTTTAAATAATAATAAGCTTTGGGGAAAAGAAACTTTGAATTCTTATCTTCCTCTCCTCAGGCTAGTACATCAGCCTTTGCGTGGCGGAGCGCAATTTCGTGGAGCTTTATGTAGAGCAATAGGTTGAGACACTCTATCTTTTATTGGAGAAGGTGTTTTTGTAGTATCGTGACTTCTTGAAGGTAGCGAGGGTTTAAAGGTAAGTCTACATCGTAGTTTTTTGTTTTCCCATTATCTTCATCACCCTTAAAGCTTTTTAGTTGGTTTGTGTGTCATTTAAATTTTCAATTCCTTATTTGAACAATCCGGATATGATTTCCTTTTTGTTCCAGAATATTTCCCTTTTCCCAAGAAGTAGTATTTAGGTTTTTATACATTTTTAACCAAACTTTTTGTCCAATTTTAAACTTTTTTGAAGAAAATTCCACGGAATTGTTTACTGTAGGCTTAACTAACTCTAAAGATGTACGTATTTGTCTTCCAAGGAGCAATTCACTTGGCGAAGCATTGATTGCTGGATGAGTAGTTGTTCTATATATAAATAAGTAATTCTTTATGTATTCATGTATGAAATGTTCAGAAACGGTAAGTTTTATATTTTTAATTGCAGTTTTGAATGATTGTACATAACGTTCCGATTGTCCATTTGAGGATGGGTGATATATCGGAGTAGTAATATGTTTAATAATAATAATTAATAATAATAATACTAGTAATAGTAATAGTAATAGTAATAATAGTAATAATAGTAATAGTAATAGTAATAGTAATAGTAACAATAATAATAATAATAATAATAATAATAATAATAATAATAATAATAATAATAATAATAATAATAATAATAATAATAATAATAATAATAATAATAATAATAATAATAATAATAATAATAAAAAAAATAAAAAATTCGGATATTAAGATAAAAGCGATGCGAAAAGGGAAGTTTGAAGAACAAACAGCTATAGTTGAGGTTCCGAAAGGACAAGCCGAAAACTTAATAAGAGCAAGAAAAATAAGGATAGGATGGGTAACCTGCGGGATCAGAGAAAAGGTGTACGTAAAAAGGTGCTTTAAATGCCTGGAATACGGACATAAAACCTATGAATGTACGGGGCAAATAGATCGCAGTGGGGAATGTCTCAAATGTGGACAACAAGGGCACAGAAGCAAAGAGTGTACAAACACAGAACGATGCACAAAATGTGGAGTGGAGGGACATAGGGCAGACCAGATCAAGTGCCCATATTTCAAAGGACTGGTAGAACAAATTAGAGGGCAAAAAATACAGTCCGCAGGCACAGGAAGGGACAAAAAAGCAAATTTGTATGGCCCTTAAAATCTTGCAAACAAATATAATAGACACTATGATAAGATCTAAAGAAAATTGGAACAACGTATATGGAATGATTAAAACAATACTTGAAACAAAGGAACAGGAAGAAAGACAGAAGCACATCAGGGAAGGAGGAAGACAGAACAATACAAACAGGGAAGGACTAGGACAGTAAAGCGACGAAGAAAGGATAAAATGTTGCCTTCACGACGGAGATGTCACATATGATGGTTCCGTGAAGTGCAAGAGAGAAGCTCTGGGGTGGTTTTAGTGCGTATACGGCTTGCCGGACTCCCACATACCCGAGGAAAGGTAGAACAAGTACTCGCTACCTATAAAAGGTTTCCACCCGACAAAAAAAAAATAATAATAATAATAATAATAATAATAATAATAAATGTTTGGGAATCGTAAATAAACCCCTGGATCGCGTGTTTCTCTGATGAGCCAGGCCTCTCGGGATCAGTCTATCGTAAAGAAAAGAGGGATATGCCGAAAAGACGATTTTATGGACCAAAACGATTTTATTGACCAATATAATATGTATTGTAGTCTGAAGATCGGTGTGTTTTGTAGGTATACTTTCCAACCATTTTGAATATGTACCAACAATTATCAAAAGCATGGAGAATTTATAAATGGGTCAGCATAATCGATGTGTTTTCTGAACCAAGCCAAGCCAAGAGTTTACAGGTACCTTAGGTTTATCTTTGTTTATTGAAGAACATGCAGTACAGTTAAAGACATTTTTTCTATCTCTGCATCCAAATTTGGCCACCACAGATATCGTGGAGCATCTGCTTTCATACGGACGATACCTGCATGAGTAGAGTGAAGATATTTTAAAATTTGTGGACGTAATTTTGTAGGTATCATAGTTCTAACATCCCATAAAATGCAATTTTCAGATATTGATAAGGCATTTTTCCGTAGAAAATAATGCTTAAGTTCGTTATTATCGCACTGTTTTGACCAGCCTTGTAAAACAATTTTTTTACTTTTTGTAGAGTATCATCTAGGCATGTTTCTTTCTCAATATCTTCCAGTTCAACTGGTATTTCTATTTGAATCTCTCGTTCAATCTTGGAAATTATGTAATCAAAATTATATCCATAATTATCAAAATAATTATCTGGTCCTGCAGGAAGTCTAGATAGACCGTCGCGTCGGTTTGTTCAAATTTTGAAGTAGGTACATATTCCATATCAAACGAATATCCCATATCTAGTATTGCCCAACGCAATAATCGATTAGCAGTAGTCAGAATTCCCTTTTTAGATCCAAAAATCGTAAGTAATGGTTTTTGATCTGCCAAAAGCTTGAAATTTCTACCCCAGAGGTACTGATGAAACTTTTTTATACCAAAAACAATGGCTAACCCCTCTCTTTCAGTTTGAGAGTAGCGTTGCTCTTCGGGTTTTAAAGTCTTTGAAGCATGCGCAATAGGCTTTTCGGATCCATCTGGATATCTGTGGTAAATAACAGCTCCTACATCCACAGAACTTGCGTCTGCAGCTAGAATTAATGGTAGTTTTGGATCATAATGAGCGAGAAAGCTTGAAGAAGAAAGCTCATCGCGAACTTTTTAAAATGGTTGTTGACATTCTTCTGGCCAATGCCATGGAGTATTTTTCTTTCATAATCTATTAGGAGGATAAGTTAAATCGGCTAATTTGGGAATAAATGTCGAGTAGTAATTAATCATACCCAAATATGATTGAAGTTGATTTAAGTCCGCAGGTTGAGGCATTTTCAAAATTGCTTCAGTCTTTTTTGGAGATTTGTGTAGTCAGAAGATATAATAAAACCTTGATATTCAACAGAAGGTTGCATGAATTTACATTTTTCTTTCTTAACGCGTAGATTAAATTCGTCAATTCAGCACTATACCTAATTCTTAATTAGTTACGCACACACACCAGATTGTCGTGTCTCAGCTCCAACGCATGGGACCCACACCAAATTATAAAATGTTACTGTTGGGTACTCTACAATCATTTTGGTGAAAAAATATTTGATTTTGAATTTTGCGAAAAAAAGTTAATTTTGTGGGCCGCTTCACCTGAGATCTGAGAAAGCTCTGAAGAAAATTTTACTCAGCATATTTTTTCATAAACTATATCAAATTTTATCGACAAATTCCAAATGTCGTGAAAATATCCTAATTTTCCTTAAAAAAATTACATTTTAAATTATTTCTTAGACAAAATATTTTAGGGTAAAAATAATTAATTTCAAGATATTAGAGGTAATTCAGTAAAATTTGATTTATATCGATAAAATCAGATAAAATTTATGAAAAAAGCTTGGAAGTAAAATTTTCTCAGATTTCAGGTGAAGCGGCCCAAAAAATTAAGTTTTTTTCGAAAATTTTAAAATTAAATATTTTTTTACAAAAATGTTTCTAGAGTACCCAATAGTAACATCCTATAATTTGGTGTGGGTCTCATGCGTAGGAACTGAGATACGACACATATAAAATTTCAGGAGCCGCTACTGACACACACACACTTTATTTACGGGTCCCACGGTACCGGGCTGCGGCACTTGTAGTATTATATACCTATATCATTTAGTTATTTAGTATTTTATATCGAAGTATATCCAATGTACGACCGAAGTCAACCGCACAACCGTTAAGTTAATACTAATCGCGCTCGCGCCGAACATATAGGAAAATATAAATTATTGTCTAAAACTAGAATATATAGCACAAAGTACTGACTACTTTAATTTTATAGGTACGTATTTATAATATTGCAATATTGAGTTCAAAGTTGTCTAAGAGCTCTCAAACTAACATTGAAGATATCACAATGTAGTGCAATTCTATTATATTAGTTACATGATCTGTATATTGGCGAGTTTATTTATTTAATAAGAACTTAACAGAAAAAATGCAATTACAAGGTACCTACTGACTATTTTTAATTTTACACTTATTTATAATATTACAATATTGAGTTCAAAGTTGTCTTAAAACTCTCAAACTAACATTAAAGATATTACAATGTAATGCAATTACAGTTGTACAGAGTTTGTCTATTTCAAGGAACAGGCACACAGTTGCTTTAATAATTATTAAATTATATAATTTAAGCTTATGTGGTTTTTCAAACAGTTTATTAGCAAATAAAAAAACGAGTATTCTTTCTACATATAACATTTTTAAGATGAACTAACTTTTTTTATAAAAAAAATGAAGCATCCATTATGACAACTTTTTCCTGCATGGCAACCTGAATTACATACATAGTTGTTTTGTAAACATTTGCACCTCTTTGATGTACACATTTTAGTACAATTACACCTTTTATACCCTTGACCTTGACCGGAACCTATTGAACCTTTACGAAAAAGCATTCGTACGTTGATATCATAATCAGACACGTCACTTAATTTCAACTTATTAAATTTTGTCGACTGCAGGGAATTCCTTTCTAGCCAGTAATCTACAATGCCTGAGAAAACCTAAATATTATTATAAAATTAAATATTTAAATTATTTACGCTGCAGAACAAATAACTAATACGCATATATCTATTACTACTATATTGTTAGCATCCAATCTACCCCTTGTTAAAATTTGAAGCAAAGATAAATCTTTTGTTTTGTACCACGTGATGTTCAGCCCTTTTGACGGACTGTCACTTGCTGTCACTGTCAGTTCAGATTCAGACATAGTTCTGACAGCGGTTTAAAACGTGAGCTTCTTGTCGGTTACCTTTTCGTCTTTTTACCTTTTAAAAGTAAAAATAAATGTGTTTTTATTTGTGAAAAGTGGATTAAAAGTTAATTATTATCCTATTTACGATATTGACATAGCTAATGTACCGATAATGCCAGTTTTAAGCAGCAAGAAGTGAAGAAATTACTTGTAGTTTTAGCGGTGGATATTCTTCACAAGAATGTAAACTGAAGAGTGAATACATCATTTTTAATTTGAGATTTTGGGGCAAAACGGGTAAGAACATTATATTTAGAATCAAACTCTTCTTTAATAATTAATTACCTACCTGGCTTGTCAGATTCAAATTTGGACTTTTAAATATGACAGGCGTGAGCGGCCATGTTATCATCTTTGGTGTTTTGATTGGCGGACGGTACGTAGTATTGAGTTCACTTGTTTGGCAAATCACGTGGTGATTTATGAGGGATGTTCAGGACGTCACGTGACTTTTTACATGTGGTTTCCAAAGGCTACGTCTTTGCTTCAACATTTTTTCGTCGTTCACTATATAGTTAGTAATAAATATATGCTAATACGTTTAACATAACCTCTAATTTAAAAAATAACATGTTTAGTTTGTGTGGTTGCCTATTTCACGTAATCGGCACATGCGTGTGTGCCCAGTTCTTGTATTGGGACATTATTTTTCCTATTACATGAAATCAGTAACCCTGCTGCTTATTTCACGAATTCGGCAAAAATTTGCGGATTACATGAAATGGGCAAGTACGCAAATTCGGCGTAACATACACATTACTTTCATAAAGCAGATATTAACTTTCTAAACGATAATAATCAGTTTTCACCATACAAAAATTTTAATTATTGGCCCTCAAGAAATATTTGCGAAAGGGGCCAATTTGCGGAGCTAAACCTGTCAACAAAGTTAGTGCCATAGGGGTGAGACGTGTGCACTGCAGAAGAAATCTCAGCTGGTCATATATTGGACCGTACTTTAAAATTTAGTATTTGTTAATTTGTAAAATTCAATATTTTATGGATAAGCAAATCCTAATTTTAATTTGCTGTAAAATATTGTTGATAACAGTGTTATAAAGCTCAAAAATTAACAAAACAACGCCAGCCATTATCCACTGCTTGCTTTTCACACAGAAATACTAATAGCATAGACCGCTAACGGCTGAAAGCGATGAGGCGTCCGCATGCCTTTACGGCACCGACTCTGAAAAGTCTGACATGCGGCCAATACACTAAACTCATCTATAATGTATGTGATTTTTACCCATAAACTCCATATTTTTCCTTTGTAGGAAACAAGGCTGGACAATGTCCTTATCCACCGCGGAACGACAGCACTTGTGATAACGAGTGTCATAATGATGCAGATTGTGCACTTCATCTTAAATGTTGTGAAACAATTTGTGGCACAGTATGTTTGGAACCTGCTAGGCCTCTAGAGCTTGTTACGCAAACTAGCGAGCCTGGATATACACAAGAACCCATGGTTACTGTCTGTAAGTTTAAAACCATTACGATTTTTGGGAAGGTACAAAAAGAAACGTTACATATACCCTTGTGACCATTTTATTATTACCTTGTAATGCTTTTTAAGTACCCTTAAGGAAAATATGTAACTATGTTTTTAGCTGTCCCTTATTGTCAACAGGTTTTTTAAAAACGTTTATGAATGAAAGATTGCCAGACTTTGTTTGTTTGTTTGTTTATTTATTTTTTCCCAACCAACTTACATAGTTCATATTAGGGAATAAATTTAAAATACTTTAAACTAAATAAATAATTAATAATACAATATTACAAAGATTATAAATTTGTTAAAAATTATTAAAAAAAGCAGTTTAACTATATTTATTAAATACATGTTTAATTAATACTATATTTTTTATATAAACAGTGATTATTTTAATTATTTTTAGTTTTCCAGGAAAAATTTTTTCATAATTTTTTTAAACGTCAACAAATTTGTTATATCTTGAATTTTTTGCGGCAAGTCATTGTAATTTTTTATTCCTTGATATAAAACAGACTTTTTACCAAAATTACTCTATCATTGGCATTTGTATTTGTATTTAATGTTATAGTCGAGTGTTTTTCTTTGCTTTTGGTAGAATGTATTAAAATCCACAGTTTTAATTTATGCAGGTGTTCTAAATCTAAGTATTCATTTGGTTTATATAAATTAACTGTTGGTTCCAAAAATGGCAATTTATGAATACATTTAATAATTTTGTAATTTCTTTAAACGTTTAATTTTGTTTAAGTATGCAGATCCCCAAATTGAAATTAGGTACTGTAATTTTGAATAAACTAATGAAAAATATATACATATATTTTAAATATTTTAGAGAAATATAATTTCTTGTCCTAAATAAAATACCAACTATTGGTGAAATATAGTTTCTTAAATATTTAATATGTTTTATCCAGCTTAAGTTTTCATCCACAAGTAAACCTAAAAATTTAGTAGAACTGGTGTATGGAGTTTTTTGGTTATTGAAAAATATTGGTGTCGTATTCTCTTTTATTTTTGATTCACTTATATATTATATATGTACATAAAAGTTGATTTTTTAAGATTTAATGATAATATTTGTATGCTTGAATCCATTTACAAATTATGTTTAGGTCATAGTTAATGTTTTTGTAAATGTTGGAATAACTTTGATCAAAATATATCATAGTAGTATCATCAGCAAATAGTTTTAAATTTCCTTGTAAATTTAATGTTAATATGGAATTTACATATATTAAAAATAGTGTTGGTCCCAATGTTGATCCTTGCGGAACTCCACCAGTTATGTTTTCTTGTAAACTTTTTATTGCCCCCATTCAGACGCCCACGGTACGTTAGTCCTTAGGCTTGAAGTATACGTGGGATGTCTTAGATAAAAAAAATTGCTTTCTATTTAATAAATAATTTTTTATCCACGTATAAACTTTTCCTATTATTCCAATATTGTACAAACATTAAGCAATATACTGTGATTAACCGTGTCAAACGCTTTACACAAATCTAGGGACAACAAGCGGTATTTCTGATTATTATCCACATTTTGTTGAATTTCTTTAATAACATCTGTTGCTGCAATTTCTGTATCCCTATTTTTACGAAAACCATACTGACCTGAAAAGAGTAATTTTTTTGATTTAAAAAAATTATAATTTTGTTATTCATAATTTTTTCAAGGATTTTAGAAAATACCGGTAAAACAGAAATTGGACGATAATTATTACAATTATACCTTTCTCCACTTTTAAAAACCGCTGTGACTTTTGCTGTTTTCATTTTTTCTGGAAATAAACCTGTTTTTAAAGTAATTTTTATAAGATATTTTAAAATTGGGATTAACTGTGTTTTTAGAATTTTAACAATTTTGACAGAAATATTGTCAAAACCAGTTACTTTATTTAAATCAAGTTCATTTATTATTTCTTCCGTTTCAATTTCTTAAAACATTTTCTGGATTTTTCTTCTTCTTTTCATAATGTTTATTACGAATCTTCAGCATGTTTACTAACTCTCTTGTAAACCAAGGTTTAGATTTTTTTTCATTATAACATTTACAAGAACATTCTTCAAATATCTTTAAAACTTCTTCATAAAAAAATTAGGATTCTTAAACAAATGTTTGTTTATTTCTAAATCAATTAGTTTTGTTTTTAAGGTACTATCATTATTAAATTTTGCTTGGCTAATAATTTTATATTTTAGATCATATACTTTTTGATAATAAATATTTGCAATTTGAAGTTTATGATCACTGAATGGCTTAATTTTAAAAAATAACTCCATTTTTCTTGCAGACTTTGTTGCAACATGATCTATTAAAGTTGCACTAGAATTTGTTTCTCGAGTAGTAATAGTTTCATTGCACAACGTAAAATTATTTGAATGATAAATGTCTAAAAGTCTTTTTGAATATTTATTGTTGCTTAATATATCAATATTTACATCCCCTAGTAAAAAACAGTCAGATTTTGATTCATTTAAATTTTCTAACTTTTCATCCAAAAAATTAAGAAATACCTCATTTTTTACTGACGGTGGTTTATAGATACCACCTATTGGCAGATCAATACATGTAATTTTGACAGTAACAAAGGTTTCATTCAATTTTTTCAATACTTTCAAAGTTGTATTTCTCTGCAACGAATATGCACCTACACCACCACCCTTTTTTCTCTCGTTGCATAGACTGCATTAAATCCTGGAAAATTATAGAAGTTTTCTTCATTTTTCTTTACCCATGTTTCAGTAACAATCAAAAAATCAATCATTTCTTCTGTAGGAAGTAATTCAATTTCTTCCATTTTATTTTTTATAGAACATGCATAAATGTACAAAATTCTCACTTCACTTGCCATAAAAAATATATTAGTAAAAATAATCTATTTTCTCTTTAACTTTGGATATCTTGTACAAATGAATTTGACATTGATTACTATTTGCTTCATGCCCACAATTTAAAACTTGTATTATATTTAGTATTTGATTTTTGACAATTTATATACTTAGGAATTTTTTCATTACATTTGTCATAAAGATGTTCACCACTACAAAACTTGCATATTGCTTGCTTATTTGACCACTCCTTTTCCTTATGGCCATACTCACAACATTTGAAACAAAAAATGATATTTAATGTTTCCCTTATTTTACATCTGTCCCATCCAATTGAAATTTCCTTATTTACTAACTTACTGAACGTCCTTCCACTCGTTTCTATATATAAAATATACTTATTTGAATATGTTGACTTTCTTTTATGTTTGATGGATAATTTGCCATCTCTATCGATCTGGTTAAGTGCTATAAGTTCATCTACAAGTTCTTGATTATCATAATTTTTTGTACATCCAATTATAACTAATTTTGGAGGTTTCATTTTTGAGATTTCAACTGTATAATTTTCTTTCAATTTTTCTTCCCTTAATTTTTTTTTTAATTTTTAATATCTTCTTCAGAATTTGATTTAATAATAAGAAAAATGAAGAAAAGTTCTATAATTTTCCAGGATTTAATGCAGTCTATGCAACGAGTGAAAAAAAGGTGATAGTGTAGGTGTATATTTATTGCAGAAAAATGCAACTTTGAACTTATTGAAAAAATTGAATGAAATCTTTTGTTACTGTCAAAATTACATGTATTGATTTGGCAATAGGTGGTGTCAAAGTAGTCAAAAATCAAAAGAAGAAGTTCAAAAAACATGTGAATCCAGTACAAATATAAGCTACTGTAAATAAAGTTGAAAAAATTAGAAATGGTGGAATAATAATTATTATGCTATAAGTTCATCTACAAGTTCTTGATTATCATAATTTTTTGTACATCCAATTATAACTAATTTTGGAGGTTTCATTTTTGAGATTTCAACTGTATAATTTTCTTTTAATTTTTCGTCACTTAAATTTTTTTAAAATTTTGAATATCTTCCTCAGAATTTGATTTAATTATTATTCCACCATTTCTAATTTTTTCAACTTTATTTACAGTAGCTTTTATTTGTACTGGATTCACATTTTTTGAACTTCTTTTGTTTTTTGACTACTTTGACTAATTTTTGGTGTTATAATTACTACTGGCAAAGATTTCTTAGTTGGATTTCTTACTAAAACTTCTGAATATGATATTTCTTTGCTTTTATCTTTACTATTTGTGTTATTGGACTGTTGAATTAATACTTCAAGTTGACTTTCCACATAATCTATTTTTGTACAAATTTTATTTTTTTCATCCATTTGGCAAATAATTTTTTTTAAATAACTTGTTTTCTTCTAGTACATTATTACACAATTCAATATTATATTTTTTATCTGCATTACAGTTTTCACATATCCAATTCCTTTTTGATTTCTTTAAATCAGTTGCTTCTACTTTTGAAATTTTTGCACAAGATAAGCAATACCACTTAGTACAGATAAAACATCCAACAGAGTAGGTCTTTTTATTAAATTTGTAGTTGCATCTATCACAGTTTTCATTTTATTGTAACTACTTTTACAGTTTGTTCTTCCAGAAACACCTGCTTCTATTATATCTTGAGTGGCAATTGAAAAATTTTGCACATATTTTTCAAATTTGTTATCTTTTGGGTACTTTTGTGGAAGATACATGCTTTCATCGTCACTTTCCTGAATTTCGGTATTTAATTTTTAGTTATTATAATTTGTCACACTTGACATTGACAATTTTTTCTTTTTTTTACTACCCATTACACTATTACACCTCAGTAATAATTCTTCCAATCCAAATTTTATAGTTTCAAGAAACCTTATAATTTTCTTCATTTAGGAAAATATTTCTGTAGTATTTATCCAAAATGAGACAGTTATTTGACACAACAATAATAATATAATAATTGTCTTATTTACTCCCAACCAACTATTCTTACAGTAGATTACAGGGAATATACAAAACAAAAATACAATCAATATAATATATAAGCGAAGAATATGCAAATGCAAAACTATTTAATAATAACAACGAACGTGTTTAAATCTTCACTAAATCTTTATTCTTAAAACATGACATTATTATTTCGACACACAATGTCTTCGTCGGATGGTTGGTATAAACTAAAAACTGTTCTTTTTAGATGTATCAACTACTCAACAAGTTTTTACAGCCTAGTGATTATGTTTACAATACCATTAGGATTAGGTAGAGTCCTTTGCATTTTCAATTTTAAGTTATAGAATATACAACAATACCTTTTTATTGCTGGTGGAATTTCCAACAAATTATAAATATAACAATGGGGAACTATTCAAGTCCAACTGGTCGTTTAATAATATATTTAATTTTTTACATTTATTTATTTCCATACGTTCTAAGATATTAAGTTTTACAGATTTGTTTTCTAACTGTAAAATTTCAAAATTATCATCAAAACTGTGTTGTTCATTAGTTAACTGTACAGCGTAATGGGAATATTATATTTTTTGTTATAACTAAGGAACGGAAAAATCATACGAGCTCGTCGCAAGGTCATGGGCGGCGTGAAAATATTTTTGTGTAATAAATGTAAAATGAAAACAAATATAGACTTTATTATAATTGATTGGCATTGCATGATATAATTAACATTTTTTCAAAGTTCGCTTCAGTAAAACACATTCGTTTATAATTAAGAATATCTCTAAGTCTAGAAAAGCTTCTTTTGACATCACAACTTGTAACAGGAGCGAAACGGATATGATTATACAAGTCAGTATTTTTAGTTTTCAATGTTTCAAAAATATTTGTTATTTCTGAAAATCCTGGATTTCTTTCTAAGATTTTTGGTATATTGCGACGCACTTTGTTAAAGAAAAAGTGTTTAGTTATAAACTGTCAAAGATACTATGATGAGTAGCATTGACCAAGCATTTACGGCTTAAAACTTGAAAGAAAAGAACATTAGAATAATTCTGAAAGGTGCTCTAGAGAAGAACAGAAGCAACAGGGTGTTCTGAGCGAAGCAAGTTGTAACAGAGCGCGTGCAAATTAGCCCTTAGCTCAGTTAACCGGATAGGTTCTATTGGACGCCACCAGTTTTTTACACCGACGCAAACTGGAAGTCGCCTTGGTGGTCTAGTAAGCTGCTTCACACACAACAAACCCATTCATAATTTACCTCACGCAGTAAGCTGAATAAAACACCGTAAATACAATTAACCCTATATACATATATTTACACATAAGAAAAGGTAACTTTATAAGTGTTGACAAAAAAAAAGGTTGGGCGATTTTTGCCCCGCAAAATATAAAAATTACACACAAAAAAAACTTCCTGAGGAAGTCTGTCCTCAGCATACATAGATAGGATGACTCCTAGCCCCTACCGAAGACAATAGGGAGGCTTTTTCGCACCCACCGGGAAAACTCTAGGAAAAACAATTCCTAGTGTTAAGAGTAATTCGCGTTCAGTATGATCTGCTCTAGGATAGTAAGAAGCAGTGTAAAATATTCTGACTTTATACTTGTCGCAAATGGCTTGAAATTCTTTGGATTTCATTTGAGTTCCATTGTCGCACGTTAAGATTTGAGGAGCCCCGTAAAGTAAGAAGATGCCTTCTTCAACACATTTAACCAACGATTTTGCTGTTGCCGATCGACACGGGTATAAGACGACGTACTTGCTAAAGTAATCCGTGACCACTAAAATATGAGTGTTACCCTGCTTAGAACGAGGTAGAGGTCCTATGTAGTCTAGGCTGGTGGCTTGCCAAGGTTCTTTTATGCCTGGGCGATTACCCATTAAACCAGCTGGACGTTTCTGCTCCACTTTATTCTGAGCACAAATTCTACAAGCACGGACGTAACCAGCAATGTCAGATCTCATTTTGGGCCAATAATATCTCTCGGCGACCTTTCAAACGGTTTTAAAAACACCCACGTGCCCTTCTGCTGGATTATCATGGCATCGAAGTAATATCTCTTTTCGCTTATCCGTAGGTGCTACTATTTTCCAGTAGGTAGAATGATCTGGAAAATTAGGATTGTTGATCTTAACATATTTAAAGAGGTTGCCATTCTCGACTCGCCAACAAGGATATTTATCTGGACGATCTTGTAGCTTCAGAATCAAGCCTTTGTACAATTTGTCTGAGGTGTTAGAAAATGATGGTTCGTCAACAGCTGCGATAGAATCGGCAGTCACTGGCACTGACCTGGAAGGAAAATCTGACACGACGTACTTGCTAAAGTAATCCGTGACCACTAAAATATGAGTGTTACCCTGCTCGGCCTTTACGGTGGATTAATTCAAGGTCGTAAGGTTGTAAACGAAGAGCCCATCGAGCAAGGCGTTAGTTTTACCTAATATGTATACAATGTGTTTGACAAAGTCGAAAGAAATCCAAGATTGTCCTTTCGGTTACCATATAAATATGTAAGAACGCAAGTCTTCTTTGTTAAATAGCAAAGCCTATCGTATTTTCATTGATTACATTTCTGACGATACTGATCACAACAACATTCATCGTTATTGCTGCGATTGTCCTAAAGGCAACCGCACAGTGGGATGCTGTTCTCATGCGGCAGCTGTAATTTAATACTTATCAGGTACTAACAAAGATATTTGTAACTCAAAATATTCCAGTTGTAGTTAATTACAATATGATGATTAAGATTGTTTTTTCCTTATAATTTAATTAATACAAAAATGTTCATAATAATAATAATAATAGTAATAATAATACTAATAATAATAATAATAATAATAATAATAATAATAATAATAATAATAATAATAATAATAGTAATACTAATAATAATAATAATAATAATAATAATAATAGTAATAATAATAATAATAACTAATATTAAACATTGGCTCTGGTTTTTTATTTCTTGTTTTACCAATACTTTCAATTCATAAACATGTCTATATGTGTCCTATGTCAAGTTTGTATCGTTATATTATGTAGTGCGCGGTGAATTTTATTTTTTTTCGAAGTGTTGCACTAAGTTTTTTCTAACGCAATTTTTATGGGTACTACTGCACATAAAGGATTACAACATATATTATTTTAATGATTGTAAGTCAGAGGGAACACGAAAAAAAAATTAATAATTTTTTTCTTTATTAGCATGCAGCAAATTTTAACAGCAAGGGTGTATTGAGAAAAATTTGACACTCTACATGCGATGCTGTCATTCTATACCTTTACGCCTACGTCTTTTGCATTGCGTTAAGTGTCTAATATACCATTATTTTTGAAAATCATTGTTCCAAAGCATTGCTTTGCTACCTTCAAGTAATACTTAAATATGTATATACATATATATATATATATATATATATATATATATATATATATATATATATATATATATATATATATATATATATATATATATACATATATATATATATATATATATATATATATATATATATATATATATATATATATATATATATATATATATTATATTTTTTCGTTTTTTTCTTGGGTATAGGTTTTGATGTAAAAAATTAAAACAACTATTTGCCTGACGTTTCGCTCATCTTGGTGAGCTTTATCAAAGGTTCAATTCAGTTTGGAATACATCTACAATATATATACCCTGTATATATATATATATATATATATATATATATATATATATATATATATATATATATATATATATATATATATATACAGGGTGATTCAAAAGTACTTTGACAAACTTCAGGAGGTGATTGCTGGCATTATTTTAAGGCGAAAAGTTCATATAAACAATGGTCCTTGGCGGCTTCGTTACGGAGATACAGGGTGTAGAAAAATTAAAAAAAAATTAGAATTTTTAAGTAGCTTCTAAACGTTTTGAGCTTGTGTTATGAAATTCGGTGGATGAGATGAGCACCTAAGGACACTTATTTTAAAAGTATATCGGGTTCTTAAATTTAACCAGTGGCGTCGGTACGAAACTTTCATATAACATTTTTTTGTGAAAACTATGCTACGCCACTGACTTATTTTATTTTAACTACCAGTCCTTGCTTTATTTGAGTCCTTGCTTTATTTGCAACAAAAAAAGTCTCTTGCGTTTTTTTCATACGGGGAACGGTTTAAATTTAAATCATTATTTTATTCGGCTATACAAATATATTAAAAAACTTATTTTAAATTGATCAAAAAAATTTGTTTTAAATTGATCAAACATTCAGGCATTATTAAAATAACAACTAATTTATTTAAATAAGTAAGTAACAGTTATAAAATTGCCTTAAATAAATTGTTGGAAATGTCTACCCTCAGCCAAGATGGAGGCATCTAATTTTTCAACACCCTGTATCTCCGTAACGAAGCCGCCAAGGACCATTGTTTATATGAACTTTTCGCCTTAAAATAATGGCAGCAATCACCTCCTGAAGTGTCGAAGTACTTTTGAATCACCCTGTATATATATATATATATATATATATATATATATATATATATATATATATATATATATATATATATATATATATATATATATATATAAACAGGGTGTCCGTTAATTATATGGCATACTCTCGAGAGCGTATAGGGGAGGTCAAAATATCCCTAATTTGTCATAGAAAAAAATTCCTAAAGTGCCCCTCAACGGAGATACAGAGCCCCAAAGGGGTACTCAACGATTTACTTTTTTGGCTCTAACTTTTGAACCGACTTGTATAATTTAATGAAATTTTAGTATTTTATGTTGGCCATAAAGACTCATAAAACCATATTACAGTAAATGTTGGACATCGTCAGGGAAGTCAGGAACGGACTTGCCACCACACTCTTTGGGCCAAATTTTTGACAGGTATCATTTTAGAGAGCTGAAGACTGATTTTCTAAATACTTTGGTCATTCCTCTTTAAAAAAGGTACTCTACATTTGATCGATAAAATTAGCCGTTTTCGAAAAAATTAAGTTTTTGTATAACACGTTATTGAAATAATTTTATCAGAATACTACAATAAAACACCAGTCGTTTTTATTTCGTTAACAATGTGTTATTGATAACACTTTTCAAAATTGTCTGACTGATTATACAAGAATTAAGTAATGGAGCATTATTCCTTTAGCGAATATGCTGAGATGCATCTAATTTATGGACAAGCACTTGGCAATTGTGTGGAGGCAAGAAGAATTTATTCTGGTACATTTCCAAATCGACGTTTACCGCACCGAAAAACTTTTGAAAGGGTGGATCGTAGCTTAAGAGAAACTGGTAAAAAGTCAAGTGAAATAAAAAAAAATGCTAAAAATAGCGAATCTTTTGCTAATCCATTTTAGGAAGTTTTTTGCCGCGCCGTGGGGTAGAAGGGCCTCCAAGAAGAGCAAGACACCCTCAGTTAGAGGAGGAAATTCTGGATGAGATTGCTGAAAATCCCTCTAATAGTGTAAGAAAGCTGTCGGTTCAAGTTCATGCGACAAAGTGGGTTGTTCATGAGACCCTTCGAGAACAACTGCTACATCCGTATCACGTCCAAAAGGTACATGCCATGTCTCCTGCTGATTATCCTGCAAGAGTCAATTACGCAAATTGGTTTCCTCAACGATTTAGGCAAAATCCAAATTTTACTAGTATTGTTTTGTTCACGGACGAAGCCGGTTTCACCCGAGACGGTGTAATAAATTGCCATAACTTGCATTGAAGAAAATCCCCATGCAATAGAACAGACAAAGCATCAACAAAGATTTATGGTTAACGTGTGGGCGGGGATTATTGGGAATCATCTCATTGGGCCGTTCTTTATTGAAGACAGATTAAATGGTGCCATCTATTTGCAATTTTTGCAACAAAATTTAAACGCTTTATTAGAAATTATGCACGACGGTGCACCGCCCCATTTTAGCAATTTAGTTCGTCAGCACTTATCAAATACTTTTGGTGATAGATGGATAGGTCGAGGTGGGCCTATTGTATGGTCACCGAGGTCGCCCGACATGACTCCTTTAGATTTCTTCTTGTGGGGAAATTTAAAAAGGCCAGTTCACACCAACGCCAGTTCACACCAGGGAAAACCTGATAGAAAGAATAACACACCATTGCAACGAAATTCGAGACAATCCTGGAATGTTGTTTCAAGTACAACAGCAAAACATCCGTCGGATAAGAAAATGTATAGAGGTACAGGGCGCCCACTTCGAAAATCTGCTCAAGTAAACAAGAAGAAGGAGAGCTTTCACATTTTTAACATTTTTCTGTTTAAGCGATTTCTGAAATATCAAAAAGATTCAGTTTTAAGTACTTTTTATGATTTAACTTTTACCTATCAATAACACATTGTTAACGAAATAAAAACGACTGGTGTTTTATTGTAGTATTGTAGTATTATTTCAATAACGTGTTATACAAAACCTTCATTTTTTCGAAAACGGCTAATTTTATCGAAACAAATGTAGAGTACCTTTTTTAAAGAAGAATGACCAAAGTATTTAAAAACTCAGTTTTGAGCTCTGTAAAATGATACATGTCAAAAATTTGGCCCAACGAGTGTGGTGGCAAGTCCTTTCCTGATTTCCCTGACGATGTCAAACATTTACTGTAGTATGGTTTTATGACTCTTTATGGCCAACATAAGATATTAAAATTTCATTAAATTATACAAGTCGGTTCAAAATTTAGACCCAAAAAAGTAAATCGTTAAGTACCCCTTTGGGGCTCTGTATCTCCGTTAAGGGGCACTTTAGGGATTTTTTTTTCTATGACAAATTAGGGTTATTTTGACCTCCCCTATACGCTCCCGAGAGTATGCCATATACTTACCGGACACCCTGTATATATATATATATATATATATATATATATATATATATATATATATATATATATATATATATATATATATATATAATAGTATTGTTTTTCCTGACCGTTTAATTATAATATATGGTTTTATTTTTCCATGGGGTTGCGGTCAAAATGTTTACATTAAAAGATGACTATTGTTTTAATGTAAACATTTTGACCGCAACCCCATGGAAAAATAAAACCATATATATATATATATATATATATATATATATATATATATATATATATATATATATATATATATATATATATATACAATAAGTTAAACTAAAGATTTCTCTAAGGTAAGAAGAATGACTTCTATCCTTCAGAGAAGAAGCCAGTGGAACTGGGGGCTGGTGTTGGCCCTGGGAGATCATTGAGAACTCCAGTACTGATTATTACGTAACCTAACGGAAGTAACCTTATGGCACATATTATTTGGTGTCTGCAAAAGCTCGGATATAGTTTATTAGAATGAAGGATAATTTAGAATGTGTGGTATTGTTTGTTTCTAGTGGAAAAATTATAATATAGCATCAGCAGCCGCAAGAGTTTGTATTTTAATTTTGACTGCTTCCACATAAAAGGAGTGCGCATGAATTAATGCATCATCCGAGTAAAGTGCCAATTTCGTATGTGCATAATTTGGGAGGTCAGCAACGTAGAGATTATACAACAGTGGAGATAATACAGTTCCCTGTGAGATGCCCGCAGTAACCGTTTTGTAGACAGATAGATCCCTTCTACCCGAACTCTAAAAGTTCTGTCACTTAGATATGAATAGAGGAGGGTTACCCAATGTAATGGAAATTGGTGGTGGTGGTATATTTTATATAAAAGCCCATGATGTCAAATGCTGTCAAAGGCTATTTTAATGTCGAGAAGGAGGAGGACAGTATTTATCTGTCCGTTAAAGTTTGTTAGGGCGTCCTGCACCACTCTGGAGACTAAGAGGGTGGTGCTGTGGCTCGCCCTGAAACCAAACTGTTCCTCTTGGATTTTCTTATCTAATCCCAGTCTCCTCATTCTCAATATTAAAGCCCTTTCAGAAATTTTTGATATCATGTTTAACAGGGCTATAATTGGCCTATAAATATGACCCGGGGTCTGCGGGGTTTCTACCCGGTTTCAAAATGGGTACCACCACCGCTTCCTTCCATTTTTTTAGGGTAATATTGTAGTAGTAATATAGCGTTAATTATATACAGTAGCTGCATGAAGGCTCTTCTCCGGATATTTTTGAGTAGGAGATTTGGGATGCCCTCGGGGCCAGGGGCTTTATTGTTAGGGAGTTTTCGTATATAGACGATAAATCGGATGGGCGTATGAGTAATACCGTATTATGTTGATGTTATTAAAACCATAAATGAGATTGTTGCCCTTGTTACCTTGGTTATTTTTCATTTAATTTGTTTGAGTTAAAGTTTTTATTTATTTTTTTTTCATGTAGACTCTCCTCCAAGAATTGATGTAGAAACATATAAACCTGAAGTATCAGCATTGCTTGGTGATCAGGCAGTACTTAATTGTGCGGTCACTGGAAAGCCAAATCCTAAGATATCTTGGAGTAAAGACAGCGTCATTGTAAGTTTAAGACTGAGTAATAAAATAGTACATTTTTGTTTTGAAAACATTTTTAATCGGTGTTGTGGCATTTGGTGCTACCATCACAATTTTCTTTTTTTCTTTTTCACATATGTCTATCAGGAAAACGCAACGAGGACATTTTATTAGGTAAGTACCTAATGTAGGTACTGTTGTCATACAAGTTTTAAGCCAAAAGGTTAAAACCGTTTTAAGAAAAATAGAAATAGACAATATGCATAATTATATAATCCAAATAAATCTGAAATATTATTTTTTGTATTCGCTACATAAATTAAATATCTATGGCGGTTGTTTTTATCCATTTATTTTGTTTATTAAAAAAAAATTTCTGTCACAAATTTTCATACAAAATTTAAGTCTTGTAAAATGTGATCTCATTGGTTGTGAAGTAACATTATAAAAATAAATTTTTTATTATGGCTGGTGTATTGTAACTAAAGTGTTATATGGATCAAAATACAATAATGGGTCGTTTCATAAAATTTTTTGAGAAAAATTTAAGTAAATTTTCAAATTTAAAACGCTTTATCTGCAGCATATTAAAGTCAATAAAATAAATGTCCGCAGACAGTAGTCGATATGAAAAACGTTTTTAAAAATAGGGTGACCATCGTTATCGACCATCGTTATTTTTCCAAAAGGACCGATGTTACGGAACAGAGGTCCATCGTTACTATTAAGTCCCTTAATAGTAACGAGCTCAGGCTGCAGACCAGATGGAGAATTATTTTTGTTCGCGGGGAACGTTAATAAATTTCAAAACACACCTTGCATCTTTTACAAAAACTTTACTTGAATTTTTACAATTTCTTTTTCGTAAGAATTTTGCACATGTGTCATCCAAACTCTACATAATTGAATGAAAGAACAAATTTTTTGCTGTTTTTCATTTATTTGTTTTAAATTGATGATGACACACTATGCTAAATTTTGTCATATAAATCCCTTCACACCAACGACGCGACGGTCCCTAGAATATATTAAATAGAGGGACCGTCGTTACGGGGACCGGCGTTATGCGTCTTAAAATCGTGTTTAAAGATAAACGACTTAACCAAATACTTCTAAAACGTTAGATTATGTACTACTAGTAATTATTTATTTTGCAATGACAAATTGATTATAATTACAAAACTGTTAGCCTAGATATAGAAAATAAACATTTAAAAAAAATACATTTATTAAAACAAAAACTGTTACTTATCCGCAGACACATACATTACAACTATAGTTCGTACAAATTAAAAACCGATGCACGTCATCAAACACGTCTTTAAGTTTTAGAGGACACTGTTGCCAGATTGTTATAAATTTATCGAATGAGAATGAGAAATAATTTACCTAGCACATGGATGGATTTTTTTTGAATTATTTACTCATTTATTTTTTGTTAAATGACTTATCTTTTAACATTAAAAAGATGTAGAATAATTTAAAAAGTTTATATCGTCGTAAAAGACATTGATTAGTGTATAAATATGCAAGCACAAAAAAGAGTACGAAAAATTATATGTAAAACTGGTCACAGATGCAAGGACATGTAGGCGTGCATCAACGCACGTTCATCAATGCCCGTGTGTAAGTATGAAATGACAAACTTTTTTATCGTGAGTGCCACATTCATACCATACACGGGCAGTGGCGCAGCCCCGTGGGGGGGGGGGGGGGGGGGTGGTTGGGTTTGGCTTTAACCCCCCCCCCCCCAAAGGCCTAAAGATTATACAATACCCATCTAAATCTAACGAAAATAAAGCAATATTTGTCAAAAACACCCCCCCCCCCCAAGCGTATTCCTGGCTGCGCCACTGTACACGGGCGTTGATGCAAGCGCTTTGATGCACTCATACACCTCTCTGTGTCTATGGCCAGCTTAAGTAAAGATATCTTTTAATGGGAGAAAAAAATGGTAGGAAAAAAGTACACTGAATTTTATTAATTTTTTAAAATATATTAAAGAATAAAAAACTTTTTCACAAGCACCATTCAGTTTTTTTTATGTTCTGACAAGACCGAAGTCTAAGTACTATGTACCGTGGGTGTACTGGGGAAATCCCACTCACACATCCAGAGGTGGAAACATCCGTACGGACTTCACCAGTCCTTTAAGAGGATGTGTGGGGTGGTACCACCTCGGTCGACGAAGAAATCCTCTACCACCTTCCTAACACATGTACAAATATTGTAGTGCAGTTCTTTGTACTGTCGCACAATTGTCTCGTCAGGGATGCCTGGTACGCTAGGTACCGATTGGACAAAAGACAGACAGCGCGTCTGTCTTTGTCATGGGTGGACCCACCACCTTGTTACCCCGCTAGCCAGAAATTGCTAGCGATCCACCAAGGAAGAGGCGACGATAATGTTTAAAATTCAAAAAAGAATGTTTTTCCAGAAGGTGTCGCCAGGATGGGACAAAGCCCGGAGTGTCCCGGAGACCTTCTATGAAGTGAGAAAGCTGGCACGGGCATGTCCAGCAATTTTTTTAAATTTGGGTAGTCGTGACTACCCAAAACTGAGATTTTGCATGATGGGCAAATTTTGCTTTCTTAGTCTTTGTCAGTTGTTGGAATTTACTTTTATCAAGGAAAGTCTTGTTTTTGTAACGTCATGTCTCCGAGCCTCCTAAATCTAACTATGTACATGAATTGTATTAGGGCTAAAACTTTCTTAGTTCTATGGCCGTAACAAGAGCCGCTACATAAGGTACTTTCCTAAAGTAAATATTTCAACCTAAAAATGCAATGGTATGGGGGAGACGTAAAACTCGGTGTCCATATTGTTCTGCTAAGTTATTTACTAAATATCTTCGTGCTGGTTTATTTCTAAAAAAATATCTAGTTAGCAAATATGTTAACATAATAAATTGTATGTGATACTTACTGTGCTACAGTTCGTAAAAGCATCGGGGCTGCAAATTCTATGTTATTATTAGTTAACCAGTCTTGAATGACAGCTTTGGTCCATGAGCCGTTTGGTATTTTGGTTAAAAACATGCTATGATAAGGGGCATTGTCAATAATAATGAAAGACGGTTCAGTCAATTTCTTTAATAATTGATTTTCAAACCATTTCAGGAAATTGTGTTGGTTCATTTCACCATGGTAATCTGCAAGTTGGGTTTTTGAGGAAAATATAAGCTCTACACCCTCGATAAATCCATCTTCATTGCCAGCATAAAGTACGATGTATCTAAAATAATTCTGATTAAAAACATTTTCATACTACACTACATTTTCACTACTACTATACTACATTTTCATCTATGACTTGTGTGAACACTATTTTTGTGTATTGACATAAATAAAGATAAAGATAATAAATATTGAAAATATTGAAATACATTTGCGTAACTAACCTTTTACCATCAACTTTAGTAGTTTTTACATTTTCTTATTAATATCTTGCCATGAATGATCTATGGTACCTACCATTGTGAAAAATCCAGGTTTCATCTAAGAAAACAAATTTGTACACATCTTCTTCTTTTTCTTTGATATGAGATCAGTAGAAACATTCAAGTTTAGGGCTGCTGCTACACGCTAAAACAATATATTTGACGGTAATTTTTCCTAAATTTTTTATCATTATATAGGTATAATATTAAAATTACCTCTCTAACAGTTAAGGGTAGCAGTGGTCCATTATTGTCTCGTTCTTATTCAAAATAGCGTATCACGGATGCTACTAACTGTTGGCAACGGCTGTTTAACTGCTTCGGCATTTCGCAAACAGGACTCTGAGTCAGAGTCCTGTTATAGTTGTCAGAGTCTCTGACAACTATAACACTATGATTGTTCTAAAAACAGTTTTTAAACGCAAGATAAAAGTTTAAAGCTCCAAAAAGACACAAAACAAATAAAACCAATGTGAAGCTTGGATAAACTGTCAACCACAGCTGTCAACAAACTAGAAATGTCAAGAAATTAAACGGAACAACGCGGCAACTGCGCATATGCTGCCAACTGCCTAACAACGAATATCAGGCGCGAAATTTAAAATTCAATAAAGCACTCCATTACAGTTTTCGTTTTATAATAATTATGCGGTGGTATGACTGCGCTCATTTAATAGCGTCATCGGTGACGTGCATCGGTTTTTATTTTGTATGAACTATAACTGGCATTCCAGAAATGCATTAACAGAAATGCTAAGACGACAGTAGCAGCTACCGTTTCACATTGTAACTAATGTTCGGCGGGAAGATTAAAGTCAGGGAAGCGGATAAATAATGTCCTAATTCATCAACTATTTGATAGTTTGAAACCACTTTGTTGTATTTTAGTAACATTTTGTTAGTTTAATAATCATTTTCTTTTCAGTGGAGATAAAGCTAGTTTTAAATAATATTACAGCATTTCTTAAGAGGTAGGGACACGGGACCGTCGTCATGTTTTTTATATAAAAGTCAATTTTTAAGACTATTTAAAACAAAACAAACCTTTAATGCTTTGTGTAATAATGACTGACTTAACAGTTCTCCAATACGATGATAAAATTTTACATCTGATCGTTTTAAGAGATTTAATTTACAGGGAACACGAAATAGCCCATTATCGTATTTTGATCCATATATTATTATCTCTAGGGTTAGGTAAGAGGGACTTAAGTCAGAAATTCCTGTTTTCCAGAAAATGATGTTAAAGATTGCATTATTGTTTGTAAATCTGATTACTACTTTCAAAAACCAATATTTGGACATAATCATTAACAATAAACTGGCTTAAAGTCCCATTACATATTTTACAAATAAATGAGTACTGACCTGGATTTTGCTAACTCAAGACTTTAGGACCAGTTAGTTAAATTCCTGTTTTCCAGAAAATGATGTTAAAGATTGCATTATTGTTTGTAAATCTCATTACTACTTTCAAAAACCAATATTTGGACATAATCATTAAACTGGCTTAAAGTCCCATTACATATTTTACAAATAAATGAGTACTGACCTGGATTTTGCTAACTGAAGACTTTAGGACCAGTTAGTTAGTATTTAACTAAACTAACTAAAGTGTTAATGAATTTTCGTAATTGTTATGCAGAAATTAACGGAGTAAAAGCTTGAAGGTATTTCTTTAAACTATATTAATTGTTATGTGCTAATATGCTTCAAATAAGTTTTTTTTCTTTTTATTTATCTTACGCTATACTTTGACAGAGGTAGGGGAAAAGGGCCCAAAATAAACCCCCCTATCGAAAAAACTCTTCGTAAACCCAGTGTATAATTCAGGAAGAATAATAATCGTTTTTATGGTATTCCCCAATCCTTATGCTTTCAGATTACGATGTACACAGTGTTTAATAATAGAGCATAATAATGCTATTTATAGAAATGTGAACTTGTGCAAAAGGATCATTTTACCCTACCTGGTTGATCAAAACGATCCCTTAGGTAGGGTTAAATGATCCCCCAACTTCATATAAGAAAAAATACAAAATTGTTCAAAATAAGTCAAGAATTACTAAAATAGACAGGCCTTACTTTATTATGTAACAAAAAACATCAAACAGTACGAACATTTTTATAATAACACTAAAAATAAGGACACAAAAATGTTACTCTACTAAGAAACTAAAAACATTTTAAATTTACTAAAAAACTGACACAAAAATAACCTAAGCGAAAGCTCCAGATACAATATATTTAATGACAAAAGTACGCTAGTATTTAAAAGCTTTTTAATTATATTTTTTAAAATTTAAAAATTACTTTAAGGTCGCTCTAATAATGGCAATTGCGGGAAGATGTCACAGAGATGAACTGAAAAATATGGTTATCAATGACATTAAAGATTTGGGTTCCAATTTACTTGTTACGGTACCCGATACAAAAACCAAAGTTGTAGAAAGTTTACAGTACCTTCGGGCAATCAGCCAGATTTGATTCAAATAAAGGTATAGAAAATATGTGGCACTCAGGCCGGCTGAAGACACTAAGCAGATTTTTTGTGCTATAGACAAGGAAAATGTATTGCACAACCAGTTGGAATAAATGTTATTGCAAAAATACCGGAGAAAATAGCAATATTTTTCAAATTTCCAAATCCTTCCCTATACACAAGCCATAGTTTTCGCCGCTCTTCGGAAACTGTACTAGTTTTTTTTTATCTTCAGACAGCCCACGAAGGTCGAAACTTAAGTACTCTAGGTACCGTGGATGTACTGGGGGTATTCGTCTCACACATCCACATCTGGAAACATCCGTATGGATTTCACCAGCCCTTTAGCAGATGTGTGGGGTGGTGCCGCCTCGGACGAGGAAGAATCCTCTACCACCTTCCTATTTTTGTTGATGCCGGTGCTGACATAACAACTTTAAAAAGACACGGAGACTGGAAATCCCACACCGGTAGCCGAAAGTTATGCAGAAAATTCGATAGAATAAATATTGCTAATAAAATTTTTAGCAAAGCTCCATTGTCTTCTATTTTGAGTAATTTAAACGTTTTTGAAGAAAACAATTCCGAAATTGCTGTTACCTTAAAATCTGAATCCGTTGTGTTAAAAAAAATCAGAAAAAAAGAACCTTTTCCATCAATTAATTTGGCAAATTGCAAAAGTCAGTATCAATTTTCGCTAATTTGTATAATATGTATGTGTTTTTAAATATTTTTTGTAAGTTCTGCTAAATCAACTGTTTTTTATCAGGAGCGGACCGTGAGTTTTTTTACAGGTGGGTCAAAATTTTGTGGGCAGCTGTGATATCAACGCAACAAGCAAAATACACTTTTTTAATCAAGAAAGGTTTTTTAATAATATGCCTAGTTTTGCCAAGAAATTATTTACCTATAAGTAAACACCGCACAAAAAACATAAAATAGGTACTGTTGTTACTACAGTACCTATGAAACAGTAACATGAAACCCAAGATTACCAAAACTTACAAAGCATGTACTACATTTTCTACATGAATAATAATTATGTACCAGAACTAAAGGAATTTCTAGTTATTGGTGCAATTATATCCAGTTTATCTCTAACAAAAATTATTTACGATAGAAACGCTAGTTATTGCATAATAGAAATGTAGGTACCTGGATGTTTCCTCCCCTCTAGCTCTCAAGTTAGGGGTTTACAGAAATTCAATTTACATTCCCCACAATGTGCCATTTTAGATTCTCATCCCCAATACTTCTTGTGGATTAACGACTCGCTAACAGAACAGTTCTACTACATACACATATGAAAGGATTTTACAAATAACACAAAACACCAAAGCAAAACTAAACAGTATTTTTGGTACCTCTTTACAAAAGTTTTTGAACAATTTAAAATAAAAATTCTGTTGACATGTAGGCAATTAATTTTGACACATCGACATCGGCAAGAAAAAAGGGCATTTTTTCGGGAGATCCCATTGACCAACGGTGAACGGCCGGGACCTAGAAGTCACGTGATATACTGTTCAAGGTAGATCAACGGGATCTCGCGAAAATACACTCAAGGAAAAGACAACCTAGAGCGCATGCCCGCAGTTTTAAATCGATAGACGGGTTGGATGTTGTGCGTTGCCAACTTGTTGTCAAAGTCATAACTAGTAGGTTTTAATGTTTGATAGGCACAGTTACAATTATTAATATTATTATTATTAGCAATTACCTAAATATCTTAAAATAAAATTAGGTAAGTTTATATTAAATGTATATATGTATCGCGAATCGCGAATATTCTTTTAGTAATAAATTGGTCAGATTTAAATTAGTGAGCCAGAATTTGCGACAACCCGACACCCGGCACGGTGGCTTCATTCATTCTTGGGGAGTTTTCGCGTGGAACTTGCACTTTTTTGAAAGAAAAAATTATTTTTCGGTTTTAAAAAATAAAAAATAAATTATTAGGTAGATCATTGAAAATTTTAGGTGGGTCATTGACCAAATGACCTTATGGACGGGCCGCGCCTGATTTTTATATGTATGTGTAGTTGCGTGATTGTTTTCAAATAATATAAAAATACTTCGTACAAAAGCATCTCGAACCGGAAACTACGTCGAACCGAAAGTAAATTGTCATGGAAACGGAGACAATATAACCTACGATAAAAAAAGATTATGTTTCGATCTAGAAACCAATGTTCGAAATGTCAATTTTCTATAACAGGAGTAGAAAAACAAATTTCTTTGACTAGAGATATCCCAAAGCTGGTATTGTAACTACCAGTTTAAACACTAGTCTTTTTTAAATTTTTCTCTTCAACACGTATTATACCTCTCTCAAAGCAGTAGGTACTTATATCAAAAGTTAGTTTAATTAAAATTTACAGCCAGATTCTCTAACGCTAGTCTGGTCTAATTTAACAACCAAAAGTTTTAAACCGACAAGTGTAAGAATAAGACAACTAGGATTTATACTATGCATTTATTTTTGAGCTTTTTTGCAAATTCATAAAGAAAAGGGCAATTTTATTAAGTACTTTCGACAATAATAGAACTAAATTCATTACAGCAACTCGATCCGAGATGAAAATCATTTGGAAACCAAGCAAATCGTTGAAATATCAGAATAATTCATAAGTAAGTTTTTAATGACGACTTATTACCAATGACAGAAAAAAACCTGTCAGAACATAACTAATCAACTATAAGATCTTAATTTAAACCAATACTAAATCTTAAACCTTTTTAGCGAATCTGATCGTTAATTTTTTGTAGCGTGTAGGACGTTTCATATGGAGAAATGAAATATGGGAGATGTATAATAAATGGAATTTTCTGTAGATTGTCTTTAAATTCTAGAGAAACGACAATAAAAATTAAATTGACAGGGTGGCCAACCGAAAATAACACAGAGGCGTTTTTAGGCACTGTGTTCATTTTTTCAAAAAACGGTCATACTAGGGGCGTATTAGCCCCCCCCCCCCCCCGTGGATGATCGAGTTGGCCAAGCAAACCCAAGCAAAGTTGAATATTTTTTCTCGAACCCCCCACCCCTTCTGAATCTAAAAAAAATATATTAACAACTTAACTATTAAATCCCAGTCATTCCAAATTTTTGCTTACTTCGTTTACTTTTCTACAGATATACGAGTTTATTGAAGGAGAAACATTATTAGTGACAGTATCTAGTCGGTGATATTGTGTTAATCGTTAGCTTGTTGTGTTTTATTGACTGTTTTTGACTATTCGCTTCATCTAGACCTTAAGTTCTCTTCAAACCAAAATTGTAAAAATTGACCGTTTGGAATTTTTTTTGGGTTTTTTCGTAAGAACATTTTTTCCATCTACAACGTTTTGAGACACGCTGTATACATATTAAAATTGAGTTTTTTATTTCCAAAGTTGTAGAACGCATATTATTTAGTTATTATAATCCACTCCATCTGTCTATTTTCTTCCAAGGGAAAACGAAATAATCACAAATCTGACTAAGCTCGTGGAGACTTGCCGCAGTTTAAATAAGATTTTGTTACCAGTCATAATATAATGCATCGAATAGCGCTGAGTAAATCACATAGTATACAGGTATATTAACTCTCAAAGCCAATTGGAGGAATTTTCCGACGCGTCGCGTCGTGGGCAGCTGTTTAGTCCTAGGCATTTATTGCAGAAGAAATTTAGCAACACTAAAATTCGTGACTGTGCTAGCTTTTTAATCATACAGCTTGTTGGCCGCCAATTTAAAATATATTTTTCGACAGATTGTAAACAAGCTGTGCCCTCCTGAGACTTCGTTTGGTAACTAGATGAAAATAGGCTAATGGTTGTTCTTTACCTATCCAAATTTAATGATATTATTAAATGTTAATATCGCCCAATGCAAGTAAGCATATTTTGCTATTTATTTATTTTTGTGGCATAATAAATCCTAACAAAAGTTTGAAGATAAATGTTAAGGTTAGTATAATTTAACACTATCAAAGTATAGCGTAAGATAAATAAAAATAAAAAACTTATTTGAAGCTTATTAGCACATAACATTATCTTAAACAAATAGCTTTAAGCTCTTACTTTTTTAATTTCTACAGATGTAGGTAGAGTCAGGATTTATAAAAAAATAAGCAGTAATCATAAATGAATCAACTATTACTGTCGGCAATGAAGAAAATAGAATATGTCTGTTATCCCGCCAAAGTATCTGACTGTCCTTGTGGTCATTGTTAAACAGTATTTTTCATCAAATGTAATGTTTTTTATCCACAAAACCTCCTAATCTTCAGGAAATAATCAAGAAAATAAATTAGCACTCGAATTTACAGGACACTAGCCATTGTAGCACTTTTATTTACATGTCATGTGAAGTCACAACTAATAGGATCGCGTTTTGCAAGTTTCGAATTTTGTATCAAAATTTGTAATAGAAAATCTTTTTATTTCTAAATAAAAACCGAAATAAATGATTAAAGAAGAAGAATTCGAAGAAGTTCGTCAAAAGTTACAAATAGAAAGTGATTAGTGAAAGTGAAGGGCCCGATATGACTTGACGACTAAGGTCGGATGTCCACCAAATCGGGACGATCACAATCGGCCCGATTAGTAGTCGCCTTTAATATTGATCGGGTCGACTGAAATTGGCAATTCGTGTCCATCGGAATGATTTTGGTCGGTTTGAAAACTCAATATTTCAGTCGTGGATAAAATGTCGTCCAGTGAAAATGAAAAAGTTATCATGTTGGCATATTATAGAAGAAAAAAGAAACGTCACCACAGCTATTGGGTACATCTGTACATAAAAAGATATTGCAAATAGAGTGCTATCGTCACGTGTTACGTCGTATAAACATAGGTATTTTTACTTGAAGACACAAACTAGAGGATTCTTCCTCGCCCGAGGCGGCACCACCCCATACATCTGCTAAAGGGCTGATGAAATCCATACGGATGTTTTCAGCTCTGGATGTGTGAGACGGATACCCCCAGTACACCCACGGTACCTAGAGTACTTAGGTTTAGACCTTCGTGGGCTGTCCGAAGATAAAAAAAACATATTTACTTTTATTTCGTCATCCGCCATTTTAACTACTGTAGGCTACACGTGGGAACGCTTTTAAAAAACCGTCAAAATACAATAAGAACTGAAACAGTCGGGAACAACCAACGACGAAGATGTTGCAAGCAGAGTCGGGCTCAACCGGTCGGCCCCCAAGTCGGTCCAGCCTAATGCTGGATGTCCACCAGATCGGACCGACCAAGATCGGCGCGATTTAGGTCACCCGATAAAGATCGTGTACTCATGTTCGTATTGGAGCCTGTCCGCTGCCACGATTTTAGTCGGGGCTGACCGAAGTTGTGGCCGACCGGTCAGGTCTGACTCTGCTTGCAAGACCTTTGTGGTTGGTTGTTCCCACAAGCATCTAGCCATACCAACTGTACTTTGGCTGCCTGACTTCCGCATCCGCATTGCGCCATAAATTTTCCATGTGACTTTAAATTTTATTCAGATACTGTTAATAAATACCGAAGTACCTATTGGGACACCCTTCATATCCATTCGTATAATACATAAAAACTACATCAACAAACAAGCACTAACCAGCGTAGAGGTTTGTTTACAACCGTGATTTATTGGTTAGGTTGCTAGCTTGCTAAACTTCGCATGCGGAAGTCAGCCCCTTCTTGTCTCCCCCCCCCCCAGATTTTTTTTAACGTCTGCTAGACAAAATTAGATTTACGCCCTCATTAACCCCGAAAATTAGTCAACATTTTCGAAAACATTCTAAGCCGCTCCGGATTTACCCCTCTTACCCATTCCCCTTTGATATTTTTTAAAGTCAAATACCAACAGGACCACCGGACCGTCATGGTAAACAACGAAAAAAAAATTATTGAAATCGGTGCTACCATTCCGAAGTACACACGCAAAAATTGTTGATTTCAAGAGTTTTTTTTAGGTTTCCCCTCACTTCAGCAAAAAAACCTAAAATGGGACTATGCATTCGGGGGAACTCATCTACAAAACAAAAAAAAATTATCGAAATCGGTTAATCAGTTCAAGAATTATGCATGAACATACACAAAAAAAATTCTGATGAGAATAATAATGACACATACGGGTCGAATTGATATATATATATATATATATATATATATATATATATATATATATATATATATATATATATATATATATATATATATATACAGGGTGTTATGAAATTCACTGCATATATTGGAATGGGTGACTCCTGGGGTAGTCTACAGACATATCCCATACTTTTTTTTTCTTAAATCGAACATTTTAAAAATTTTCAAAAATACCCTAAAACCAGTCTATGTTCGCCGCATCTGGCTGATCGTACACAAGGCGCTTGACGTAGATTTGCGCGCGAAAAATTAAAAACAATTGAATTTGTTTAAACGTTGCCAGACATTATTATAAATCTTTAAGAATAATTTATTTTCTGTTATTAACTGTAATTTAAGACAAAGGTAAAACAAATTTAAACCTTTTTCGAAGAGAAAACAAAAAAAATTAGTAAAAACTGCGAAATCAATCCTTTGTGTCAGTAGCCTTAGTTTTAACTAATAATTATGACACCCTATATTATGTTATTAATGATTATAAGCGTTATTCCTACTAAGTAGCTTAAACTGTCTGCCAAGGAAAAGTTAAAAATCAAAACGAAAATATTAATTGAGCACAACTACATAGTACTTACTTTAAAAGTATAACCAGATCCGCTACCATCCGTTACTATAATACAATACGTAAATATTATTAGTGTTTTAAATTAAATTTAATTTTCAGCCCTATTACGCTACTCACTAAGCACAAACTAGATAAAACTGATCAAAATATTGGTTAACAACGGATCGACGAAGACCATTTTCTAGGTAGTGAAAAGAAATTACATTATTTAAAACTTTAAACGAAAAAAAAATTAAAACATTCATTGCGTGGTTTGTGTGCTGCTGAAAAACTGGCGCATGACTCTTTGGTGACATTAAGAAATCCTTCTGTTTCGATCTCCCTTCATCATGAAACATGTATCTTGTCTCTTTGTCACTTTATAAGGTGTAAAATAATAGCCATATTTTGGCGTTTATCAAGCAACGCAATTTTGGTAACCTGGTATAGATCAGTCTCTCTTCAACGATATGGAAATAAAAGAGATAGAAAAATCACCACGTCGTAACCTGGTAAACGCCATATGCCAAATGAGTGATGTGTCAAAATGAATTGAAGGTGTATTTACGTTAACCTGCATTTGTCGCGTTTTGGTTTATTTACATTTTGCTATGTTTTTTAGCGTATAAAAGTGTTAAAACAATTCGTATTCGTTGGTTAAAACTGTTTGTTGCGATTGTAAGGTGTACTACACGTTTATAAGAAATGTTTACACGAAAATGTCATTAACCTGTTGTGGAAGTCGCTTCAAAATGAATGAAGATGGGTTGTTTTTTATTCTGTACGTGTAGTCTTAAATCACAAGGTTTTAACCCATTTAGATGAATTATTAGGCAGACATAGGATGGTTAACTAGTATACCTAATAAGAGACAATCCTAAATTAAGGAAGTTTCCAGTACATCTTTAATAACAGGTAAAACACTTTAAGACACGTTTTCGTTTACATTTAACTGTCTCTCACAGTTTTAAACCTTTATTTTATATACCTAAAAACTGTTTTTGTTAAACTTGTATAGTCTGTATCAAGACTAGTGAATAAGTATGTATACCAAAACACAAAAGTACACCAGTTACAATTTTACATTTAATTTTAGAAACACCTACTGCTCTGAAGGATGGGAATCATCCAGATGCAATTATTTTACTATGGGACTATCAAAAGTAAACAAGACGCAGTTAACAGAGGAGAGAGAAACGGAGATTTGAAACGAAATTTTCAGAGGTAAGTAAATTTAAGAGTCTGTAACATTAGATTTTGGTGTAATTTATTCGATGGGCAAAGAATGTAAAATATTGTTTTTGCATTTTGCATTAGGTTTGTTCCAATTGAAAAGTTCACAGTTCAGAACTGCTTGGAATCCATGCGAGAACTTATTGTTCTAGAATCGACTTGACTAATGTTGGAACGATTTAGAACTGGTTGAGAATTTTGTTTGTTTATCCTAACCTATAAAATCACAAAAAAATACCTGTTAGAAAATATTGCCGCTTTTATTAATATAGGTATGTCAACAAGAAATGGAAGAAAAATTGCTGTGTTCTTCTATTAGATACTAATTTGATTAATAACAAATATAAAATAAGTGAAGTTAGATAGCACGTTAAACTGATTCAGAATTATCTTGGAACTTTAAGACCGCTTCAGAACTAGCTTGGAACACAATTCACTCGTTCTAGGACTGGACACTATAAATTCTTACAGCCGGATTCTCCAACGCTAGTCCGGTCTAATTTGACAACCAAAAGTTTTAAACTGACAACTGTAAGAATAAGACAACTAAATTTTATACTATGAATTTATTTCGGAGCTTTTTCGCAAATTGATAAAGAAAAGGGCAGTTTTAGTATGCACTTTCGACAATAATAGAACTAAATTCACTCTAGCAACCCGTTCCAAGATGAAAATCATGTGAAGACCAAACCAATCGCTGAAATATCCGAATAATTCATAAATTTTCAATGACGTCTTATTAACTACGACAGGACAAAAACTTGTCAAAACACAACTGATCAACTAGAAGATCTTAATTTAAACCAGCACTAAATCTTAAACTTTCTTATCTGGACGTAAATGTTTAAATCGACTTGTAAAGTGACAGTAAAATAGCTTTGTGCAAACTCAGTAAACTTTTGAACTTTTGTTGCAACAAACCTAATATAATACCTGTATTAAATAAAACACAATATTTTGACAATTATTTTGTCATTCTCAAGTTATTGTTTAGTAATAATTCTATTTTTTATTTACAGCGAAGAAATGTACCTCACATCTGGGAGAAAGTCTGTCAAAGGGAGGATAGAGTGGTGTTACTTTTTGTTTTTTGTATTTAAATTTTTGTGGAGGATAACCCATCTTTATAGAAATTTCACTATGTTGGGTAAAAAACTGTAATAAACGATATTCCTGATTTTTACTTTTTTTGTTCAAAAATTGCATCAGCTCAGTTTTACCAATAAGTTAACCTCCCTTACTTTACTTAACATTTTTTGAAAATAAAACATCTAAAGTTTTATGTTGTTTGTTACAAAATAGGAGCTCGAGCTATCGTGTATAGATACAGGTATTACTACCTTTTCATGCTTTTTATTAAACTAGATATAATGACTAGTAACCTCGGTCAGTACCTGTGGCATATGGTGAAATTTCAAAGTTGTATATCTCTGTTCCTACTTACAGGAACCGTACCACATTTGGAGGTTTTAATAGTGAGCCCACTGAGAATGTTCTGGTAAACCCAAGCAAAAATTCAACTTTTTTTCGCAAATTCAAAACGTTTTTTTTTCTTTACAAAAAAATTCCTAGTGGGCTCGCTATTAAAACCAATAAAAATTGGTACCGGTCCTGTATGTAGGAACAGAGATATACAACTTTGAAATTTCACCATATGCCACTGGTCACTACCATCTCTATAGTTGTGCCTTTAAACAAATTAAAACGATTTTGATTTTGTACAAAATCTCATTATCTCATTGTTATAATTATATTACATAATTATCACTAAAGAAAACATTTTAAAATGTTTTTGGTAAAACTAAATTTTAATAAAATATAGTACATATGTATG
This sequence comes from Philopedon plagiatum, assembly GCA_963971165.1. NCBI lineage: Eukaryota > Metazoa > Arthropoda > Insecta > Coleoptera > Curculionidae > Philopedon > Philopedon plagiatum. The sequence continues at coordinate 49,736,741 of OZ020197.1, forward strand.
TATTAAAAAAAACAAAGACAAGCAGATCTTTATTAATGCCAAAAAAATACAGTGATGTTATCCTAGAAATGAGCCTAATCCATATAATATGTAAATTACAATAACATTAAAAGTATTAAAACAATAGTTACACAAGCAAAAATTACTAGATTTCAGTTTCAGTTTGCCATCAAAGCTTTGCAAATACCATTTAAACTTGGTAGGCAGCAAATAGATCTATAAAAAAATTAAAAGTACCTTTTTTCAAAAGTAAATTTTGTTTACTTTGGAGTAAGTTGTTAGTTTTTAGGTTGTATTTCACTATTTGTCTAGACATTTCATGAAAAGTCCAATTACGCTAAACGGCTACATACATATACATCATTTTTAGAATGAAAAATGTTAGCTATAAAAAAGATAATGAAACAAGGTATATTTTTAAATTTGTGAGAAATAATGTTTTCAGTGATGTACAGACATCACTGAAAATATTATACAGGAAGTTGGCCCCCCAAATGCAAAATTTATTAAAAATTAATGGAGTTCTGAGTTTCTTATGAAGAGTTCTAGAGTTCTTATTTTTATTAATAGCTCCGTTAAAATCAAAGTAAAAACACTATTTTAAAAATGGGGGGCTAACTTCACGCAGCCCCCCATTGTTGCAGAAACAAAACTTTCGCCACAGTGCTTAATAGTTATAAAGGAGTTATACAGTTCTTTATGATTTTCGAGCCCAGAACTCTTACCAAAAAAATTCTAATACATGTTTTGTGCTTTTTGAGAAGGAAAAAATTCAACAACAAAATGTCATTATCTTTCTGTAGAACTGTAAAATAATGGCAGCACTAACGGGAACTCATGAGTTTTAAACCAGAACTCTTGTTAAACAATATTTCATGGGGGGTCAACTTCACACTTTTTTAACAATCAAAAATATAAGGTGTAAATAAAAAAATACCATTCTAATTCTACAGAACTGTAGAGCTGTTGCAGCACTAACGGGAACTCATGAGTTTTAAACAGAACTCTTGTTAAAAAAATATTTCATGGGGGCCAACTTCACACTTTCTTAACAGTCAAAAATTTAAGTTGTATCCATTTATCTAGTCAGTTCTAACAACACGTGAAATTGTAACATATTTAGGTACTCTTGCAATAATCAAATACGTTTATAGTAACAAGAGTTCCGGTTCCCGTTAGTGCTGCAATAGTTCTACAGTTCTGTGGAATTACAAATTACAATGGTGTTTTTTTACAACTTAAATTTTTGACTGTTAAAAAAGTGTAGTTTACAATTTGGCCCCTATGAAAATTTTTTTAACAAGGGTTCTGGTTTAAAACTCATGAGTTCCCGTTAGTGCTGCCATAGTTCAACAGTTCTGCATTTTGTTGTTGAATTTTTTCCTTCCCAAAAAGCACAAAACATGTATTAGAATTTTTTTGGTAAGATATCTGGCCTCGAAAATCATAAAGAACTGTAGAACTCCTTTAGAACTATTAAGCACTTTTAACAGAAATATTAATAAAAATCAAAAAGAACTCTAGAACTATTCACAGGAATCTCAGAACTCCATTAATTTTTTAAAAAATTTTCATTTGGGGCCAACTTCATAAGATATTTTCTGTGGCATATAAAAGCGGGGTCAGCCCCCCATACTCCAATCCATTATCTTTTCTGGTACTGGGGAATAGTTTGAAGAAGTCAGATGTTGAAGATCCTCAATGGCGCCGTTATTTCACAACTAAAAAAAAAAAAACAATAATACAATCAATGCTTCAAGCAACAATTAAGATCATTCAGATTTAATTAGAAAATAAAAAAGGGTTTCTAGAAATTTATAAAAAAAAACTTTAAGAATACTTAAGAAAGGCGCCTTTTTCTTTGTAGCATGTGAGATTGATCCGATCTTTACCAAACGTAAAATTATTATTTGTGACAACCCACCACAATATCAAGTCTATGGACTTTGCTCTTGGCATTTTTCAAAAAACTTCGTTACTGGGTGTAGGGTCAATAGGCTTATTTGAAAACTGTCAAGAGCAAAGGTCCCTTATTTTAGGGGCTAATGCCATCAAATCATGCTTGAAGTTAAGGGTTGGTGCATACAATCATGTTGCCAAGTTTGGTAAAGATTGTGTTTGATTGACCCCCCAGTCAATAAGTTTTTATGAAAAATGTCAAGAGCAGAGTACCCCTATTTAAGGGCCATTGACTTGAAATTATGGTGGGTGGTAAAGCTTGGGACGTATAATAATTTTACAAAGTTTGGGATTGCTTGGCTTAATCTATACCCCTGGTCAATTGATTTTTATTTTGGTCAATAAATTAGACACGTCCCTTAATTTAATTAATGAAAGCGAACTGTTATTGTCTACAATCTACTTTCCCTGGAATGTACTATAATTAGGGTAAAATAACTCTTACCTTGATATTAAAACATATTTAAGTTGGATATCTGAAGTATTTCCTAGACTGCTACTACTTGGTTGACACTTCAGACTAACAACGTGGAGATTGATCTGCAGCTGATGACAAGCCTTGCTGAATAAGCATCTCGATACTGTCAGTTTCTTTAATTATTGAGGGAACTGCAATAGATAAACAAGGTTTATGTAGATAAGTCAAGTAATGTTCTCATTATTTATCAAAAATATTGTCAAATTCATGTATATTCATGGTCTGTTAAAAATGTTATTTCTATAAAGCAGGTATGCTCATAAGTCATTAAAGCTGGCACTTCCAAGGCAAATTAGTTATAAAAATATGTATAAATACACTCCCCGACAATAAATTCCGGACAAAGATAATTTTAGTCAGATTGATAGCCCTGTACCTAACTTTTTTAATTGTTTTAAAGTTGTTGTTAAAGTGTAGACTTGTGTCTCGAAATGTTAGCCTGAATTTTAGTTCTCAAAAAATACGGATGGCTTGATCATTAAACAGGGAGAAACCAAAGTTATTTTTTTACCCTTAATTTCTTAACGCCCTGTGGAAAAATTGAGCGGTAAAATTTAGCTACATTATGTTTTGTTTTGAAGTGTGACCTTTTCTTAACACAATGTTTTTTGGTTCACGTCATTATCTGCTTGTTAAGAGAATATACAAGTTTTTAAAGAAAGTGTTGCAGTTTTTAATTTTTATTTACAATTCAGAACATTACATTATCTTATCGACTAGCCTAAACAAATATCTAAAAATTAATAGCGCTTACTGCCACCTCGTGTTCTTATTACTTCTACTATGCGATGTGGCATGCTTTCAATGCAACGTGGGGCCTGGCATTATCTTGCTTTAAAATAAAGTCTTGTCCAACAAATTGGGCGAAGGGTACCACGTGATCAGCTAAACATTGTTGGATATAAAAGTCAGCAGTTAAAGAACCATTTTCTATCACCACTAGGTCCGTACGGGCATATAATGATATCCCGGCCCACACCATGGCACTACCGCCTCCAAAAGGCGTTCTAGGAGATATGCAACATTGGGCAAATCTTTCACCTGGTCTCCTCCAGATACGTTCACGTCCGTCAGGTGAGCGCAGACAAAAGCGTGATTCATCCGTGAATAGTACATTTTTCTGTTCCCCAGTTTCTGTATTCATGCGCAAAATTTAATCGTTCTATATGGTAGGCTGGAAGTAAAGCAGGTTGGGTTGGGTTGGGTCATCAATCCCCCTTCCTGTAACCTACGCTGGATGGTTCGTGCAGAGGCTATGGTACCACGTACATCTTGAAGTTAACGGCTAATTATGGTAGATGGTACGCTACGATCTCATAATGCAGTTAGATTTATGAAATGGTTATCACGTCGATTGATAATACGTGTTCTCCCTGATCCCCCACGTCGTGTGTAGGTACTGATCGCACCTTGTACAGTACTTTTTGCTTTGCCTAGGAATTCCGCAATGTACCGTATATTGCGGCCATCATCATTTAATTCAACAACACGTGCAACATCTTCTGGTCTCATTTTTTTAAATGAATCATTTTAAAGAGTGTATTCTGCAATGACAGTATAGTGACACTTGGGTAAAGAATGCTCTTAACATTACTATGCGATCAAAGGCTAGTCGATAAGATAATGTAACATTATAAATTGTTAATAAAATTGAAAAACTGCAACACTTTCTTTAAAAATTGGCATCTTCTCTTAAAAAGCAGATAATGACGTGAACCAAAAAACATTGTGTTAAGAAAAGGTCACACTTCAAAACACAACATAATGAAGCTAAATTTTAGGGCTCAATTTTTCCACAGGGCGTTAAGAAATTAAGGGTAAAGAAGTACCTTTGGTTTCTCCCTGTATAATGATCAAGCCAACAGTATTTTTGGAGAACTAAAATTCAGGCTAACGTTCTGAACCACAAGTCTACAGTGTGGTAAAAACTTCACTAAAATCGGAAAACAATTTAAAACTTACAGTGCTATCAACCAGACTAAAATTATCTTTGTCCGGAATTTATTGTCGGGGAGTGTACCTATATGTTAGAGTGTCCAGTAACTACAAGTTTGTGAGATACAAAGTGAGGCTTACAAAATTTCTTTTGGTTTTATTTAAACTGAGTTATTTTTCTAAATAATTAGTAAGTGGTGCAGAATTAAAAAAAAAAAGACAAAAATTTCTAAATTAGTATGAAAGTAAGTTGAGTCAAACTTATTTTATAGAAACTGTTAAAACATAGTTATGCTAATCGAATTGGAATTATCATAAATTAAAAAAAACTGTAAAATATGATTTATGTAATCATAGTAATCATAGTAATCAACATGAAGAAACTGCTCATAATACAAACGAAAAATAAAAGTATTTTAGTTTACCCATTTCACAGCTAAAAACATTCTCTGATGACAGCATCATCAACTTGATACATTCCTTTTCTCAGAAAGGTTACTGGTAAATTTTGAGATGGAACAGCTCCAAAATTAAGCCTCCTCAGACGCCCCCAGGAGACAAAGTCTACAGGCAAAAAATGTTCTGAACACACCTTGCTCCTGTCTAATATGCCTCATCTGGGTTCCTTTTAATGGCTAAAAGCCACTGACTCTTCTTGTAGGGACTCCTTGGTACTTTGTACATAAAAGAAAAAGTACTACTACAATCTAAAACATACTAATTCTTACATTGCATTCCTACAACAATCATATACCCATAATTAAATAATTAGTTTAAGGAAAGTTTTAAGGAAAAGATAATAATAACCTGAACAAATTATTTATAATTATAGATGAAATAAACTTTATTTGAAGTTAGTTTTATACTCAGATGAAATATTTCTGGTTATTATACTACATTTTATCTCAAGAATGTCGATATCGAAGACATAACCTACACACTGATTAAAGAAGGTCCAATATGTAATACTCCATTATTTAAGCAAGCCTGCAACCAGCTTGCGAGTTAAATGGTGGTATTAAGTCTATTTTAGCATGTTTAATCTTTGATTTTAAGCAATATACCTGTGAATATGCTTGCATAATGTAATTAGTGTTTTACTTACCGGTGAAATGTAACATTTTATCCCGTATTTTTGTCCCTGTTAAAACAAATATGCACTATGCACTTGGGCATTGTTCAATAATTAATGTTTTTACACACTTAAATGTTTTTTGATCACACAAAGACCTCAAAATGCTATAAAAATCTCGAGAACGACCGAAAAAAGTAAACAAAACCGTGCCTGGCCGGTTTGACAGTTGACCTTCGTCAAGCAGGGATGCCAAAACAGTGATATGAGTGATACCTAGGTACTACGAATTTAAAATCCTTCTTTAAGATGTATTTATTCTTCAGAAAATCTTTGCATAAATGGAATCTGACCTTCTGTGTCCTTATAATGTGTTTTTAGACATTTGACATATTCACATATTTATTCGCAATATTAAATAAAAACACTACCTAAATTACTCCCAGAATTTCAAAAACGCCGCCAAGAACGACGTCGACACGACCTTTGGTAGCTTGTATTTTTTACCGCCAGATGTCCCACGCGGCTTTAAAGCCGTGGCGGCCCCCTGGCCGGTGGTCAATGACACAATCACTCAGCGTTATTTGTCGTGGATTCGATTTCCATACAGTTTTATCTATAATTCTTTATTATTTAGTAAAAAAAAGTGTCTAGCTCTTCACCAGTGCCGTTATTATTAAAAATATATCGTATACGCTTATAGTGTTGACAGAACAGTTGAAGAAAACTATCCATTTCGGTAGCTGTTAGGTGTAGTAAACAGCATATTAACTTTATTATTTAGTGAAAAAGAAAGTTTTCTGCGATATTTAAAATCAAAGAAAATAAAATGGTATTGTAAAATTATTGGGCAGATGAAGATTCGAATAACTATTTCAACAGTGGAAGAGGTTTATGAACGTAAAGTTTGTAATTAGGTACATAATTTAAGTTGTGAGAAATTTCGCTTAAAAATTAAGGACGATTATAAATAAACCTTTTAATAAATGCCAAATATTCTGTTAAATATGATTACAAATAGGTAAATAAAAAAAAGTACATGCGTAAGTATTAGAATTTTCTTTGTTTTAAGCTAATTTTGAACTAATTTTTTTTGTATAGGTACTCATAGGTTTGAACAGCTGCTTTTTGGATTTTTTGTGTGTTGTAGTACTTTAACTTTTTGAAATTGAATGTTTTAAAAGAGTTAGTATGATTTCTTACTTTAAAGATAACAAAAATATTATTAGTTACATAAGAATATTCTAGATACACGTGGCAACGTCTCTCGTTGAAACAAAAGAGTTTTTTCTGTAACTGACGTTTCTCCTTGTTTTTTATATGGCCATGTATTTTTGAACAGTGGCGCGCAGTCACAAAAAATTTTTTTTTCGAGGGCCGATATCTACCATTTTTTGTCATGAAGCGCCATTTATGAATATTTTTATTCAGTCTGAATTCATACCAGCATTTACGGGTTTCAATATATGCAGTGAATTACATAACACCCTATATATATATATATATATATATATATATATATATATATATATATATATATATATATATATATATATATATACAGGGTGTCCCACGACGAACTGCCGCGATCGATTATGGAAAAAGTATAAATAGCAAAGATCTGAAAATTTGGTAACATACTAATGTCAATGGGGGCAATTCGGCTAAAATATTTTCAAAATGGTGGCACTTCCGGTTGTACCGGAAGTAGATATCAACTTGCTTATTTTAAATAGAACACCCTATATATTATTTCATTTTCGGATTTTACGTAAAATTCTAATCGCATTTCATGTATAATCTCCTATACCTAACTCTAACCGTTTTTGACATATTTCAAATTTTATGCCAAAACTGACGTTTGCAGGCCGAAAAATAATTATCGATTTTTCCTACATGAATGCCTTTATGATTTAATTGGGGTTGGTTTCCTTGTGGAAGGGGATCTACTTTAGTAGACTGTGTTGATAATTTGGTAATAAATAAATACAGGGTGATCAAAAACTAACATTAAAAATGAAATTGAAAAAATCGTTAAAAGTCATGTTTTTCAAATGGAAGCCCCCTATTTTTATAATTTTACCCTACTCAGCATTAAAAATAAGGGTAACTTTGTATAAGGTTGTCTATTCCGAAAATCGATAGTTTTAGAAAAAAATGGCAGTTTAACATTTTTCTATTGTAAAAATCATATACGGTTTTCAAGTTTTGTTATTAGTTGGCCATGACCGCGAGGCGCGGCCAAAAAAAACACTCGAGCACTACAGAAATGTCATTATTTCGTGCCATTTGACAATTATTGATAATAATCATGCCAGGGCGATTAAATTATACAAACGAAGATTATTTAAATTTGTTTATTATCTATGGGGAATGTAACAAAGTTTTATCAGGAACATGCGAGACATTTGCTGACAGATATCTAGATAAACAGAAACCGTCACGGAACAGTGTTAAACGAATGATGGAAAATTTCAAAAATTCAGGTAAACAACTTATTTTAATAAATGTTCAAAATTTCCACCATGAGCTTTCAACAGAATTCTATGGATTGAGCTCTTTGAGATTCCTGTTTGTAGAGCCACTTGTCTTAATGCTGTCATAGGATATGCCGCAAAATATCCCAAATTTGCAATTTCGACATTTTCATCATTGAGAATGGGTTTTCTTTTATGCATTTTTGCCTTAACAGTGCCAAAATTTTTGAAATTTTCCATTATTCGTTTAACACTGTTCCGTGACGGTTTCTGTTTATCTGGATATCTGTCAGCAAATGTCTCGCATGTTCTTGATAAAACTTTGTTACATTCCCCATAGATAATAAACAAATTTAAATAATCTTCGTTTGTATAATTTAATCGCCTTTGCATGATTATTATCAATAATTGTCAAATGGCAGGAAATAATGACATTTCTGTAGTGCTCGAGTGTTTTTTTTTGTCCGCGCCTCGCGGTCATGGCCAACTAATAACAAAACTTGAAAACCGTATATGATTTTTATAATAGAAAAATGTTAAACTGCCATTTTTTCTAAAACTATCGATTTTCGGAATAGACAACCTTATACAAAGTTACCCTTATTTTTAATGCTGAGTAGGGTAAAATTATAAAAATAGGGGGCTTCCATTTGAAAAAAATGACTTTTAACGATTTTTTCAATTTCATTTTTAATGTTAGTTTTTGACCACCCTGTATTTATTTATTACCAAATTATCAACACAGTCTACTCAAGTAGATCCCCTTCCACAAGGAAACCAACCCCAATTAAATCATAAAGGCATTCATGTAGGAAAAATCGATAATTATTTTTCGGACTGTACACGTCATTTTTGGCATAAAATTTGAAATATGTCAAAAACGGTTAGAGTTAGGTATAGGAGATTATACATGAAATGCGATTAGAATTTTACGCAAAATCCGAAAATGAAATAATATATAGGGTATTCCATTTAAAATAAGCAAGTTGATATCTACTTCCGGTACAACCGGATGTGCCACCATTTTGAAAATATTTTAGCCGAATTGCCCCCATTGACATTAGTATGTTACCAAATTTTCAGATCTTTGCTATTTATACTTTTTCCATAATCGATCGCGGCAGTTCGTCGTGGGACACCCTGTATATATATATATATATATATATATATATATATATATATATATATATATATATATATATATATATATATATATATATATATATATATATATATAGTTTGTGCTCGAGCCTTGTTCACTCCAACTTCTTTCTTAATAGCCCTACACGAAGTAGAAGGAGTTGCTTCTACACAGCGTAAAACGTTAACCTCCTCGATTTTTCTTACTATAGGATTTTGGTCTTAACTGCATAAACGCACCATAATTAACTAAATTTTTTTAATTCTAGAAAATATATCGGGAAAAGGTTGCCTTCTATCTGGATATCTAGAATGGATATAAAAAAGCCAAATACATTTATAATGAATATAAAATCGTACTACCTGTTAAAATATAGTTCGGAGACATCATGCGAATATTCATTCGATTCAATATGGAACTAACATAATATCATACTTTTCAATATTCTGATAAACTCTCATTTCAGATTTCAGCCATTTTTTAAAGCGAAAATCACATTAATAAATAACAAGTAGGGGTTTTAAGAACAATTTTTTTTTAAATGATCTCTTACAAATTTTGACAGGCGGTCTAACTAGCAGCCATGAAAGGATACTATTATATTCATTTGTTTCAAATCATTATATCACGGCCTACTATGAAAAATTATACCCTTTTTTTAATTGTAAAATTCAGAAGTTATTCCAAAAGATATATTCCAACAATTATATATTTTTAAAAGCTTATAAAAAATCAATCGAATGAAAACAAAATATACAGGGTTTAAAAAATGCAACTTTGATTTTTATTTTCAAATTCGTTCCTTTTAGAAAAAAATTGGCTACGCCACTGGATTATACGCAAAATAATAATTATATAGTAATACGTTTTTACCTTACGGATAAGTTAAAAGGCAACTGAGATACAAGAGATGCTTGAAAATGACACATTTTCAAAATCGTCCTGTATCTCCGAAACGAAGGGGCCTATGAAAATTCTGTTTGTAGAATCATACGTTTCACGAAAAAGTAGCATAGTATTGCGAAAACCGTAGCTCTCTATCTTTAAAGATAACCGAGATACCCTGCAAAAGTGTCCAAAACTGGACACTCTGTACAGTTTATATGCCTGGATGCTTGTGTTTTTCCCGACTGATTTGAGTTCTTATTGCATTTTGACGTTTTTTTGATAGCATTACCACCTGTAGCCTACAGTAGTTGAAATGGCGGATGACCACATAAAAGTAAATTTTGATTTGTGTTTTAAAGTAGAAAAATGTCCATGTTTATACGTCGTAACACGTGATAATTATTCAAAACGGCAATTTTAGAGAAAATATGGGCTTTTTTTTCTTCTATAATATGCCAACATGACAATGGTTTCTTCTTCACTGGACGACATTTTATCCACGACTGAAATACAGAGTATCAATTTAAAAGATGACTACTAATCGGGCCGATTGTGATCGTCCCGATTTGGTGGACATCCAGCCTAGTACTGATGGATTTATAGTTGGTGAGTAAGTTTGGCTTTGCCATCTGAAAAGAACCAAAGGACGCTCACCAAAACTCAAGAAAGCATAGGAATGGCCGTACAATGTGGTCATGTCGTGCATCTTGACAAGCTGACCCGTTTATTTATTGTTTTTTTTTTATTCGAAATTTTACATTTCTATCGTCAATTTATACAATATTAAAATTACTTTAAACTAATAAACCTAATATCTAAAACAGGCATACATACATTGCTACATATCATATAAAAAAATTACCGAATACCAACATTTATGCGGTAAAACCTCCTTTAATCTGGTTACCAAAGATCAAGAAACTTAATCGGGACGATCAAGCCTTAAAGGGGGAACAATGTTACGGAGTTTACAGAAGATTCATAGACTTGTTTTAGCTTTAGTTTATGTTTGCGTAGTTTGACATTTTAGAGTTGTTTTCCATTAGTTTCTAATTTAATACCTTCATTAATTTTCATATGTTATTCCCATGAAAGACGGTATGGATCTTTGAAGAATATCCGATTCCATTATTTTCTGCATGTGCACATTCTGCCTATGATAGAAAGTCTAGAATTTACAGTCTTTTAGTTTCTTCTTTGTGGTATACAAATCCTTTTAGAGTACTTCAGAATTCTCAAGAACCAGCAAAATGGGTATATAAAGAATCCAGACCTGCTCTCATTGTTGATTTATTATCTAGCGTTAGAAGCGTGTTGAATTGTCAGTAAAGATGTTTTGTGACATTGTCAGTAAATAAAAATTAGAAAAGCGAAAGTGGGTTCTGAATGTCAGTCGCCCGAAACAATAATAAATCTCTTTATACCAGAATTCCCGAACAGTTTTCATTGTTTTCTGCTAATTAAAGGTCGGTACTAGGTCTCGAAACGTCGTAATTTTTTTTATCAGATTAATTTCTGAACAGAATAAATACTACAATATAAATACAGATTAAATGTAGTTTAGAGTCAGGCAACTTCTCTGTATTAAAAAACTATTGTCAAACTATGGGAAAACATTTTTTGTAGGATTTGTATTGTTTTACTTTTATACGCAGTGACTATATGTGATTATTTCTAAATATTATTTTTCCCTGAACACTAGAGTGGCTTAATATTCAATTATAAGTTCCTTTAAAATACTTCCCTAGCTAAATGTACTCCACTAATATAAAAATATTTTTATAGATAGATGGAACTCAACCAAGGTATAGAATCCGATTGGACCAAACTCTTCAAATAATTACCCTTCACAAGACTGATTCAGGGGTGTATCTCTGCACTGCTGAGAATAACATTGGCGATCCACTTCAAAACCAGATCAAACTTGAAGTACTGGGTAAGTTATTAAAACTGTTTGTATATAATGGCTATATAGTTGTTTGTCTAGTTCGTTTATCTCTAAGTGGTAGTACTAGGAAACTAATTTTCATAAATCTTTGCTGGAACTAATTCAAGTATGGACAAGAAACCAACCTAATTTGGAAGGTCTGATAACTGAGAATATATATAAAAAAATAAGCATAACACTTAGGTGTGGGTGTATGTAATAATATAAGCAATCAAAAAGCCTAATTTTTTAAGGTTAAAGTAAAGTTAAGGCTCTAAACACCAATTTCTTGTATACAAATAAAGATGATAAAATTTTGTTTTAAAACTTCTACCTTGGGTTTCTTTAACTTGTCCGTCTTGTATAGCGTAGACTTATCTCCGACAGGATTATTAAAGTATAAGTTTACTTAATAACATGTTGTGTCGCATAGTAAACTCCTACTAACATTTAAGTTTAACATCGTAGATTCACCAACTGAGCGCCCAGTAAGCATACTTAATGGAGAAGATTCAGAACTTCTTGTTAACAACGTAGTAACTTCATTTAACTCTCCCGCTACTCTTAACTGTTATGCTTTGGGTTGGCCTTTACCTGCAGTGACGTGGTGGAAAGAAGATGAACTAATTCCTTTAAAAAATCGAGAATTTGAAGTTACCCAAGACTATTCCCTAATCGTTCATTCGGTTCAGTTACATAACCTAGGAGTGTATACTTGCCAAGCATATAATGGTAAAGGCAAAGCTGCTAGTTGGTCTGTAACAGTCAAAGCCAAAGGTCCTTATTATAGTACCAATCCTCAAGACATTCAATATTTACAGTACGTCGTTAATTCTTCTGAACGAACTACCACCACTACTGAAGTTAGTAAAATTCGTGATTCTCCTTCGCTACAGCCCAAATGGGCTGTTCATTCACCAATTCAAAGACCAACCCCTCAACCCTATATACCTCCTATGTATTCGAGTGAACCTAACCCCGATATAGTTGATCCTAATGAAATCGTACCAGAAATTCCTGACGCTCCTGGACACAGAGTACCACCGCCTGAACCAGTCTATATTGGTAAAGTATTATTGTATTTTGTATATAATTTCTGAATAAAATTCATGCATGAAAGTTTTTGTGGTGTAGGTGTTTAAGTTACATGTCAAAACTAATTTACATTAATAATCTATATTCAGGGGATTGTAATTTTTAATGGTAAATATTGTTAGATTTTGGACTACCAGAACCTAATGTTTATATGTACAGCCTGGTTCAGAAAAATCAGCATCTAAAGTCTTGGCCTATGGCATTTTGTTAAATATGTATATAGATAAAACGCTATTAGCATTAAATTTGAATAGGTAAAGAACAACCTATAGCCTATAGCAAAATGAGGTCTCAGGAGTTCTCAGCTTGTGTACAATCAGTCGAAAAATGTAATATTTTAAATTGGCGGTCAACAAACTGCGTGATGTGTTGCTAGATTTCCTCTGCAATAAATGCCTAGGACCAAACAGCTACCGACGATGCGACGGGAATTCCTCCCTTTGAGAGTTAATATACCTATTTGGTCAGATTTGCGATTATTTCGTTTTCCCGTGGAAGAAAATAGACAGATGGAATGGATTATAATAACTAACTACTAATATGCGTTCTACAACTTTGTTAATACAAAACTCAATTTTAATATGTATACAGCGTGTTCCAAAAGTTGTAGATGAAAAAAATGTTCGACTTACGAAAAAACACAAAAAAATTTCCAAACCTTTAATTTTAACAATTTTGATTTCAAAAAAGAATAGGATAGATTACATTCATTCAAGTAGATGAAACGAATAGTCAAAAACAGTCAATAAAACACGACAAGTTAATGATTAGCAAAATATCACAGACTATACTGAATGTTTCTCCTTCAATAAACTCTTATCTATGGTACGAAGATTTTTTGAAAAAATGAACACTGCCTAAAAACGCTTCAGTTTTATTTTCGGTTGGCCACCCGGTCATTTTAATTTTTATGTCATTTTTCTAGAATTTAAAGACAATCTACAGAAAATTCCATCTATTATACATCTTCCATATTCAGTGTCAGTTCGTGGGGTAACATTTTGGGTAGGCCAGGCCAGCAAATAAAAAACAAATATAAATCCGTACTTTGTAATTTTCAACTGTAGAAAATTGTGATACCAATCTTTATTTCAATTTTCATTCACCTGACATCCTAACAATGACACAGAATTCCGATATACTAAAATTTAGTATTGTCTATAACAACAATATAAAATTCACTAGCGTAATCGCGAGAAAACTATAAAAAAAATCAGCCGCAAACTATACATGCCGTGCGGACGCAGACGACAGTAGAAATCGAACTACTAAAAATAATAGAAAAAAAAGGTTTGCTCTCTAAACGTAAAATAGACGAGACTAACATTGTTCAATAAATGACGAGTGACTTGGCCACCATATTGGGAGATCTAAGAAAAAGTTTACTATAAAAATAAAATAATACGCCGGGTCGGCCAGGGCGCGACGCACGCCTAACAGCCCGCAGTACGCCGCTAATATAAATCAGACGCTCGATCGGCTGACGAACGCCGTGCTCTGTTTTTATTCCGCTCTTATGTGAACGTGGTGGGCCGGTTAGATTCGGGCCTATTTAAGGGATTTTTAAAATGTGGTAAGACGACTCGACTCGGTGCTTTCTGTGAAAATTTATTACAAAGTAATCTTTGCGGGCATTGTTATATTGAATGATATAGAAGGTATTTATATTCATTGACATCATTTTTCAATAAAATTGTGCGATTTTGTGTTCCCAAAATTATTGAAAAGGCCCGGCCTACCCTGCCTACCCTCAAAAGCCGTCACTGCCCATATTTCATTTCTCCATATGAATCGTCCTGTAGGTACCTATACACGCTACAAAAAATTAAATTTTAATTAAACTAACTTTCGGTATAAGTAAATCCAGTTATGGTTTTTATTATGCTTATTTTGAAACCGAAAGGACAACAACTTGTTTTAGAGTAAAAATATCGATGAAAAACAATAAATTGTTCTCTGATTTGGCACGTATGACACTTTTTTATTCATTTAATTTCTGATAATTCCTTTGAATAGGTGGATCTTCGCTCCTTCTGTGCAACCAACTGTGTAATGCAATAGCATGTTTACTTCCTCATGTAATGAAATGATTAAATAAATTGAAAAAATCATAGAATATAGACCTAAATTATGTTATGTATGGTTTCCTAGTATAGTAATCCTCTTGTAACTTATTATGTACACTAAAAATATTAAGAATTGTTCCTACTATACTGTATGTATGCAATAATTTATTTACCTAAATGGGCAGCACAGTCTTCACACTGAACAGAGATAATTATTTTCCCATTTAAACTAGAGAGAAAAACCCTAAAATATACTAATTAGTAAAAAATAAGGCAGTTGACTGAGGTTAAATGTAATAATGTTAAATGTCATAATGTGGTAAATGAAAAATTTTACATAAATATCATTTAAATGTCAGTATCACCAACTTCGAGTAAGCATATTTTGGGTAATTATTCGGATTAATGAAAATACCGAATTTTTTGATGAAATTCTGCATGGATCCTAAATTTAGGTCGTAGAACACGAGTCTGAAATCAGTTTTCGGCTGTCTCATGTGGTTTTCCAAAAAAAAATTGCTGTAGCTTAGGGTTTTCTATGGATTTCTTTAAATTTCGATAGTTTCACTTCTACAAAAATCATCACACTATTATTCTGAAACATATTTAAGCAAACTTATATATTATATAAAAAAAACATAGACATGTAAAAAACAAAGAAAACATTAAACTAAATAAAAATAAACACGCACCTCGTAATATACATAGACCATGTCAAGTATCGCCGATGTTGTCAAATATACACAGTCTCTCAGAATTTTCTTAACAAGCGATACATATCTCCATTATTGGAAACACTATAAAAATTACCAAAGTGGTATTTTTTATGATCTCGAATTGGCTTTCGCATGATGCCTTCGAAATATTTTTTACTGTTTTATCCCTAACAATTGACCCTCATCCCTTTATTTCCAAATGGCACCCCCTATTTTTTTCCGAAAAAATAGAATTCTCATTTCATTTCACAGCATGTTGTGTCTCATTTTTGAGGTTCCCGATACAAAAGTTGGTAAAATTAAATTTTGTAAAGTATAAGTGCACTGTGAATTACCGATAATGGAATGACGAATATTAATTCAAATTGAGAATAATGTGCTAAAATTGAAATCGTTAATTTTAGACTGACCATATTTGGTTTAGGCAAAAGCGGGACAAAAGGCCGAAAAAAAATTTGCCCTCAACGCAAGACAAAACAGAAAAACGAAGGGTCTCATGACACCAAGGTGCGATTTAGAAAAAACAAACGTAAAAATCGAAACTAACACGATATATTATAACAACATACTGGGTGGCCAAAAAGTTTTAGTATGGGCAAATATCTTTGCTATTAGTAAAGATAGAGACACCACATTTTCGGTATATCTTATTGGTTAATAGTGATGTAAAAAAAACGTATATCATCTGAAAAAAAAACATGAAAAAAATATTTTTTTTTCAAGAAGTCATCAATCATCATTTAAAAACGCGCCAGATAGCGATGCAGGGCACCTATTGGCGACTCAAATTAAGGAAGCCAGCTGCAATCAGCTGATTTTTAACGGGAGACGCGAAGGGTACACTGGATGACAAAATTGACGAAGATGCCAAATAACACGATAATAAAGACAAAGATGAAACGAAAATATTCCCCGTTATAGCAGTCAGCAAATCGCCTAAAGAGGACGCCACGTTCTTAATTTGAGTCGCCAATCCTGTTAGCCGACTCGCGATTGGAGATCCTTCAGAGTGCTTTGTACAAGCCTAAGGTTTGTTCTTTTGTGCTGCTTCAAACTGCACTAACCTGCACATTTTTTATTCGTGAAAGAAGCCAACCTAACCTGATCAAAAAGTCAGTGCAGATTAGTGCAGCTTCGTGCAACACACAAGAACAAACCGCTAGTGTGCAATGCCAGCAACAGGTGATCTGCTTTAGGTTTTTTTATTATTGTTAATAATATATCCTATTTATAAACAAATCGTGAAGTTTTTAGATAGTACTTAATTCGTTTTCTATTTTTCTTTAAATTTAGATTTTTTTGACTTCAGTAGGATAGTACGTGATAATTTTTTAAAACTAGTTTGTTAGGATAGCCCAAAATAAAAAAAAACTTTTTCATTATTATTAGTTATTGTTTCTATTTTTAGTAATATTATTACTATTACTAAACGTAGGCGTTTTAGCTGTTCTTGTATTCCTGTTCATCAATAGGTGGTTTTAGTTCGTTTTTTTTTTAAAGATGTGTTTACTTATTGACAAGTATTGACGTATTTATTGCATATTATTTACTTTATCGTTACCTACAATAATCACATATGGATTTTTAATTATTTTCCTCTAAAACCTTGCATATTTGTCAGTGTGTGAAAAAAAACGCTAATTTGAAAAAAAAAACAAAGCTTATGTTGGTTTTTTTAAAACACGGTTTTTGAAAAAAAAACATTAACGGTTTTTTCATTTTCATCACTATTGGTTAATAAATCTACTTTTTTATGTAATTTAATTTTTACAACCCCCTTGAGGGGTGACGCTCGGGAGTTGAGGTCAAAAATTTTAAATGCAACCTTATGCCGTGTGATACCTCATTTTAAAGGTCTTCAAAAAAGAAACATTTTATCGCAAACCCGAGGTCCGTATCTTAATTCGTTTCTATATGGCAAGCCATTAAAATTTAAAAATGGTAAAAAAAGTTAAAAACTTAAATACCTTTATTTCTCTTATTACTTTAAAAGTTGTTTAAAATGACCACCATGAACTTCGTGGCAGTAATAAACTCGATTTTCCAACTCCTCAAATTTTCGAGAATGGCAGGTGTTACTTCTTGGCAGAGTTCGACTTTATCACTGCCAAGAAGTTCATGGTGGTCATTTTAAACACCTTTTAAAGTAATAAGAGAAATAAAGGTACTTAAGTTTTTGTTTTTAAAGATTTCTAATATTTATAGCCTTGCCATTTAAAAACGAATTAAGATACGGACCTCAGGTTTGCGGTAAAATGTTTCCTTTTTTGAAGACCTTTAAAATGAGGTACCACAAGG
Organism: Philopedon plagiatum; assembly: GCA_963971165.1. NCBI lineage: Eukaryota > Metazoa > Arthropoda > Insecta > Coleoptera > Curculionidae > Philopedon > Philopedon plagiatum. The sequence continues at coordinate 49,754,793 of OZ020197.1, forward strand.
GTATTAAAAAATTTCGACCTCGACTCCCTATCAAACCCCTCCAGGGGGTTGAAAAAGTTAAATTACATAAAAAAGAAGATTTATTAATAAGACTTTTCGGACACCCTGTATACATCTTTTTCTTTTGCTTTAGTAAAGAAGGAAGTATCGAATCCGATACAATACGATCGGAAAATAGAACCCAAGGGCATTGTTTCATGATTGTGGCACTTGACACCTTCAGCATTGCCACTTGCAGTTCTATTTACACCAAAATACAGCTAATTTTTTATTTGAACAAAAGCGGGATGCCTGTAAAATCGGGACTGGCCACTTAAAAGCGGGACTGTCCCGTCAAAATCGGGATGGATGGTCACTTTAGGTTAGTATGAAAGAAAATTGCTTACATTGTCATAAAAATAAACATTATAACGGTAAAACACTTTTAAAAAATATTTTCTTATCCGTTTCCTGATATTTCCATGAAATTTCCTTAAAAGATAGGAATAAATATCCCATATAAGTTTATTACCAGATATAAAAGAAAGTAAGATTTTTATTTTTGTAAAAAAATGGGGGTCTAATTTGAAACGATAGGGATGGGGGTGGATTTTTGAGGGTTGACATAATGCAAAATGGTTTCAAGGATATTTTGTGGAAGTCCATTCGATATCCTAACCTAGATTACTTTTTTAGCTTTTAGAATAACTGATATATTGCTTGTTAAGAAAATTCTGGGACACTCTGTATATGACATTTGCCCATGCTCGAGATTTTGAGTAGTACATGTGAGATTAGCAGTTATTATATAAAACTTACAACCCTAATGCGCCTTTTATTGTCAGTTCATTAAGTAACACATTCTAAAAAGTAAAAAAGTCTGAATTTAGTCGGGCTTCGGGCCTTGTGGCACCTACAAAACGCCTAGCACTATACGCACACAACAGTAAGGCTTTAAAGGCTGTAAATGTAATTCTCTGAATTATTTTCGCACATAAAACTGGCAATAAAAGGCGCATTCACGCGGTTTAGCGCCAGTTAGAGTGGTATATACTTATTAATCTATTATGTACAGGGTGTCCGGATTTCGTTGTAATTGCAGGGTATCTCGGATTTTATTAGAGATAGAGAGTTGCTACTTCTTGATGAAACGAATGATGGCATAAAAATATTTTTCATGACGCCCTTAGTTTTTGACATACACGACGAAATTGATTTTTTGCCATTTTCGGACCCCCTCCATTTTAGTTATCTTGTAACTTATAAAAAAAGTAAAAATGGATCCCTTTAGAGTTTTTTACGTAGAATCGAGTGGCGTGGTTAGATTTTTATCAGATATGATATTTTTCGAGATATTATCCAAACATATCGTCGTTGAAACTGCAAAAGGTCGTATGTCAAAATCGCTTTTGATTTTATTGTGTTTGGTAACCAAAATTGTCATATTTATAAGCTGAAAACAGTCTTTTATCACTCGGTCGTATTGCTCGGAATAGGTCGTATGTAATATAGTGATAAAGGACTGTTTGCAGTTTATAAATATGAGAATTTTGGTTACCAGACACAATAAAATCAAAAGTGATATTTTTGACATGCGACCTTTTGCAGTTTCAACGACGATATGTTTTTTTTAAATGGGACACCTTGTATGTTTTTGAATCATTAAATTTCCCCTTTCGAGAGCCTTTCAAAAATATATAACACTTTATAGTTATTTTTATTTTTAGCCCTTAAATCGAACTATTTAATTTTAATCTTTAATTTTGCGTAGTTGGCCGGGACGGGAAGAGTCAGTTGTTGTCATTAAGTTACTATTACTTATAGTCCGGGAGCCGGTGACACTGAAAGTCCCGTCATCGCGGAATCAAAAAATTTGTATGTAAATTGATAGTTAATAGTCATACGAACAAAATGAGCTCGGTACGCGTTGATTTATTAAGCCGAAAGTATTTTTTAAAAAATTCATTATTATAAAAAAGCAAAAATGTTTTACCATTATCACGAATCTCAATGAATTATATTACATTCGATAGGAAATTTTGTAACTAAACAGAAATTGGCTTACCAGATTTATTTGGCCGAAAGAGTCTGGCGTACCTATTTGAAAGGTGTGAGATGGGGTAAAATTTTACCATTACCAGTGAAAACTTTTTTTTAAATTTTACTCGTTTCGATGTGATTTTCAAAACTATCTTGGTACGCCTGCCCAAAAACTGCCGGAAGTATCTAGCATACCAGTTTTATTGCATAGGCTCGATTCATATCAATTATTAAAAGCCGTGAGTTAGATAATTTTATTTCGGAGTAAATGTTTTTGCGAATTTTTTTTTTACTTAATAATTATTAAACTCTCCTATATTATATCAATATGAATTCCGTTTCAAGGGAAATTACTTTTGTTTTGTGATGTTTCTGTGCATCATACAACTTAGTATAAAGTACTGCATTCGAGGAATGTTTCAATAGCTGCAGCATTTTCCATGGTCCTTAAATAGAGTAAGTAAGAGAGATTTCCGGCACAGGTTTAAACACTGCATAAGTTTTTCTCTCTTCATCCCCTATACTATAGAAATATACTAACCTCTGCTCTATGACATTATGGTATACAATATACGTTGTCACCCAGCATTTTTGGGAGTTTAAGACATTCTGTCCCTTCAGTTTGCTGATCATCATAACTAAAGCTTTGCAAACGTGGGTTATTCCAGGGACAGCTCTAACCTAGTTAAAATAAAATTAGGATCCGATTTGAAAATTAAATAGGCCATAGTATAATAGTACCACACGGCATAGGGTTGCATTTCAAATTTTTGACCTCAACTTCCTAGCGTAACCAACCAAGGGGGTTGAAAAAGTCAAATTACATAAAAAAGTAGAAAGAGTGAATAAACAGACAAAATAGCAGATATTGGTCTAGAGAAAATCAACATAGGATTTATCCTAGAGAGCAACAAGGTAGATTTGGCTTCAGCGAAGCATATTTCATTCTACGATATAGATTCAAATTCCTCATATATAAAGAAATATCAGCAGCACATAGGTACCTAAATATACTGGAAAATACTTTAGCTGAACTACATGACGATGAGCCTTTATCCCCATTAAATCAGTTATATTTCCAGCAAGATGGTGCCCGGCACATAATGCGCAAATAATGAGACGATATGTAGATAATAATTTTCCAGGTCGTTGGATTGGAACCCATGGCCCCATCAGATGGCCCCCAAGGTCCCCAGATTTATCTTTACTCGATTTTTTTCTTTTGGGTGTATTTGGAAAATAAAATATATCGTACTCAACATCGAGCAATGCAAGATCTCCGCAATGTAACGGAGCAAGAATTTAGAGATTTGCAAGGCCGCAAATTAATATCAATAAATGCCTTACGCAGAATAAGAAAACTGTGTCATAAATGCATTTTGGTTTTCAGTTTGAGCAGTACATATATAGAGGCTTTAATATGTTATTTATGACTTTCAAAAGAACGGATTAAAAGAACTAACTCTTTTCGTTACCTAAAGTTTTGTATGTTTTGTTTTTAAATTTGACTTTTACATATTTGCTATTAATAATTCAAGACGACTAATTTAATTTTCAAATGATAAAAAACTAAGCAGTTTTAGTTCTGGTTAGGATTTTCTATATATCTAGATAACAGGTAGTCTTGTAGATTAAAAAATAATACCAATTTTAGTAAATTAATGAAAATACAGGATTTAACCAGTTATTTTTTAAATCTAAATACTTGAATTGACGTTAAACCACATGTTAAACACGGTCAACTACGCAAAATTAAAGTTTAAAATTAAATGGTTCGATTTAAGGGCTAAAAATAAAAAATAACTATAAAGTATTATATATTTTTGAAACGCTCTCGAAAGGGGAAATTTAATGATTAAGAAACATACAGGGTGTTCCATTTAAAAATATATATGTTTGGTTAATATCTCGGAAAATATCACATCTGATGAAAATCTAACCACGCCACTCGATTCTACGTAAAAAAACGCTAAGAAGATCAATTTTTACTTTTTTTATAAGTTACAAGATAACTGAAATGCGAGGGGGGTCCGAAAATGGAAAAAAAACAATTTCGTCCTGTATGTCAAAAACGAAGGGGGCCATGAAAAATATTTGTATGCCATCTTTCGTTTCATAAAAAAGTAGCAACACTTTGCGAAAACCGCAACCCTCTATCTCTAATAACAACCGAGATATCCTTCAATTACAACGAAATCCGGACACCCTGTACAGTGTACTACTCAAAATCTCGAGCATGGGCAAATGTCATATATTCAACATCGGGGCGCTACTTGATATGAACTATGTGTTATGGTTACGTGTTTATTTTTATTTAATTTTTTAATGTTTTCTTTGTTTTTCTTTTATGGCCAGATTGTCCAAAGCTAGTCCGGTCTAATTTGAAAACCAAAAGTTTCAAACTGACAAGTGTGACAACAAGACAACTAAGTTTTATACTATGAATTTTTTTCTGAGTTTTTCGAAAATATACAGGGTATTTCATTAATGGTGATGAGGTACCGTATCTCAGGAATTGATACTCCAGGAGCATTGGAAAAAAATCCTAACAAGGAAATTGGCTAAGAGAAATTGCTGGAAATAATTTTTAAGTTCCTAACTCTGCCGCTAGGGGGCGTAATTGCTGTGGTCATGTAAAAAACACATTTTTCTGGAGAATATCCCTATAAAAGCTATCAAAAAAATATTAAACTTATAATTCTACTAGAATTCTACATCTTTTTGGTTAAACACTTTTTGCTGTAAGATGTAAAATTAGGGCGGGAGAGGAAGGGGAAAGTCTACTGATAAAAGTGTCCATAATTTTGGTTTGACTTAACCGAATTTGATGAACTTGGTCTCATTTAAGAAAGGAAGGTTTGTTAATTTAAACGAAATGCCTTAAAGTTTATTGATCTATTCAGTTAACATCCTATATTACACACTCTGTGAATAAGATTTTTAAAGCATATTGAACACCCCAATAAAAATACATTATATCTTTTTGAAAAAAAAATAGCTACTATGAAAAGAAAACGTGTAGACACTTTACTATCTAATACAACAACAAAATAATCATCTTTCTATACTCCACTCCTGCATGCCAGATTTAAATAAAAAAGAAGGAAGCGAGTCACTTGGCTGAGAAATTTTAAAATATAAAACTATTTTTGACAGCTAATAACTTTTTGAGACTCATTTAAGCCAATTTTTTACCTTACATAATTGCACATTTAAGATTAGAGTATTTTTCGGCTTAGAAACATTTATTTAGCCAAATAAATGAAATCTATGACCCAAATTACCCCTACAACGACTTCAATATTATAGGATTTATATGTAGGTACCTACACTATAATTAATGTTTATAAGTACCTCTTCAATCTATCCTATTTCTTGTAGTAAGCATAACAGAATTGCAATCTGATAATGAAGCACCGATTATTTCTTTAAGTAATCTCAACACCAAGTAGGTACACAACACTTTTTTCAAATTTTCAAACTTTCATGAAGTTCATTCGTCTTCTAAGAACATAACCTTTCTGACGGTTCGGAATATTTTTGAAGATTTTTTACAATCAGAATTATTTTCAGAAAATTATACACAATTTTTGTTGTTTAATACACAAGGATTATTGCAACGCAGAATACTATTTACGTAAACGTACAAAGTATGTTAACTTATACGGCAACAACATATAATTTTCTCTTTGAAATGCGGCGGCCATAACGGTTTCTGTATCGGATAAAATTTCTTTACGTATTCTATTTTCTACTCTTAGTCCGAGGGTCGGTAAACATCTTGTATTTCCTCTCCCAGAAAAATGTACTATAATTATTTTTAAAAAATCACCTTTTTGACTTTAGGTCTTGTCGACTGACATTTTTCTATTCTTAAGCATATAATATTACAATAAGAACAATCAGTTTGGTAAATCAATTGATATAGGTACAATCGTACGAGAAAATACTAACTTGCTTTCGGACTATCACAGAAATTGTTAGTTTTCTAGACGTTTGTAGGTAGGCACCCCTCGGTTGAGCTTTACATCTCCTGACGTTATATTTCAGCGCGGTCGAATGGCTGCTTTTTAAATTGTAATAAATTATACCGCAAAATAAAAAAAAAATTAGCTAAATTAGCCCAGTAATTTTCTTTAAAATAGCATTTTTGAGTTTGTAATGACTTCCTTAAACGATTTATGCAATAAAAAAATATTTTGTTAACTGCACGGGACATAAATTATATAGTATGCATACTAGCTGTTACGGGTAAACATTAACCTTAAGGTATAAATAAGGAACAAAATTGCACACAAAAATTCTGTAATACAAATAGTGATAGAAGTAGCAATTTGACTACGATATTGATAAGAAAAAATTATCTTATCTACAAAATACCAACAAAGGATAGTTTTCAAAATTTTCCCTTGACAGTCAACTGTTTGACTAAATATTGTGCCAGAATAATCTCTCATATAACATTCATTGAGGACTCCATTACTTACATATGTAGATTCACTAGCTTTAGGTAACTAGAAAGGACGTTGAATTTATGATATTTTTATGCTTTATCTTTCATCAACAGTTTGGTTTTTGGGGTTAGGAATTTATATTCTTTTGAAGTATGTACCACAACCTTACTACACTATATCTAAAAAAGCACAGTAAATGAATAATAGTGACAAACGGATAATGCTTAAGCAAGCTGAGAAGTTGTAAAATTTTTTATGCAAAGGACTTTTAACGCAATTTTAAAAATTGAAAAATTAAAATATAAAAAACTTTTGGCTATGCGTTCTAAAAGTATACCCTTTATGGTGCAAGTGTTTTTTACTACCTACTTACCTTAGAAATATACATATGTTTAGAAGTTTATTTTATTTTACATTTGGGTAACTTTTCTATTCGCCTTGCCAAATAAACTTGTACTTTTCCATTTTAATATACAAATTTACAAAAAATACAAAATATTGAACTCTTTCATTGACTTTAAAGTCTGACAGTTTATTATTTCACAGTTTCCCCGATATGATACGATTCGATCCGTGCCGGGCCGAAATTTGAAGCGAAACGGGCCGATGGAAACCTATTTAACAACGTATTAAATTTAATACTTTGTTAGTTTAATTCATAATTTTTTTTTCTGCAACCTGCTATTAATGTTTACACATTTCAATTCAGGTTTGGAAAACCAATAAAATAAGAAACTAGACATGGAAAAATGAACTTGAACTTACAAATATCGGTCCATAATCGTAATGGTCTATAGTGGTTTGTAAGAATTTTTGTATTATAAAAATGGAGATAACAATATAACATTATACTGACTTAAAATTATCAAAATTATCCCTTTTGAGAGTTAATATACATAACCACGGGTATACAAGCCGACACTTCGTCAGTTCTTGTTTTAAATATATAACAAATAAATTGTAATGTTAGAAAGTTGTATATAGATCTTATGAGCCAAATAAAATACATTTTAAACAAATAGCCGACCACTTTCTGAATAAACTTATATGTGTCTTGTCTTAAATAAGTTATAATTAAAATGTATTCTATATTTTCATTTTCAGTTCCTGTCAGAACCAATATAACTACAAACGACAGACGTTATCCAACTGGCACTAATATTGAAATAGTTTGTGATGTCTACGGTTATCCGCCTCCACAAGTTAAATGGTATAAAGACGAAGTTTCACTTAATTTAAACGACAGAATATCAGAGTCAGGTAAATATAATCTGTTTAACATGGTACTCACTCGTTGTCTTAGCAATAATATTTTACCTTTTGGAGACTATAGTGTAGTGGATGTACCGACTCAGATTATAATATATTATTTTTGATCTAACTAAATATATTTTCATGCACCTAAAAGTTTGCATACTTCTAAGGCTAGGATTTGAAAAAGTAGTAACAGGAAGAACAGGGCAAAATAACTACAACCCGCATGGAGACAAAAATATTTCACCCATCTTGGGGTGCTGACTATGGATGATAACAATAGGATAATAATTTTTAGTTAGCGATAGGTCAATAATTATTATACCAGTAGTTATTGATACGTGTAAATGAGTGGTTATCGATATTTCAGAAGATATCTATAAAAAAATGCTCCCCTCTATTAAGAAACTGTAATAGCATATCATTAGTAATTTATAACCAGTAGCACTTTCATGTCATAGTTCTACCGACTGCCAGCTATTTTATATGAATGTAAGTAACTGATAGTAAAATCTAATCAAAATCGGAAGATAGATGTGCACGCTAAACTACATAAACGTAAAAATATTTAAAATATGTTGCTTTTGTTAACTTTAAATAAGGTTTCTTTTTAGCCCAAACTATTAGGTTTAAATATACCATATTTTTCGTTGTTTTTAGTAAGTATGAATTTATTGTTTTGTGTTATTACATAATCCGAAATAATACTGCTAATTGTGATAATTATCGTACAAAAGATCATAAAATGTGTATCTTTTGTGATTTCCATTTGAGGCGAAAGTTTTAAGTATTATAGTCATATATTATTATGCCGTTTTAATGTTGCTGGAACAAGGAAGAGGCATTGTTCAAAAATTGTTTAAGATATCTAAATAACGTATTCTTTATTATTTAATTTAATGATTTCTAAAGTCTTTAAATGCATGTAGTCATTTAGTCTACTCATTTTTTACTCTAATTCCAGATACTCACACACTCAAGATTAAGGCAGCAGAAAAGTCAGATTCTGGTAGATACCAATGTGAAGGTTTAAACCAGTATTCTAAAGCGTCGAGTACAATCGACATTTTAATAGAAGGTAAATAAAATTTCAAATTTAATCAAATAAAAGTAGTAGGATATCAAATCAAATCAAATCAAATCAAATCAAAAATTCCTTTAATCAAAAAAATGCAAATTCACAAGTAATTTTACAATTGAATGATATAGCGTCAAAATACATAATACAGCATTTCCACTCCTTTTGCATTAGCCTAAATTAGCTAAATGCTATACATAAATAAAAACAATTGATACAAGCTAATAACACATTTAAATGTATACACTGACATACACATGACTAACAGTTATGATTTAAAAACTCACTGACTGAGTAAGGCTCCAACCTAACAAGTAAACAGCGAACCGCTCTTTTAAAAACTTTAAAACTTTCCTCCACTTTAAGGCTGTTTGGCAGCCTATTAAAAAACTTTATACAAGAATATGCGGGACCCCTCTCCGTTGCAGAAAGTCTGTGAATTGGAAAGTTGAGGCCAACATTCCTGGTACACAGTTGATGAGTCACTTCAAAATCCATGAAGTTATTTCTGTTTTTAAATAAGAAGATCAAGCACTCATACACATACAGCCCCGGAACCGTCAAGACATTCAACTCCCTGAACCTACCCCTACAAGTTTCCCCCCATTTTAACTTCATTACGATTCTTATTGCCCGCTTTTGAGCCACAAAGACACGGTGAACATCTGTACTACCCCCCAGAATATGACCCCAAACCGAAGTGCCGAGTGGATATTTGCAAAATATATAACTCTAAGGTTAGTGATATCTAGATATTTTGACATTATTCTTAAAGAATAAGAGGCTGCGTTGACTTTTTTGCAAACATTTGTAATCTGTTCCCCCCAGTCTAGGTTTTCATCTATGAAAATGCCTAGAAACTTGACGCTCTTTGCCAGGGTCACACTCTGAGAGTCTAGCTGGACTCTGCTGGGGATGTCCCTATTTTTCTGCTTAGTTCTAAAACATAGAAAATTGGTTTTTTCGTTATTAAGGACAAGCCTATTCCCTGTAAACCATTCCTGGGCTGCCTTGAGACGATCATTCGCAATGCCAAGAAGGCTCGACAGTTCTGACCCAATAACTAAGATATTAGTGTCATCGGCGAAATTAACTAGATGGGAGTCCCCATCAAGCATCTTCAGAGCAAGATCATTGATATAAAAAATGAACAGCAAAGGTCCCAACACACTGCCCTGAGGGATACCCAACTGCAGACTTCCCTCTCCTGAAAAATACTTCTCTCCCCTCCTCTCAACGATCACCCTCTGCCTCCGGTTAGTCAGATAGGATTGGATCCATTCCAAAGCTGGTCCCCTCACACCATATCGCTCAAGTTTGGACAAAATAATTTTGTGATCCAGACTGTCAAATGCCTTCGACAAGTCCAGGAATATACCCATGGATAGGTTATGGTCTTCAAATCCTGTTATGATTTTGTCCACAAAGGCATATACAGCTGTTTCAATTGATTTACCTTTAAGGTAACCATGTTGTGAGCAGCTAAGTAACTTTTGCGCATAGAAAAATTGCAAAAGTCTGGAAGTTATTGCCACTTCAAAGATCTTTGAGAAGGTAGGTATAAGACTTATGGGCCGGTAGTTCTCAATCAATGTAGGATCGCCCTTCTTATACAAAGGTTTAACAAGGGCCAATTTCAGATCGTTGGGGAAAATTCCATACTTAAAAGAATTATTTACAATGTGACACAGAGGCACTGCCACTGCCTCAGCACATTTTTTTAGGAGGTTGGAAGAGATTTCATCATATCCCGAACTCATTTTGTTTTTAAGCCTTGATATTATGTTGAGAACTTCACCAACAGAAACAGGTGTTAGGAAAAAAGATTTATTGTTAAGAGGGACAATAATACAAGACAAATCATCCCGCTGTGGCAGACCGCTCAGAAGATTCGGCGCTGCATGAAGGATAAAGTTGTTAAACTTATTGCCGATGATGTTTGGATCTCCAGGAAGCTGGCAATCCCGGCTCTTTGTTTTTCCTCCATTTATTTCCTTAACAATCTGCCAAACACATCTCGACTTATTGTCGCTCGAAGTTATACGTCTGCCATATTGAGCAGCCCGAGCCCTTGCCAGCAGACCATTGTATTCACGCTTCTTTGCCCTATATGCCTCAACATGTCTGTCCTCAGAACTACTAAGCACCAAAAGAACATCCAGTTCTTGTTTGCAAGCTTGAATTTCAGCATTTTGCTGGTTTGAATATTTCTTGGTTCCATTTCCATTGTTGAGAGATTTGATGGGAAAACAATGGTTAAATATAGGCATAAATACACTCATGAAAGACCTCCACTGAAGGTCAACCGAAGACTCCGGCAGCCCAAGAACTGCATCCCAGGTCTCGCCAGACAAGGTGCGTGAAAAGTATTCCTTGTTTTGTGCATTAAATAGGCGTCTCTACTCTGCCGGTATCTGAGCCCTTATTTATAGTAAATACTATTTTTTGTGCGGTATGATCTGAGATATGAGTGCTCAATACCTCCGAACAAAACGAGCTGCAATTTGTAAAAATGTTATCAATACAACTTTGAGTGGTCCTACATATTCGTGTATATTCTAAAATAGATGAACATACATTAAAAGATTCCAACACTGACACAAGGTTAACAGAATTTTTATTACATTCACTAATATCTACATTTAAATCTCCAGCAATGAACAGAAGACAATTTTCACTAAAAATTTTACACAAAATACCCTCAAGTTTTGTCATCAAAACATCAACAGTTGCATTTGGGGAACGATAAACACACATTATGATTACTTTAGTTTTATTTATTGTGGCTTCAATTGCTGCACATTCAAAAACCACATCTTCTGAAAAATTAACAATGTCATTTCTCACCCTCCACTGAGCATTCCCCCTTATGTATATTGCAGTTCCTCCATGAGCTCCCTCTTCCCTGCAATAGACCGATGCACGATCGTAACCAGCTAGGCTATAGTTTGAAATTTGAGACAGTGATTTCCAATGTTCACTAATGCAAACAGCAAGGCAATCGTCCTGGTCATTTACTAGATCCTGCAGTGCATCAAGGCAATTCCCAATGGATTGGACATTTTGATGAAGGATACTCATATCTCCATCTCTCAATACCCTGTCTGCCAAACTGCCCTCCCCGGAGGAGGGCCGCTGATGGCTTGCAAGCGTTGAATGTTGCGAAAATGGTTTACACGTACCCCCTCCGGCCATAGTTCCGGGTTCATGATTCGCTCTTGGTTTTCCTTTCGTACACCAAGCTTAAATGATGTCACTTGTTTTGACTTTGTGGTCATCTTTTCACAACTACAGTCTCCATCAAGCTGGTACTGCTTTAGGAACTGAACAATATGTTGTGCCTCTGTGGTTTTTGATAGACCCGATATGAAAATCCATTGCAGGTTTTGGGCTGCCTCAAGAATACTGGCTTGTTTATTCGTGCCAATGATTGGATCAGGTCTCTTAGTTTCAGTTCTCCTAGATCTTCGCTTTGTAACCACTGCCCATGGTGTCTCTTTATTGTTAGCCACATCTTGACTCTGTTTAGTTTGTTCCGAATCTGGTATGGTCCCAGATTTGACTTTCGATACATTTTTTTGCTTTCGGCTAGGAACTGCTTTGCCTTCTGTTGTTGGGGTAGCAGAATTCACATCATTTATGTTTTTGTTTTGATTTTGGGTTAGATCGATAACGTTGACATTTGACGGGTTGGCTTCCTTCTCTTTGGCATCTGTCTTCTTGGCTTCTCCTACATCTGCATGCTCGGTAGAACTACCGGCATTGCTGGTGTGTTGCCTGTCACGTGGGATTTTTGCAATTTGGGATTTGGATGTTGAAAACTTCGCAGTCTGGTTATCGGTGTTTGCCTTTTTTGTTTTTGATTTTTTGTTCCATGAAATCGTGAATCTTCTGGAATTTTTCCATGCTGGCTTTTTCTATTTCCAGCAATTTTTCACGTATCCATGTGAAATTTCCTTCTAATTTATCGTTGTTGCGCTGGAGACTTGCTACTTGCGTGTATAATTGCTCTAATTCTTCGTTTTTGTTGGTTATTTCTTTGTTTAGTTTGCCAATAACCTCCGATTCGTCACCACAGCACAACACTAAATTTTTACTACCACTCACTACTCGTAGCCCTCTTATTCGTAGGGCACAGGATGCATGGTAACTTTCACTGCATTTTTCACACTTTACATCACTTGCAGCAGCGCTTTTACAATATTTACACTTAGACTTTTGTTCAGCCGTTTTTGATGCATCTTGTTCACTTGACGCCATCTTGGAGAATCACTGAAACAGATATAATATATTATGTTAAATTTATTGTCTTAAAAGCTTGTCGCGTGAATAGAAAAGAACAAAAATACATACTTCCACAATCCACTTACAACTTCTGCCAAACAAAATGAATCCCTGTATGAACTTTTCGCGCGCTACAAGCTTTTAGGACCATAAATATAACATAATATGTATATCATAACTGTTTCAGTGATAACTAAGGAACGGATAAATCATACGAGCTCGTCGCAAGGTCATGGGCGGCGTGAAAATATTTTTGTCTAATAAATGTAAAATGAAACAAATCTAAACTCTATTACAATTTATTGGCATTACATGATATAATTAACATTTTTTCAAAGTAGGTACGCTTCAGTGAAACGAGTTCGTTTATAGTTAAGAATATCTCCAAGTTTAGAAAAGCTTCTTTCAACATGTTACGGTTTTATTTTTCCCACCCTGTACTTTTGTAAAATAATAATTTAAAACTTACCAGCTGCCGTTTGCTATTGCTTAATTAATAATAAAAGTGCCAATTTCCTATTTCGATCTTTATTTTTTTATATAAGTCAATGGAAAAATTCAATAACAATCGAACAGAAACTTCTACTAGTCACATAAATCCCCCAAGTACTTGCAGCCATCTTCGGTTCACCTAAAAATAAGAAAATATACCATTAGTTCATAGTTACCGACTGACTAAAAGTTGGTCCTAGAAGTTGAGGTTGTAAAACTTTTGGTTAGCCATTTCCCCAATCTATATATATATATATATATATATATATATATATATATATATATATATATATATATATATATATATATATATATATATATATATATATATATATATATATAAATAGGGGTTGTTTTTGGACAGGTTGGTTATCTGAATTTGTTTGGGACCTGATATTTGTTTAATTAATTTCTTGTTTACCTTTTTTTGCTTACTTATTTCATTTGGGCATTTGTCAGGTGTCGAGTCAGCAGTTGAGAACAAAAATCTCTAAGGTTTTTGACAAGGAAACTTGCCGCCTTTTTCGGGAGAAGAAACGTGGTCATTTGGGCAAAAACCTCCTGCCGTGGTGCATTAAGGCAAGTCCAGGCAATTTGGCCGATTTCTTTGTGGGGGTCCCTAACTTGAATTTGGTGGCAAAATCCTCTTTTTTGGACTAGCGAATCAGTAGTGTTTCAGTTTTTTTCTCGTTATATGGGAAAACCCCCCATTTCTGTTTGAAAAGGGCCACCTAACATCTCAGGTAATTTTTCCTCACTATTTCTAAATATTAAAGCTGTCTCTTCCTAACTTACATTAATGTAATGTATACATACCTTGATTAAGTCAATGTCATAGATCTGAAACCTGGTTTTCTTATAGGCCTTTTTTTTCTTTTCTTCTTATTTCCCCTCCTTTTGTGTCCTGGTTGTTGAAGAACCACTTCCTGGATCACTTCATTTGGAGAGCTATCAACCTGGTCCATGTACTATCATCTTCGTCTTGGCAGGCTTCGTGAGGTTCCAAGAATTGTCATGCAGGGATCCGGCAGACATCCCTCCTCGGAGTAAGGCAGCCACAGTGGACCTCAGATGATCCCCATAGGGCACAGGTTTGATAAACTGAAGTTATGCGTGTTAACTCAATAATCAAGTCACAGTTTCACGGTCATTGAGCCATACATTACGAGAGCCCCCTTCTCTTTTGTTTAGCCGATACAACTCTTATAGGGTTTACACCCTGCTTTACCCTGCGACTCGGCTCTAACGCTCGGTGTATACTTTCACGATATTAATTTGGCTTGGAAACAAAAGATAATTCTAAAAACTTCACAGTTCACACCGAGCTATTTTTGTTTATGGCACGGCAAACTGGTAAATTACTTTCTTTTCTTTTTGGCATTGTTCTTGACATGATTTTTAACATGTATACAAACTAATAATTACCAAATTAAACTGCTGTGGCTCCAATTACTAAGTTTTATAGTGAATTCATACTTTTGAAACTTTTCTAACCTAACCTGCACTTTTTATTGTCTAACATCTTTCAAAAGCAGCTGATTATTATCAAACCGAGTAGAGATGTTTTAGGCGTTAGCCGCGTTTCCCCTTTCTCCCAATAAGAATGAGCTAATTCATTGGAAAAGAATATTTATTTCAGTTTATAAATCTTAGTAAGTAGGTATATAGAAACGTCACCCCTTTTGGAGTTATTGTTTATGCCCATCCTGGGCCGTATTATTAAATACATTTTGATATTTTAATTAATGGGAAAATGTTTATGAAATTCGGTTGATTTCTTTTCGAGGAGTGCCTAAGGGTTTTCCTGTTTTTGCATACATCTGCAGTCACTGCCATTATCCATAGGAGGCATATTAAAACAGGTGGCGCTTTTATTTGGTAGTTTTACCTGGCCCACTCACCGGCGAATGAGCTAGCCCTGAAAACGACAGTGACTACGTTTCTCCGGTAGAAAAGCATAATAATTTAGTTGTGGAAATTTCCCTCGCCCCGTACTGAATGAGATAAAGTTACCTTTGCGCTTTTCCGGGCATAACAACATCAGACCTTTTTTTGTGAGGTAACAAATCGGCCACCTTTTAATGTTACAAACATCACACCTTGTAACAGGAGCGAAACGGAAATGATTATACAAGTCAGTATTTTTAGTTTTCAATGTTCCAAAAATATTTGTTATTTCTGAAAATCCTGGATTTCTTTCTAAGATTTTTGGTATATACACTTTTAATTTGTCACCAATTTCGGCAGGACATGCTTTGAGCTTGTCTATGGTTGTCTGAAATAAATTAAAATAAGTCAAAAGGGGGAGGTTTTGTGTCTCCAACTGTTCAATTACACTTGGAAGATATCTAAAATTTTCAGAAATAAACTTTAAATCATTTTTAAGCGTCAGTGCACTTATAACTTCTTTACTTCTTGTTATACTCAAAGCATCATCTTTTAGACTGGCAATAACATTTTTAACTAAGTCGTAATTTGTATGGTAATATATAACGGCTGATAATCATGTTCCCCACCCCACAGGTTGTGGGGGCAATGGGGATATATTTCTTTAAATTTGTTTATTCGCGCTGGTGAT
This sequence comes from Philopedon plagiatum, assembly GCA_963971165.1. Classification (NCBI taxonomy): domain Eukaryota; kingdom Metazoa; phylum Arthropoda; class Insecta; order Coleoptera; family Curculionidae; genus Philopedon; species Philopedon plagiatum. The sequence continues at coordinate 49,770,952 of OZ020197.1, forward strand.
TTAAGAAAAACTTTTTTTAACTCACTAGCCAAAGTACCAATAACTGGATAGAAGTCACGTATCAGTTCACATATTATATGCAAGACATGAGCTAGACATGTAAAGTGAATCAAATTTGGAAAATGTTCTTTTCCTGCTTCTAGCATATATGCCGCATATAAGCAGCAAAACAACGTTTTCAGTAATATTCGTATCTAGAAAGAGCTACTTGATACTTTCTACTGCAGCTTGAGTTATTGTCTCACTATTGGTTTTAGCCAGAAATTTACTGTTGACTACATATGAGCTTTCCGCTTCTATAGGATTTACAGGATCAACTATAATATTAGTAACGTATCGGCCCTTGATGTCGGTGGTTTCATCGATGCTAAACCACAACTTTTTTCCATCAATATTGTGACGTATTTTGTCAATAGTTTTTGAGTATACGTTATCCACATAAATTTTACGAAGAGTAGATTCGTCTGGTACTCTGTGGTGACAGTATTTTTGTAAAAATTTCTTCATAGATGGATTATTTATTTTATGGAGAGGAATCTTAGCTGCAACAAAAGCTTCACACAAATCCATGCAAAACTCTGCGTGTATTACATCAGGTTCTCTAGATGCGGATGGCTCCAGATGAGATTGCATCTTCTCTAAATGCTTTGAACCTTTGACATGTCACTCGATGTGATTTTGTTGTGTACAAATAAATTCAGACTTACACACTGTACACCAAACACCTTGTTCCCATTCAAATACGATAGTGGAATATAGAAGCAGCCCACTCCAACTTAAGTTTTTTTACTTGTACTTATTGCGGCTATTGTAAGTGGTCACGGATAATATGGAACAAAATAATTTCAGCACACCACTAACTTGTTTACACTGAAACTGAACACACAAATAAATGCTATCTCTATTTTATAACTCAAAAACTAATTAAATTTACAAGCAGTAAACTCCACTTCAGAGTAAGAAAAAATAATTGTATGGGAATGTTAATTAGGCATTTATTACCTATTTATTGACACCTCATGCCAAAATTTGTAGGCAGCCTTGTAGCTGTGCAAAACACACCTCTTTTCCTTATCAGTTGTATCGGATCAGCCTTTTGATTCCACAAGTAGGTACTACGTAATTAAGAGATTACCAACAGGTATAGTCACCTAATTTGCAGAGAACTGTCGTTGTGCTGTGTTAAATATATTTTCATTTCAAATACCATAATGGCGTACCTTTACTTATACCTAGTTATTTAATCTACGTGCAAACATTTTAGCCGAGTGGGGATAACCTCCACAAAGAAATTTTCGGAGAGGACTGAGGGTATATATATTTTCATATATTCTGTCAATATACAAATGTTGATAATTTATGTACACCTGTCAACGTGTGTGTATTAGAACGACATTCTCAGAACATAAAAATTAAGTTGTGCCGATATTGTGTAAAACTAAAAAAAAATAAAAGTTTAGAATTTTTTTTGTCACTACAAGGATCTCCACACAAAATATAGTTGGTAAGCCCCGAGGGCATGTAGGCGATGGAACTGCCCTATGTATGCAGATAACCGCAAAATACTTTTTTCTACAATGTAACATTAACAACTAACTTCTCCACTACGTGGGACGACTATGGGTCTAGATCAGGGGTCGGTCCGGATTCGGACCGCGGAAGGTAGAACACTGGACCACCAAAAAATCTTAATTAATTTGTAAGAACAAATACCTATGTATCTTATATTATTTTTAGGAGTAAAAATAAAAGTTTAAAACAAATAAAATGACTTTTTATAAGCTACGTTCCTTTTTGAGAAACAACATTTACCTGCGGTCCATTTAAATTTTTTCTTTTTGTTTTCTCCCGACCTCGATACAATTTTTCAAAGTATCCGGACCCTACTAGAAATTAATTGCCGACTCTTGGTCTAGATACTCTAGATGTTTACTTAAAGTTATTTGCTAATGGAAAAAAACAAATTCCGTTCTTTACTCACTATCACTTTGAAATAAAACATCAGAATGGGGTATTAACCATTCTAACTTCAGTTTTTTTTGCACTCATTGTAATACTTTATTTACTTTTTTACAAATTTAAACAGGCACTACCGTCAGTCTATAAACGAACTAAACGGCATCCTGCAGGGGAACTTTACCTCACGACACACCAAACGAATTTAACAATTGTGTAATACTTTTAAACCCGCTACGAGCTTTCTCAGTATTTGCACCGTTAGATCAAATGCCGCCGACGACGCGGCTTGCATTGATGTACTTTGACGACAGGCGTTAAATTCCTTTTCCCATTTTTATTACGTATTTACTATGTACTATTTTATTGTTTAATCTATTATTACTAGTGATGGGATCATCCGGATGAAAAATCATCCGTCATCCGGTTATCAAAATATTCGGAACATTCCGATTATTAACGGAAATGTTCGGATAGTAAAATCGGTAAAAGTAGCGCCTACTACCGACTGATTTCAAATTTCAACTGCGATCTGCGAGCGATGCTGTCACTCGGCTCTCGGCGACTACGACTGCCCGGAACGTCGAGCTCGAGGATCGCTTCGATTAATACTCGAGCTCGAATAATATTCGTCGTGTTTAGATACGGAGTTTCCGATTGATGAATGATTCCATGGTTTATTTTATTCTTTATTATGCGCTGTGGAAAACAGTATTTCAAATTTCAATTAACCAGAGGCAGATCATCAGCTCTTATCGGTAATTTTTTTTTATCTAGTGAATAAAGAGGTCTAACACTAATCAGCTAGAGATCGGGTTAATAGGATGTAATTTATCGAAAATTATTTTTCTTAACATTATTGTTTTGCTTGACTGGGAATAGATTGCGGAGCAGTGTTGCCAAATCTTTTTAATTTTCATATTATTTTTACAATTAATATTATACTATTTTGAGCTTGTAAGAGTTTCGTTTTGGATGGGTTGTAAAAAATATTTTGATTTGTATAGTGTCATGGAACTTCCACACATAAAATTATATTGTAAAATTTAGGAGTTGTTTTTAGGATTAACGTCTAATTTTTCTATACCTAAGTGGAGAGGGGATAAGAAAATAATTTACTCAAAAGACGTATCTACTGAGAAAAATATATTTATTAAGCAACAAAACTTAGAATTCGAAGAACAAAAAAAGCAAACAAAATTTTTGAAAGGTTAACAGTATTTAAAATTCTGTACTTGTATTGTACAAGAATAATATTTCATATTTGTGTAAATAAATCGGCAACACTGCAACACCGCATCACATCTGATAAATTTGTATGGCCGGTTGTTTGAGTTGTTCCCATCTCAGACGCGATTATTATTCGGATGATCATCCGGTTATTAAAATACTCGGAGACCGAGTTTCCGATTATTGAAATCATCCGATTATTCCCAACACTAATTACCTGCATTTTTGTAAATTTACTAATATTTTTGTGTTACGCGATCCAAATTTAATGTATAAGCTTGGCCAAAAAGTTGTAAGGCCAGTAAAATGATTTACTTTAAAAGTAGAGTTTTTTTATCATTACAAACGCTGCAACCATAACCAATTGTCGCCGACATAATAAATAATCATTTACCTGCTACCCCGTGATGTTTATGGGTTCACATGTTTACTACAATTTATTTGCTTTTGGAAAAACATTGTCAAATAATTAATTATGCAGTGTTTGTACATAAAAAATTATTTTTGCAAAAATACGTTTTCCCTGTGTAACGCAACTGATCCCGGATTGTGTCGGAATTCGAGCTTGGACAGTTTTCGCACTGCACTTGCAGAGAGAGTTAGTTGTACCAAAGCATTGTATTTATGTAGGTAATTGTGCTTAATTACGGCAAATATGAACTCCACTAACAGTACAATTACATAAATTAAATGTTGGTGAATATATATGAAATTTAAGTAAATTTTTGGTTTATTAAGCTAATGGAATAGGAAAAAATGGTAGTTTACACTTTTATTGGTGCAAGAAACGTGATCCTAGAATAAAAATACTAAAAATAAATACGAAATGGCAAGGCATTTCTTACTGATGCTTGTTATTTTTATTGTTGCTATTTCACACGATTAAGTGAGTGGAAAAAACCAAAATCCTAACTATACTTTGATACTACTTTTATTAGGATCCACCCACGCGAACTACGTCCATTTATAAATAGCATTTAGCATTGCCACAATGAAAAAACTATATTTATTTTTTTCGTTTTAGTACATCTAAATAATAAGAGCTTGTTTTTAAAAAGTACTTTTTACAAGATTTTATTTAACTTCTACTCGTTAAGAGCTCTATTTTATGTTGTTACCTACACCGATGTTCGACTGTTTTTCTATAAGTTTAAAAAGTAAAATGAAACTCAAGGAACCCCCATACCCCTCGTATATGAGTTAATCCAAGTCGTATATGGTCTCCATGGAAACATTGACAATCTTTAGTTAAGTGACAGGTGCTGTAACCAGGTGTTTCAGTCATTTAAAAAGGCAGTTTTTTATTAGGTTATTTATTATGGGCCACAGTCAGCAAGAAAGGGTTGATATATTTTACAATATTCTTTACATTAAACTAGAATACATGGTTTAATAAAAAAGTAAGATGAATATTTACTTTAACACATGTTCAAATTCATTCCCGTTTTGGCTCAATGCAAGTGCGATAACATGTCTTTAAATAGTTGACGGCATCCCTCAGCGACTTGTGTGTTTTAATAAAAATTTATTTCTTCCACAATTTTCGCCTTAGTTGTTCTAAAGTGTTAATTGTGTTCTGGTTATGCACTCGATCTTTGAGCCTCCCTCAGAAAACCTGTCCAGCAATGTGAGATCAGGGCTATTAGGACACCATCGAATTAAACCATTTTTACCAATCCAAGTCTGATACTTTTGTCCTTTTGATTTTAAAACTGAGTCACATTTGGCGTGTTATGTGCAGGGGCACCATCTTATTGCCAAATAGCTCGGTTCAGGGTATTAAGCGGTAACTCATTTAAAAAGTTCTCTATTCTCCAGTGAGAATGTGATGATATCTATCACCAGTTAGGCCACCTTCGTAAAAAAGGCCCTAATACCCTGCCGCCAATAGCGCCACACCAAACTGAAAGCTTTTCATCCTGAAGTTTTGACGGCCTTTACAACATGAGGGATTTCTTGACCCCAATAATAGACACTGTTTGTAGCAAAGCAAGCCTCATCTGTCCATATTATCCTGTCCAAAAAAGTGTCATCCCTGTGTAATTGTTCTAGCATAACATTACAAAATTCCAGTCGTTTGCGTTTATTTCCTTTAGACAGCTGTTGAACTTTACGGAACTTGTAAGGTTTATATTAAAACTTTTTAGTGTGCTTTGAACTTTGTAAAATGAAGTGTTTAATGCTTTACATGCCACCAGTATAGAGTTAGCTGAATGTGTTCGTCAGGCTGGCGTGCTGTCTTTTCGTTTCTTTTAAAATCTTAAGAATTTATGTCTTTCTGTAGGTCCTTATAAAGGTGTTTAGACCTGGAACTTGCCGGTTCTCATGTAGTCTTGTATATATTGTCCTCGCTTCCCTCTAATTTGTATTGCATTTTATATAGTATGTTGTAAATATATCAACCTTTTCTTGCTGACTGTGGCCCATAATAAATAAGTAATAATAAACTGTACCTATTTCTTAACTGAAGCACCTGGTTAGAACACCTTGTCACTTAACTAAAGATTGTCGATGCTTCCATAGAAACCCTATACGATTTACATAAACTCATATACGAGGGGTTGCTTAAGTTTCGTTTTATTTTTAAAATTATTGGAAAACAGTCAAACATCTATGTAGGTAACTTAACATAAAATAGAGCCCTTAGCGAGGAAAATTTAAAAAACAGAAAAAACCTAAGGTTATTTTAAAACTCTTTATATGATGTTCAATTGTTTTTTCAGTTGCGTTTTCTGATGGTTCTTGTACAAATTTATAATTTTTCCAATTTATACATTTTTCATCTCTTCAAATAAAAAAGTTATCTTTTGGTCCAAATAAAACCAATAACCCTATACAGAGACTAAAGAAATAAACTTCCAAAAAAAACGCAGCTTTTTCATTTGGGGACTAATTTATTACCCCACTTTAAATTTTTTTCCTTCTCATTTTTTTTTAAATGCGTGGCTCAGGTTTCGTCTTGAGTTCAAACTAGCAGGCGCGTTTTTTTAAAAACAAACAAACAAATTCAAAATAAAATATTAAATTAGCAATAAATTAGTCATGAAACACGCTTTTTTCTAACAGTTTATTTTTTCTGTCTCTGTACATATTTCAGAGGCAATTAATTGGCCAAAACTTCCAAAAAACCTGATTTTAGGGAAAACAGGTTTAAAAGTTATAGAATAAATAAATAGAAAAGAACACAGACATTTAAATAGATTTTTACACATATTTACTGCTAGTAAAACAATTCAAAGCCTCATTTATGAAACAGTAGGCTCTGTAATTTCAATTTAAAAGAATATCAAGGTAGGAAAAAGTGTCCTAATAACGAATACTATTATACTACCTTACTACTATAATACTACTGCAATACAAATTTTTTTTTTTGGATATGTCTTTAATGCGATAGAAGCTTTATATATTTGGACACAATCAAAGTGGCAGTCGACAGTGGGCGTTGGCTTTTTATTTTTTAAATAATATTAGGACTTTTTCTAAAAAAAATAAAAAATTAAAGTTGATTAGTTTCTTGACAGCTGTTTATTATCCACTTGTTACCAATTATTTCTATTGTTATGGGGAAATTAAAATGTTTAGATTCCTCCTATTTTCCCTGCAGTTCCACTCATTACATTACTTTTCACGCTACACAAATCAAGATAAATACTAATCTTACACTTGTCCAATGTCTCGGACAGAAGTACTGTGTTATATAAATTTGCTGTATTATATAAATTTAAATGTAATATACATATATTGTGCTCGAAAAAAAAATTATTAGCTGTTTTTCACAAATACATTTCAGTACAGCCGATAAGCATTCCTTTTAGATTTTGCCGACAAACCACGTGATTCCATAAATAAGGTTTGAATGGTGCTGGCTTCTACTTGATGGAAATTCATTACAAAATTTATTTGAAATAAAAGACAAACTATGTCTGATTTCCACATTTATTTTCTTATTCTCCGACGCGTTTCGCTACACTGTAGCTTTATCGAGGAGTTACAACTGAATGAAAATGTAAACCAACTAAATATTTATACAAACTATAATCCATTACTTAGGTAGGTAATTAGGGAAAACCCACAGAGCTTATTTTTGAATATGGTCAATATTGAAAAGATTTAATAAGGGGGAGGTGTTTACCTCTGTTTGGTCGTTCAAAAGCAGGCCTGTGTTTTTGTGTCGGTTAATTTCTAAACTTTCGTACAAATTAAGTTTATGGCTTTTATTTAACGTGTGAAGAATTTTAAAGTTGTCATTAAAAATATGGTTTTCTTCTATGATATGATTAGAATAGGTAGAGTCATTTTTTTGATGTAAAAAGCTTCTTTTATGTTCACTAATTCTAGTTTTAAATGATCTACCTGTTTGACCTATGTAAATTTAGAGAATAAGAAAATAAATGTGGAAATCAGACATAGTTTGTCTTTTATTTCAAATAAATTCCATAAATAAGGGTTACGGGTACATAAATATTACAGATGTGATGAAATCGGGTATCTACCTAACACCACTTTGCATACCTATTTTTCTGAACTAATTATGCTATCTGTCAGATTTTTTATAGCCGGCCCAGAGATATTCAATAGTGGATATTTTTAACACTATTTTACTATTAGCGTATATAAAAAAACTAGATTATGTTATTTAGAATAAGAACAATGTCATGTTGCTCACAGAAAGCAGAATTTAATGGGACAGCTTAGTTTTAAGAGTGGCATTGGGGGTCTAGGTAAAACAAAATTTTGTGAAAGAGTAAGTTTTTTTGAGAAACCAATAATAAAAACGTTTTGATTTGGCAAGAGAATTTACGCACACGCTTTATAAAATGACATACCACCAGAGGCTTTTGATATCAAGGGCAAGTCAAAGAAGCTTACATACAGTCACGACTTCCGACTTTACGTGCACCAAGCGTTGTATAACTAAAATTTTAATTACACATTTTCTTTTAGGAATGTATATACATCCAAGCTGTACAGACAACCAATTCTTTGCTAATTGCAAACTGATAGTAAAGGCCAAATATTGCAACCATAAGTATTATGCCAAGTTCTGCTGTAGATCATGCACAGAAGCCGGCGAACTATCAGTTGATGGCCCCCATCTAGGTTTAAATAATAAACAGAATGCACTGGATACAAATGTTATTTGAAGCCATAGAAATTTAAGAGATTCTGCTTAGCTACGTTTAAATTGTCATTTCCAAACCATGTTTTACAATGCTTTTTTAACACGTTAGAATAACTATTTTACAAAAAATGTATCGTATCAGACAAAAAATTTTAAATACTGCCACACTAAACTTAATGGGAAAGTCAGATTTCGTGCCAAGAATATGAAACATACATAGAGTATGACAAATGTCAAAAAAACAAATTTCTAATTGGACTGTTTAAAAACATATGCAAAATAAGCATTACCTTTAACAGAACAAAATATAATTGATCTTTTTCAAGGATCCAAAAAATTACTTATTTTTAAAAGTTGCAGAATTCAAACAAAATGATTTTTAAATATATTTGTGATAAAATTTGATTCTAATCTGAGACATTCCGTAATGCAAAAAGGTCTGTTTTCTCCGAAAATATACCAAACAAGAAAAACGTAACCACGGAGTAACATTGTTACCTACAGTTATTTTTTCGGAAACTGTTTTAATAGCCCCTCATGAAAAATCAAATTTATTTTATAAGAAGCATGTCCAAAAAATTAAAACCACAAATTGAAGAGGTCCCATTTCGACTAAATTTTCAAATTTTTTGTCATTATTTTTAAAGCAGTACATTTTTCGAAAAACCTTATTGTTATATTTAGTTTTTCACTAGTTGAGATGTTTATTTGCGTTTTTAAAAGATTGAGTTTTAAAAATATTAGGTTTCTCAGTTTTTTTATCGTACCCTCAATATTGTCTCTTAAATTTTTGTGTTAAAAATTATAAAAAGCGATTTTTTTGCTAAAAAAATACATAAAAATGTTTTTTATGTCTTTATTTGGCCAGAGTTCTTTAGGACAAGAACAATTTTCTAGATGAATTGTTTATTCTATTTTTACTTCAAATAATTTTTTAATTTCAAAATCTCGAGTAGCTATCATAGAAAACTATATTCTTAAAGTAACAAACCTTATAATAGAATGTATGTAAAACTCTATAAAGTTAATAATTTTTTATGGATTTTTATAACAAAGGCGGATTTAAGGAGAGTAATGAATTAAATATATCAAGTACAGATGCTACAGTATTAAGTAAAAAAGAATATTGTGTTTTTTATTTGTTATCTTTTCCTCGCCAATTATTGCCAAACTGATTAGGGCATTGATGTTATTGTAGTGTATTATAAATTTTATTAACATTCATCCTGGAAATTCTTGGTATTTTTCTACAGAGAATTTATTAAGGTTTGCTTAGTAAGTACGAAATATAAATTTTACCCTAAATTTAGATGCATTTTACTAAATTAACGATTTTTCACGGGGGAATTACCTTCAAATTAGCCAAAACATTTACTTCCCGAATACTGCTGATTCAAATGTAACCCTTTAGTGCGTAATCAGTTGTTCCATTTTTTTCTTGCTAAACCAAGATATGAAGACACACAGCAAATAGCCAATAAATATAAATTTCGTCGGTCTATAGGAAATATATTAAATGTAAATGCAGAGGATAACTTCTTTGCTAGTGCAGAACAAGAAGACCGTAAAATGAAAAATAAAAATAAAATAAGGGCTATTTTTTATTCTGGTCTGGGTGCCCTCCTGCTATCGCGATTTCTGGGCCTTTACCCTTCATCAGGCAGGCTCACACCCAGGGCGTCTGAAGTACAGACAACATTTTTACCAGACTCAAAATGAGACCTTATATCCATCGGTTCGAATAGGATGGGTAAGATATAGTGGCCCGCGCCAACTAGTTCACCCGGTGTTTTTTTTATTATCAACGGAAACTCCATTTTTTACAATAACAAAAAAACTTACAATATATGTATTATTAAATATTTCACAAGATAACCGAAAAAAAATCATGGAAAATACAAAACTAGCCTGGAATATACACAGCAAATTTTTACCTACTTGCCAAGTTATCTCACGCTTTCTTAAAGGAATATAAAGGCATGGACAAGTCCAACCCATCACAGTTGGCATTATAACGTCTTTGAATTCTGGACATAGGACTATTGAAGCCGTAGTTGGTACGGTGAAATGGAACTCGGAAAAAAGGTTTGTCCCTTATATGGTGAGTATGGCAAGGAGCATTAAAATCCAGGAGCCGGAGCAAATTTGGTGCGTCAATAAGACCGTTCACGAGTTTGTAGAGAAACATAAGTTCCTGACAATGCCTACGAACTTCCAATGTATGGAAATTGAACAATTTGCACTTTTCACGATAGCACAGGTCTGACACGTTAAGATCAATCTGACGAGAATATGCCTTCAGAAACTTGCTCTGAACCCGCTCGATGGACCCAATGTCCGTCTGATAGTATGGTGACCAGACAATAGACCCATACTCCAAACAAGAACGTACATACGTACAATATAGTAACCTTAAGATGTTAGGGGACCGATCCCTGGAATGCCGCAGAACAATTCGAATGTCGAATTTCATCGACCGAAGCTCGACATATACCTACTTATTGGTTTGTGTTAGCAGCCGAAAATTTTTGGAGCAACACTGGGTGAACTAGTTGGCGCGAGCCACTATATCTTACCCATCCTATTCGAACCAATGGATAAGGTCTCATTTTGATTCGGGTAAAAATATTGTCTGTTCTTCAGACGCCCTGGGTGTGATGCCTAGCAGGAGGGCACCCAGACCAGAATTAAAAAATAGTCCTTATTTTGTATTTATTTATATATATATATATATATATATATATATATATATATATATATATATATATATATATATATATATATATATATATATATATATATATATATATGCATACATGCATACCTTACGGAAGTAACAAAATACAGTAGAAGCCGACCGTAGCCTATAATTTGCCTCGTTTTTAAATTTTTTAAATAGTATAGGACATTGCTACTATGAATTTAAAAACAAGGCAAATTAACTGCCTGAAAGCGGGCAACCTGCTTTTACTGTGTTTGGCATTTAGAAAATAATAACATGTCGTCACAAACAGCAAACTGGGAAATGGGAACAATGAACTTTCGAGTGATCATAATATAGGATTTTTAAGTCAGTTTATTATATTTTGTAGTTTAACCAACAAGTAGTTAACCTAAGCAAACCTACCCTACACTATATTTTTTAGGTTTTGAGTCTCAGGATATTTAAGAAAAACTTGGTAATGCAATATTTCCCTTAAAGACGTGTCCACTATTTTTTAATCCGATGATAGTACTCAGTATTAAGTAGTAAGTAGACTAGTCTTGATCAAAAAATAAGTAAAATGCCATTATAATTGTAATCAATATAATAAGTTTCGTGTATTGTAATGATTTGTGTGTACCAAAAGGTAATAAATTGTCTGAAACATAGGAAAACAGCATTTATTTACTAAAATGGCAGTATTTTTATTTGGGTAGTTTTGTTAGATTGTTATGCAGCTACTTATGACACATTATCTAATGATTATTTATAAATATATTTGAGAATAATCATTATCTTCTGGTACAACCACTGGTAAAATTATTAATTTGTGTATAAAAAGTGCTGTTGTTTCGTTTAAAAAATTTCTCTACGATTTAAAATTAAATTCGTTTTAAACATTTTTACTCTGTGTGTTTGCAATTTTATATTAAACCCATCATTTTCCTTTAAAATATAGTCTTATTATATGAGACAATAAAAAAATTATTTATTTTAAGCTTGGGTAACGAGTTAGGTGGACCATTTTAATTTTAAAATATTACGAGACATTTATCACACGAGAAAGTAGTAAAATGCATAAAAAATAATTAATATTTTTTATGCGTTTACAGTTTAAGTTCTTAATAAAAGTAAATCACATTTACGCAAGTAAACAATTGATATTTGATAAACTTTCACGATGCTAATTTCTGAGAACAAAGAACCGCAATATCTTCTGAATATATATTATGTTTTATTTAAGAAGAAAAACGAACTATAAAATATTAAAATAGTATTCGCTTATTTTCGTGCCCAGTTTATTTGTTTGTAGAAAAAATAGTGTATGATGTACTCGTTAAAAGTGCTTTTATTTCGTTCAAAGGGATGGAACACTCGCTGCGCTCTTGTCCCAAACTTTCCTTCTCGCAAAATAAAATTGCACTTTTAACACTAACATCATAAATTACTATTATTTATTCTACAACAATAGGTTAAATTGTAGAAAAATTAACTATTATTTACTAAAAGACCCCCAACCCGGTTTGCGTGATAGATCTTAGGGATACTGTCCTATTATGTAAGCATGTTATGGGTCGGACTTAAATATGACACACCATTGTAAGCATTAAATTTAATAAAAATAGTTTGCCATTTATTGATGTTTATAAAAGCAAACCGATTTTTCCATCGATGGCATCAGTTTTTTTGTCTTTGTCATAATATTAAAAGGGACCGAACACAGCCATGGAACAAGCGTTGAATTTAAGAACATGCAATATAATTAAGCCGCCAACACGTATCAATCACTTAAATCGACGGTGGACTCTTGTTGTAGATAATTACCAAATTAATAATTTAAATTGACTTTAAGAATAAATTGAGATAAGCAAATTGATTTCAGCCTTAATCGGTAAAATTGTTATAAAAACACCACTACCGTAAACACTCTTTCATAAGATGTAGGTACGTATTTTCCAATGTAAGTAACAAACCTAAAATTATTTTTAATATTTTAATTATACATTTGTGGTACAGCAATTATTGACTGTTAGTGCTTTATATACTATCACAGATTTAAATAGCCTAAAGGGTTCCACACATGAATCGGAACGTCAAGAAAATTCCCTCAATTTGGAGTAGCATTACTTGACCAAATAAATTTGGATATACTTCTGGCGTAATTTAGTGTGAAATCAATATAGGCAAAGCTTTAATACCAAGTTTACTATAAGGGTAGTTTTAGAGGGAGATGAGATAATTTAAGTTCTTGATAATCCTGAATTTTTGTAAGTTTTATTATATTCTGTCAGTTCTGTGTTTATCAACATTATCAGAAGGCCAATTTTAAGTTCATGTTTGATCTTTATCATAGGCGTGCACTAAGGATCATTAAATGGAAGAATTTAAAAATAATACAAATATAAACAATAACTTTAACTTCTACAATTGGCGTACTTCTTTTATTGATGCACCTATCAGGCTACTAGGTTATTGTCTCTAGACGTTTTTAGAATTTTTATATCATACTTCTCTTTTGAAAATAATATACGTATTTTAGATTTATAAATTGTTGCTTTTTGAAAATTACAACAACTTCATGCACACTTCGCATTTAATCTATTATATTGTTATTTGTTTTTACAAGCGTGAACTAGGGGTAGGTAATAAAAATTAAAAAAAATATTTACATAATTTGTCAGTTGTTCATTAGGTACATCTACCAGCGAAAAGAAGCAAATACGAGTATGCTTTATTCTCGCTTATTGCATTATCACATTATAGTACACAGGATATGTCTCAGTATAAAGGATAATTCACAAGTAGGTAGCTATAACAAACAACAAATATCATAAAGCATTCGAAAACGTTTAAACACAATCTAGTGATTTGACTTATTTAATAAGTGCATATAGGGAAGAAATACACAAATTGAAGATATTGTTAATGTATTCACTAGCGGCCAAAATGAAGTTTTATTTCCCATTACAAAAAGTTTTGAAAATTACTTTATTTTAGTCACGACTGTACATTTGCATCATTTTAAAATTTGATAATTCTTTACATTTAGACTGGGTTGTATATGTTCAATTTGTAGACAAACTTAAAGTTAAACTGAGAATTAGCCAATTAGAGGCGCCCCTTTCACCATTTAAACTTAAGGATATAGTTAACTGAAACTTAACCCATGATTTTTATGAATGACTATAATAATTAAACGTGAACTAAATATTATTTTGATGATTTAGGATACTTAGAAAGATATTTCTTTCATTATTAGCAAACAATATGAAATCTTGAAAAGAGTTAGGGTTTTTAAAGAATAAAATCGATCTTAAAAGACATGAGACATGTTTATAATTTCAAAAATGTTCGGAGGTATACTGAGTATACTTGGACTGCTTAACTAATCCCAGTTGTATAGGTTACTTTGGGGTTAATTCGAACCTACACAGCTGGGTCTCAAAAGAATCACTTTTTCTAAGAAACCTGAGTAAGAATACTTGAAATTTTAGTTTACTTGGTTAAGTAATGATGCACCAAATTAAGCAATTTTTTGGCAGGCCAGTTCATGTGTGGAACACATAAACTAGGCCGCCAGCTACTTACATTTTCAGTTTTGTCGATTGGGGTGATCCACCATGTAGACCAATTAAAAGAATTTTTGTTGTAGATAATTCACAAGCACCCATCGGAATTTGTGCAATTGCTGTCGTGTAAATATACTTTTAATGTTAATAATTTATATGTAATGTAACAGAATGTGTTCATTGTAAAATGATAATTAAGAATAAATAATATTTTTATTTATGAATTTATTTCTTTAATTATCCCTTTTGTTCAATTTTAAACTAAATATTCTCGGCACAAATTTTTAGTAGGCGGAGACTCCAGTCCCGGCGCGGGAACTAAAGTTGGTTTTCGGCTACCAAGACCCTAATGCAGCTTCAGTAGTTATTTAATAAGAAAATGACTCCGGTCCCGGGTCAGACATCCTAAATTTGTAAAACGGCTACAGGCGGCTGTCCCGCCGTATAGGTCAGCATCGATTAAAGACTAAGGGGCATATTCGCCAGGACTGCTGTTTGTTATAATTATAATACGAATAAAAATATTTATTTAAATTGTTAAATAAGTGTTTTATTCTTTACAGGCATTAATTTGACATTGAACGAAATACAATAACGATAAATAAAAATAAAAGCATTCTAGATAGCAACCGCTCAGGCACGGACGTCCCTACCCGGGGGTGCCTCTCACACTAGCGGCAAAGTAGCATAGGCGACATATATATTATATATAAAATATATGCCGAATATATTAAAAATAAATAAAAATGCGTTTTCTGTTGTTCAGTAGCTCTTCTGCTATTATATATTTATCCCCTATCCCTTGTTGGATTTTTAAATGGTGTTTATTATTTCCCATTCCCATCAAATTCTTAAAAAAAATCTTTTTTTTATTTAGTATAGGATAGGCGGTAAATTTCATTTCGCACCCCAGCGGCGCAATAGTTAGGGACAGCACTGCGCTCAGGTATCTGGTGTAATAGTGATAACCAGCTCTAACACACATGACGCCCTCTTTTTTAAAACTTCAGTCGTGTAGATATTGTACCTCTTCTAACTTCTGTTTTTCCCGAGGTGATTGGTTTTCGTGCTCCAAGTTACTACTGCACTCGCTTGAATGTTTTTCTGTATTATCCTTTTCATTGTTTTCTTCAGGATGATCAAGATAACAGGGATATATAGCCTTCGGTTTATTTAATCGGTCATATCGGGAAGGTTTAATAAGCTGCCTGCTTTTTCTAAATTGTTGATCATACTGATATTTAATGATTTATCATTAAATTTTAATTTTAATCGATTCTGCCATTATTCCAGTCATTATTATAGCTTTTAAATAACTCAAGTTGATATTTGTGAAGTTCTGGCAGATTAACGGTTCTCTTATCGTAATAATTTTTGTGGTTATTCTGATTATTTTCAAGCACTTTTCTTATGTTTACATTTTCACACGGAATTGAATTTTGTAGCAATTCTTTATTTAATAGTAGCAATGTACGAGTTTTTTTACTGAACATAATTCCTGTCTGAGATGGTAAGTGGTTTTTCGGTGTGGACAGATGAGAAAGGGTTTTCTTCAATTATTTATATAAATAGGTTTTTTACTATTTGGTTGTGCCTTTCCACCACGCCATTTGACCTTGGGTAATAAGGGGTTGAAGTAGTTAATTTGATATGATATTGCTGAGCAAAATTTTTGAATTCTGCAGATGAAAAACGTTGAACGTTGTCAGAAAAAATTTCTAAAACAATTTTTTTTTAAAGTTGAAATTACACTGTTACTAGTTTTGTTCCAAATTTTATTGACAAGAAGATATTTACTATAATAGTCTACACTTACCAAAAAACAATTCCGTAAAGATATTTAAAATCAATTCCTATTTTTTGCCACGGATAATCAGGTATCTCATGAGGTGTCATGGGCTGACGAGGGTTACACATGGAACAAGAAAGTATCATATTTTCAGGTATCTGCTACTTGCATTTTCTTGACATTTCAAAACCATCTGAATTTTGTGAAATTTATGAAACATTGAAAATTTCCAGGGAACATCTGAAATTTATTTTACTGAAATTTCTATTGAAAGTTTCAAGAGAAGTTTCCAAAAGTTTCTGAAATTTAAACAAGTAGGGTAATTTTCGAAAATTTCAGTGAAATCAGTATGACTACATATAGACATAAACACAAATTGGTTAAAATTCCACCTTATTTCAATGAAAATGAGTATGCTCAAATGAAATCAGTATGCTCAAAATTTATTAAATTGCACCAATAACGAATTTAATATTTTTATTTTTACTTCCCTATACATCTAAAACTCATAAAATACTAGTAATACAAAGTTATACAAAAACAATATCTTTCCAGTTTAGTGGATTTTTCGTTATCTAGCCCTATGAAATAACATGTAATATTTAACACTTTTTATTCAAACAAAAATAACACAAACTAAAAAACAATTTTTCAGGTACTTCCAGTAAGTATAATAGGTAGGGTAGAGTCGGCCAAGAGTACGCGGCGTCTAAGAGTACGAAGTTGAGTTTAATATCAAACATGAAGTGATACCGCCTCCAAAATTTTTGTGAATATTCTTGTTAAAGTAAGGTAAGTTCCCAAAAAAAGATAAGTTCCACAATGCAAAAGTACTTGAGTTATAAACACATTTATATTTGAACATAAAAAACTATAATTTTGACGCTATTATGCTGTGTAAATAAACATTTTGAGGTTATGTCAACAAGTTATTATAATTGGAGAATGGTTCCAAGATTATTTCTTCATATAATCGCATGTATGTAGTTCAATCTATAGGTATTAAAACAAAATAATGTGTTTTCCTGAACATTAACGAATGTCCAAGAGTGCGCATGAGATTAGATTCCAAAAGTACGCACTTTGCCACTGCGTACTCTTGAACTGATTTCATTTTCCTACGTTTTCCTTATTATTAAATGAATATAAATGCTAAATATTAATGTATTTTTTCCTATTTCAACTATACATTAGAAATAGTAAATTAATATAAAAGTATTATCAGTTCGTTAAAATTTATAACATAAAATGTTTTAAAAAGAATTAGATGGGTGATATAAAAGAAAAACGGACCGAAAGCGAGTTTTTACAGAGGGAACATTAAATAAAATCAAAGAAAAAATAAAAAAAACGGTCAATCGGTGAGGTCTCTTGCAAAAGAATATGCCTTGTCGTTTTACAGACTTCCAAAAAGCAAAGGAAGTTATAAACCGAAAAGTAACCAATACTTATATAAGAAAAAAATCTAAAAATGCAAAGAAATAAAATCCTAGTCAAAAGAGAAGACAGTTTTGTTGAAGTTGCTGGTGTCTGCCCAGTGTGTAATGAAACCTACAGTGGCAATGTTCGAATTATTTTGTGTAGTCCCATGATTAATGTACTTCCTATGAAGGAATATGTGACTACATTTGTGATTTTTGTCTACAAAAGTACTAATTCTAATCCATACGCGCACTCTTGGTTTAAATGCGTACTCTTAGAATTCATAGAGCGTACTCTTAGACGGTGCCAAAGGCAAGAGTGCAATGTGTTACTAATTCCTTAGTTTTTGCTTAGTTTTGTTACTAAGACATGTTATTTTATGTTTTTGTATTGAGTTTATCAATACGGAAGTTCTATCTGTTTTAAAATTTGCGTTTAGAATAAAAGTTTTCGTATTTTTATGTTTTTTTAGTTAAGTGCGTACTCTTACCCGACTCTCCCCTAGGTATCTCATTGAACGAAAATTGAATCTCTCCTCCTTATGAAGTTAAAACTTTAGTATAACGATAATAAAATAATAATACTATAATGTGATATTAAAAACACAAAAATATACATCTTATAACGTCTCTAAGAAAGTGCAAATATTATATTGAAATATGTAAGACGTTTCGCAATATGCGTATTTAAATGCTAAATAAAAAAACTTAAATTTATTTCTGTTTCTGTAAAATGTTTTTTTTTTTACAAAACCTTCGTTACCCTTTGGTTGCGAAATACCACAAAATTTTGGTTTCATATTTTCAGGATCGGATATAAAAGCCGGTTTGTCGGTTTCGACTTCGACGTTTAAAAATAACGCTGTCAAATGTCATAAAGCATTGACAATTATAATAGGACGGGAAATTCAAGAACATGATAAATTTCTGAAATTTCTGAAAGTCTCATTTGAAAGTTTCGAAACGTAAGAAATGTATGAAACTTATGAAATATATCACATGAAATTTATGAAACTTATAAAAAAACAACCCAACTTGATTGTTTCGAAACTTTCAATGGAATATTTAAACTTTCAAAATGGAAGTTTCAAATTGACAACCCAAGCAAACCCAGTATTTAGTACCTTTTCGTCTTGCGGTATCTAGTGTATCTTTTCTCTAGTAAACTCAACTTTTTGCCTCGACCTCTTGTTGGATGTGACCCTCCGAAGTGTGGGCGAAGACAGAGCTTTTACTCTGGGCTAGGTGTTTGGAAGGCTGTAACCTAACGGTTTTGAAAGCTGAATTAAAGCAAACATGTTTTATTAAGGTTTTTCTAATGGTATGTTGAGTGTTGTTGTAAACCACTTTCAAATATTGATGTGCCTAGCTTTAATTTGCAGCCTTGCTAAATTTTTGAACTACATAAACCTCCAATTGAGTTATCTTATTTTACTGGTTTTTAAATCTCCTGAAAAGAATCCTCTGCAAAAAAAAACGCCCCAAAGGACATTTTGCTACATCTTGGCGCCCACGTGAGTAAGGAGATACCAGGAGATGGGCCTCACACATACCCCTAGATGACCATGGACTAAGCAATACCAACAAGAACTAGATTTGAATACCCGGCGTACTAACATTAGCCCTGTAGAGCAACAACTAGAATAAACGGCGTCAAATATAGGAGCTCCGATAGCCAATAGAGGAGGGATTCCAAGAGTGACCTTTGCGACAAGCACCCAGAGTCGCGATTTTCAAGAGCCATTTCCGCCCAGCTTAGCAGTAGCATCAATAAGGACTCCCGAAGGTAGGCATACATATTGCAGTCTTTAACGACGTTTAACTTCTCTGATCGAACTATTATTCTCGGCTCGATCACCGAATTTAAACGACGCACGGTCCCCTAGATGGCTGACCGCTTGGGAACGCCGTGTCTCACCGCTTTAAATAAGGAAGGTGATAGAGGAATTCTTTCTCGGCCGAGGTGGTACCACCCCACACATCCTCTTAAAGGGCTGGTGAAATCCCTACGGATGTTTCCAGCTCTGGATCTGTGAGTTTGACTTCCCCAGTACACCCACGGTACGTAGTATTTAGGCTTCGGTCTTCGTGGGCTGACAGAAGATAAAAAAATAGTGACCCACCGAGGGCTACCGCTTAGGAACCTCAGTTCAGCACAGCAACGCCGGATGCCACCTGATTCAAATGTTTTAAACAATTCAAATTTTATAGTAACTATATACTTCTAATCTAAATTAATCAAATACTAATTAATCAACTGAAGATAGGTCGCACAGCAATGCAAGAGTAACAAACATTAGTGAAAATTTTAATTTTTTGGCTCAACACACCATAACATACCTACTTTAGCAGACCCACACGGTATGCAGCCTCTCAACAATAGCCATAATGTTAATAATTTTACTTCTAATATGCCTAATGTCGTATCTACGGCTCGCCCTGATTCAAGTATTCCTTACCAGGTTACTACAAATTTAAATGCCCAAAATTTGAATTTGGTGGTTAAATAGATATTTACCTAACAAGTGCGGAAAGTGATACTTTTCGCTCGCGATTGAAGTTGAACGAACGACGCGAAGCGGAGTTCGGTCAGCAGTCTAGTGCGAAAAAGACACTCTCCGCACTTGTTTGGTAGGTACAATGTTTTTTTGTACGCGAGCGTGAGGAAAACTATCTAATTTTGGTATTTTTTAAAAATATTTTATTTAAGTATAGACGTCAAAGTGTCAAAGTGAAAATACATTTCAAAATTTAAACTTATTTTTATTCGTTATTAACAATATTAATAGTAAAAGAACAGTTACTTGCATTTGTTAAATTTATGGCCGAAGCTAACTGGTTTTTAACTGGTATAGGAAGATTTCCTACGATTCCAGAATTCTCTTGTGTCTTGAGTATTGTGTATGTTCAACATGAGGTGGCTGAAGGTCAATTGCTGCTGGTTACTGCAATTTGGAAGTGGTCGCCTGGTTTTGGAGTATCCGATGTGCATTTTGTTTTTTGTTTTGTAAAGCAGGCGCGGCCCGTAAAATTTTAAAGTTGTATAACTCTGTTGTTACATATGGAACTCATGCCAAGTTCAGGTTTTTTAATAGTGAGCCTACTAGAAATGTTTTGGTAAAGAAAAAAAATATTTTGTAATTTGCGAAAAAAAGTTGAATTTTTGAATTGACCCACCTGGAAAAAAAATTAACACGCTTAAGTTGATTTATTATTTTTTCCAAACAAACTTTACATCATTTTGTCGACAATTCTTAAATTTTAAGAGAAAAAATGTGTTAGTAGAAAGTTATAGCCATTTGAATTTTTTTAAATTATATTTTAGGTTTAACGAAATTCAAATGACTGTAACTTTCTACTAAAACATTTTTTCCCTTAAAATTTAAAAATTGTCGACAAAATGATATAGTTTGTTTAGAAAAAATAATATATAAAATACCTAAACGTGATAATTTTTTTCCCAGGTGGGCCAATTCAAAACTTTAACTTTTTTTCGCAATTTACATATTTTTTTTCTTTACCAAAACACTCCTAGTAGGCTCACTGTTAAAAACCTTGAACTGGGGTGTGCTTTGTAGTCGCAGTAATGCATATTTTTTTATTAAGTTAAAATTTCGTTTCCCGCTTATTACAAAGCTTGTGCGTTGATGGGTTTTATTATAAGAAATTGTAATATGCATCAAGGATTCTTTGTCTTCAATGTTATCTAGGGTCAAATAAGTTTATTCTTCACGGCGACAGTCGCCTGCCACCCCAATTAATGTGGCAACTTTAGTCAAACGGTATACATCATCTGGAGCCTTGTTCAGAAATTGCTCTATACTGTTTTTTGTTAGTTTTGGATTTTTTTGGCTGAACCCAACATTATTTTTCTTGAGAAAGGCGATCACTTTATAATATTTGCTTATATCCAAATTATGTTTTAATTTTCACATATATTTTAACATCGAGTACTTTTACCATAACGTGGATGGTTTGCAAGTTTTTTAAATATCGAAAAAATATACTAGAATTACCTTTTCTTTCTTGAAATTGTTTATTTTCTTTTTTACACACCATTTACTTAATGTTTCCAATTCTTTGGCATAACGGTATTTAGATTTTTTGGTAACAGTTCGACGTTCACATTTTTGGCTTTTTCGACGATGTGTACTCCATCAATCATATTCTCTTTAATTTCTTCCTCGATCTCCATTTTCTACTCAAAAGTGGGATAAAAGTCGAATAACCTATAATAATAATAATGAGAATGATACTGATTGTTAGGTTTTTTGTGGTTCTTAGAATAAAGTTAGTTTCAGTAATTGAAGAGTAGGATACGTTTCCTTTTGAAAGCTCGGCTTTATTTTTTAGCAGGTAAGGCATTGTGTCTGATAATGTGAATCACCTCAAAAGCGGTCGGCTTGTATTGCGGCTCCCTGACATGTCGTTGTAGGTCTGATAATATGAATCAACTTCGGCACAAAGTAAAAGTTGTATTTTGTTTTTTTTTATTTGCCCAGAAATTCCAAATTCGATCAACGTTACGTTCTCTTATGCTGATGTAAAAAAATACGTTAAAAGTGCTACTTATTAAGCAAGGCACTTTAAATAATTAATATTTTAAACAGTTTACACGAAGATAGGTTAACAATAAAAACAAGTAAAAACACTATCATCCATTTTATTAAAACCCAAATTTATACAGCTTCATTACACACTAAAATATGAACGTGAAAAGAACACAAGCAGAAAATAATTAAGTGATTTACTTAAAAATATTTACAATAATAATGATAATGTGGTCATCTGGTCTCAGACCAGCACGCGTCAGATTAAGTTTTTTAATAGAGAGTAAGGCTCTACAAAAGCAGACCTATAGCGGCGATATTTTAACAATTTTCACCATACATTACAAGAAGACAAAACTATTGGGAGACTCTCAGCACAATCATTGCTGGCTAGATTTTACAGTACTGATAATTTCAAAACAAAATATGCCAAACAGTTAAATGTGATAATAGTAGTCATGTGTATTGAGCACGACCGGTATGACACTTAATACAATTTAACAACACAGTTACATCCTACCTAACCTAAGTGTTGAAAGCCTAAATAATACTAAATCATTCATTCGGCCGACGCGGATCGGCACGAATAAGTGATGAGTGGGGTGTGCGTCTATCAACAGGCAACTAGGAGACGCTCACCCACGCCCACAGACCGCAACTGACTGACAGCACTAAGGCAACTGTAGTTTTCAAATGGAATGTATGAAAACACTATTGCATACAGCCTTACATAGTATTCTGACAGCACATTTTCGGTTTTGTTTACTGGACCAAAATGGATTGTGAATACTGTCATAAAATCTATTACTGAATGTCATTAATAGTATAATGAACATGATTAACTAAATAACTAGTTTGTGCGAAGACGATCCGCGCATGTATATAGCTATAACCTATAAATATATTTAGGATCAGCTTCGTACAAGATTTTTTTTATATGTAACTGCATAACAGCAGTAAATGTTCTAGAATTAGCAACACGATTTGTACAACAATCGATAGAGAACGACAGCATACAAGTGTCAATGTCAAAAGAGAGGAGTTGATTCTTCTCATTTTTAATAGTGTTGTCATGATAAGAGGTCTCTTCTATCGAAACAACTATAAGTGACCTGCAGAGGCCACAAAGTGGCAGTAGAGGAATGTGAGGCGTTTAATAATAAGTTTCTTGCTCTAACCAGCCTCCAGGGTTGCGTCTTAAGTAGAATCTTCTAACTTCATCATAGATAAAGATGGAAAGCATAAATGGAATTGCTGGTAGCCACCACACGAATCTGTAAAACAAAATAATGGATGATGTAACGTGTTTAAAAAAAACACTATTGCCTAAATTAGGATTATAATTATTACAGATGGGCCGGCCGGCTAAGGGTTTGGCCGACTAGGGGTTTGGCCGACTAGTCGGTTGAAAACAAAAGCCGACTGGTCGGCTTTACCGTCTAACTTGAATCTGCTGATAAAAACGTACGAAAACACTTCGTGCGTCTTCGTTCTTTTCAGCTTTTTAAATAGTAAGTATTAACCCAAAAACATACATATTTTATTATTAAAACTCAAGATGCACTTAAATGACTACCAAGCTCACTAAAGGAAAAATACCGATGTCTAGAAAAAAATGTATATCCGAAACAAGTCACCAAGAAGGTGGAGCGGGGGAGTCAACCCAGTTCGATGCCAGTCTCAAGCTCAGAAAATGACGACGTTAAGCGTCAGCAAGAGCACGCAGTCGTAAACCATGCCAAAACAGCATGAGTAGTCATTAAAATAGGGCCTCGGAACGTGACCATGATAAGGCGTCCCTCGCTTTCGCTTGGCTCCTATAAGAAATGAGAGGGCCACCAAGTCGTGAATGGGCTCTACACACAACACTACAGCAAGTACTAACCGTGCTCACTATTTCTCAGTTATCATGTGTCTATGTGGTGCGCACTGGTTGAAAAAAATTTTTTAGGGGCGATTTCTAGTTTATTATCGCGAAGCGCTACTTTTTTCTCCAATCTGCATTCATACCAGGATTTACCTGTATTTACAGTGAATTTCATAACACCCTGTATATTTCTTTAGTCTTTGTATCAACTCAAGTTTGAATATTTGAGGACACTAAAAATCCTCTAAAAGAAATTGGTTTCTACGAATCTACAGATGAAGAGAACATTATTTCGTCAAGGGATATCAAATAAATTATATTATAATCTTTGATGATATAATTTGCTGCAATCAAAATATAGTGAAGGATTACTTTTGTTTTGAAAGATATTAAAACACAGATTGTTTTTATTTGTGTCAGACATATTCTTCTATTCCCAAACAATGAATTAGCGACAATGCAAATTTACTACTACTATTCCAACAAGATTCCACAAATCCAAAACATATTTATGAAACGATAATATTATACTGACAGGTCATTTCAGCAATTTAGAGAATTGTGTTTATTATGTTGGAGAGACAAATATGGATTTTTGGTGGTTGATAAAGATTTCAACATAAACTGCGGGAGCTGTAGTATGGGATTTGACTCATTTATCTATAAATATAAATAGAATATGTCTTTCATATGTATCAGTATATGCCCAAAATTTAATAGAACAAGATGGATGAAAAAGCTGCAAGCGAATTAGTTAAAACTAGAAAAGCTGTTAAAAAAAATGTCAATCGTTGATAGCTGATATACTTCAGTCGCAGGTTGAGAAAGAACGGAAATTAGATTATATTATTAAACATTTGAAAGAATTATTAACAGATAAATTAAAACGTGAAAAGGGGAAATGAAGGAAGAGTCGTTGGAAATTTAAGTTTTCTAACTAAAAAACCACCAGATTCCTATTCTAAACAAACTAAACAAAGCAGAGTATCTTTGTATGATAAATATTTTCATTACCAAAGGAAGTTGATTTTAGAAGATGACGAGGTTTTTGAAGGACCGGCAATCAATCTTAGCAGCGAACCTGACAAAGATATTAGACAACAGGTTGAAGAAAGCAAATCGTCCATCCAAAATTTACCTTCAACAAAAACTTATCAAATCCACTACGTATGACCTATGTAGATAAATTGGTAAGAAATAGCAAGGGCGTATTCGATCACAAATATGGAGTTAGACAATTATAAAAGATGAATCATTTTTTATTGGTGATTCAAGAATAAATTTTTAAGTAGATCTAATTTTAAAAGGTAACAGATTCAAAAGTCCTTTTGGATTTTTTGAAATGTTATTTAAAAATATCTATTGCGATACAAAGCCAAAGATTTGGATGACTATATGGATACCTATGGATAGAGGAAAATATTTTGGAAAATGTAGAGACCAAAATTTTAAATAATTTTACTAAAGACGTGAAATGTATTGAAAATAAAATAATTCAAGATATGGAAACAAATTTAAAAGGTTTAAATAAAAAAAAGTGCATGGAAATGATAAGACAATGCAGGATACTGCAAAAAAGATAAAATAATGAGGAAAACTTAGAAAAGAACGATAAGATATAAAAAATGTTGTCAAAGGAAATAGTGAATTACTAAAAAATTATCTAAAAATATCTAAATAAAGATGTATTAAAGATGATTTTAAAATAATAAAACATAAATATAATAATAATAATAATAAGCTTTATTGGCTTGATTTGTATAACAACAACAACAACAGCTATACATAAATGGACTATGATAAAGAAGAAAGGAGCGCCAGAGGATTGTCTTGAATAAATATAGTAGCGTCAGAAGTAGTGTTGGATTGACACGGCAACTTACAGTTACAGTTGGCTTGCAACAAGGTTCGGCACCACCTCATGAATGGCATGGCCCAGGAAAGAGACAAGACCCCGTGGGAAGAAAAGTGAACTATGTGCATTAAAAAATCATTTCGGCTTGAGAAGTTAAACAATGGCGGGAGCAAAGTAAAATTATGTTGTGTTGAATAACCCAAAAATACATTTAGAAAATGTAAAAAATCTCGGTCTTGAGGGGAGGCTGCGTGGCCAATTAAAAATGCATGAACGAAGGTTAGAAATGACTCAATGAGAATGTTAAGATGGATGTGTGGGGCATGAACGGAGGTTCGACGTGACACAATGAGAATGTTAAGATGGATGTGTGGAGCAACAAAGAGAGACAAGGTTAGAAATGAAAGAATAATGAAAACAAGGCTGTGGAAATATCTAAGAAGATACGAGACAGAAGACAATGGTGGTGCAGGCTGCAGGCATCTGATTAGAAGAGACAATGATTATATCCACGCAATGGCGATGAAAGGGTATGGGAGGACCAAAAAAGAAACGGGTGAAGGGAATCCAAAATGATTTAAGGTAAGAAGGTTTAGGATCAGAACCAGACTGTGGGTTGTGGAGAAGATTAACCAGGAATGTTAACCGCGTATAAAATTGGGATGATTGGATTGATAGAGTCAAAGACACATACATCCGCATCGATGCCACTTAGAACAATGGTTCGGTGCGAATTTTATGTTTAAATGACGTCAACAAATCATCTATGGTTTGTCAATGTACTTTTGATTCAACTTCTACAAAACAGGTGTATATAACATACCCTGGACCCATACTGGATTTACGTCAAAGAATTACCAATACTTGTAAAAGTATTGAGACTAATACCTTCCACCATGCCACCATGAAGAGGTTTCTAACAAAGTATTTTATTGTAGGTACGAAGGTACACACGTGAAATAATTAATATTAATATCCCCAATTTAAGGTTGTAAAGTACACCTTACGTTGTAGTTGGTCGCCACCGATGGCGTATTTAATAGTCTTTAATTTGTTATACTTCTAGCGTAAAAATAATTGTATAAAAAAACTTACTTGAGAGGGAACATACGCAATCCCTTGTCCATTCCAGGAGTATAGGATAGGAAGCAGGCCAGGGCGGTTTCGAAGATTAGACCAAAGTTCAGAGCCCAATTTCTCATTCCCTGATGAACAATCGAGTTTCGACGTGTCTTGCAGATGATTAAATCAGCCCACTGTACTACTACAATGGAAACAAAGAAAGCAGTATGGCAGGTATACTCTAAAGTTTTTCTGTCTTTGTAGGTCTGAAAAATAATTATAACAAGAAATATTTAGTGCCTCGCTTATGATCCTTTTTATTGATCGCTTTTAAATAAAGTGCTAACAACAGTATATGTTTATCTAGGAACATTTCCCACAACCAAAAATGCTCTTCAGCTAATCCAATTAAAGTAATACAAGGCAAAACAACTTTTTTGGGAATAAACTTTTTTCCAAGGAAATTCACCTTCTTATCTCGACACCTTCGGATCAAAGATGAAAATAATGGGTTTAAATTAAAAATGTAGAACGAAGCTAAATTTTGTACTGTAAATAGGTTCTTGAATTTTATTCAAAATTTATGAAGACAAAATGTAGTCCATATTATTTCAAAGAGACCTAAATATATAGAAAAATAGTTTATGATAACACCAAGTCTAAGTATAATAGTGTATAACACTTACGTCGGGTTGTTCAAACATTTTAAACGATGGTTAGCTAATAAAATACTAATAGATATTAAATTTTGCGAAAATAGGTGACATTGGCAAAAATAATTCTAAACGTCAATTAAATTTATTACGTGGTTAATGTTAACACGGGCCATAAAAAATATCCTAATCAATTTCCTAAATTACATAATTGTAAATTTATATACATTTATCAATATTTAGGACACAAAATTGTACCTACTCAATTTAAATAAATAATAGAAAAAATCAATTAGAAAATCCACAAATTTTCCAACACGAAACTACAGGGGCACCCGCTAACGTTCTGTTTAAATTATTTTAAAACCGGTTTTAGTGAGAACGATAGCCTCAATTGCTGAAATCTATAGTAAAGCAGATATAAGCTCCGGTTGATGTTGTCAGTTTTGTGATTTTACAAACATAAAACTCGCCTTTTTCAAATTATATGAAAAATATAAATACAGAAGAAAAAAAGGAGAAAAAGAAACAATGGTTCAAATTTTTTAAGAATTAATATATGACAACAAAGATTTGATTTGACAAACATGGACAGAAATATCAACAAATTTACGTGTAGCAAAATTAGCTTCGGTAACCATAAGGTATACAATGGCCACCCGCACCCCGCAGTTTAAACTTAGGTTTAATTTTTAATTTAAACGACACCTATACAGCCGGACCTTAATAGTACATAATTCTTTAGGTGTATTTTATAACTTACTGCTCCAAATTTGTTCGCGGACAGTATTGGGAAACTAAGATCTTACAATAAAACGTTCTAAGTGGTTTTCTTAACTGAAAATAACTCCTAAAATGCAGCCTTTACTTACCCACTCTTGGCCATAAGAGTCAGCTAGATCGTTGATAGCTTTCGAGTCCCAATGCTTCCGGATACCAAACAACTTCGTAGGCAGGAAACCGTTTTCAGCCATAATAACAAAATATACGAAAAATCCAGCTGCTGCCTGGATCATGCCAATTTGACCATAAGCCATTGAAATCAATCTATATAAAAGGATAATTTTAATTAGATCCCATTATGGAAAACCGCCGCAGAACGCAATATTTAAGCAATATTTGTATCAATATAATTTTTAGGTGCTAATATAACAAAAGTTAGAATTAATTATTTCAATTGCTTAAAGATTACAATAATTTATAAATATATACATTAATAATAAATGCATGCAGTAAGGCTGGGTGAGATAAGAAGTTCCTTAACCTAACATGCAAAAACTTTAAGCAATCAAAAAGGTATTTATTTGGTAGAAAATTATATTTAATGTAATTTTGTTTTCATTTTTTTGCGTTTATTGTCTAATTTTTTAATCTACTGTACTAAAGTAAATGAAAAACACTGTAACATAATGATTAGCAATTTTTTGATTTTTAAACAAGAGTTAAATGTGTTAATTTATTAAAATTTAAAGAAAGTGACTAAAAATTGTCTATCATTATGAGCAGGTTTAATGAATGAAGAAAGGCCCTACCGTTCACAGTTTAAAAAACTGTAGCTTTTACTTTAGCATACGTTAGGAACAATCAATAATAGAATAATTGACCTTTTCGACTACTTGTAAAAATACAATATGAACAAAATGAGGTACACAAATTTAACAATAGTTTAGTAGTGTATAACTGATTTATATATACTAAGTGATTGAGTACCAAACCTGTAGAAGACACACCAGTGCAGTGTTTTTCAAATAATATCCTCTTAGATTTTATTCTTTCCATAAAACTAAGATTCATAACGCTGCACTGATGTATAAGCGATACTTCTGCTTTAAGTTAAAAACAATAATTTGCGGGGAATAAGCATATGATTCTTTGAACAAAAATATAAGAGTATATAAAGTGTAGACTACTTTAGTTACTCGTTAGTGTATTTATAAAAGCTTCCGAAATATTAGTATTAAGCTTTTCCAACAGTAAATTTTCAAAATTCCAAACGTATTTTGTAAGAAACTGTATAGCGCTTACATTATGGCATTATAACATTAAGTTGTTATTCGTGGGTTTTACAGGACCTCTAAGGTTCATTGCAGAATACAATTATTAAAGTAATAAAAGTAGGTTAAGGCTAAGGTAACAAAATGTTCATACCATTATAAATCAGATAAGCATAGTTATAAAAAGTAAAATATCTAAACGTTGTAAAAATACATATTGTCTATACCTACTTTAATCATTTATATGTAAATGTTTAATTATCTAAACCAATATAATCCAAAGAAGCATACCATGTATAGGATAAAGGATAGTTTTCATGCACTGTATAGCAAGTACAAATACCTCTACACAATATCTGCTATAGTACGGTTACTCTGTTACCTTTCAATGATAAGTTACAACTTTATATTTCTTAAATAAATATTTTCGGAAAAATAAAACTCTGTGAATGCTAAGTAATGTAACTTTACTCATACAATCAAAAATTATTATTAGAAATTTCTTGTTACTCCCCGCTAAACAATAATTACTGAATAGACGATTTTTAACTTCAGTATGAATTAAAATAAATATGTAACACATTATTGTAGTTTAATAATTATTAAAATTCGCCTTCCACAACAATCTTTGTATGCCTCACAAACTTGATATCGTTTAATTTTACTTGTTTAGTCGGATAAATAATTAATCTTATCCGGTTCGTATAAATGAAGCGACTTTACTGGCGCAAATACTTTGTAAAGGCAGAATATGAAATGATCAAACAGATCATACTATTTTTACAAATATTTAAAATTGTGTTTCTGGTTAGACGTCGACATATTATACGCAAAAATCAGACCTACATTAATTCGGTTATCTAAATCTTGATGTAGTACAGTTCACTTAGAGGAAAGACTACATACCTGCTAAGATTTCCAATGATATATATTTTTTTTAATTTAAATTAAAACAGCTACAATAACGATATAACAGTTGTATCTAGCGTCTAGAGAATATTAGCTCGTCATCTAGAAAAGAAAACTAATGGTTTTTATATTGACGCGACGTTCCAATGTATTTAATATCATCCTCAGGGCTCTAAAGAAAAATATAATAAGCACCAATTAGTTTTTCTTTACACCAAAACTTATAATTTTTTTATTTCTGTCGAACCTTAAGGACGTTTTTAAATAAAATGTAAACATTGGCCTGATCCCAGTAGAACTATCAACTGTATAACAGAAGTGGTCACCACCTTTTTAAAGTAATATTTCTTTTATTTTCTGGTATAAGTGGCAAATATAATAAAAGACGCAGCAAAAGTTCTTATCATACAAGTTTGTATGTAGTTATATAGCTACATAGGGCGGACTATAATGATGTTGTAGTACGCACATTGCAGAGGGAAGAAAAAATCCTTGTAGCGTAACAAAATTTTGTTTCCATATATGTCAATCAGTTAATAAGTTGTACTTAAAGTACCAATAAATGGATTACAGTCAATATAGAGTTTCAGGTGATCATAAAATTCCTTAAAACAGGCGGTGTTAATACCAAATAAAGTCTGAGTCACATCCTAAACGTTTGTTAATGGATTTTCTTAGAGAACTGGCAATTGGACTGGTAATTAAATGTACGATTTTGTATTGTTTACTAGTGATGATTGAGGCCTGACCGCGACTACTAAAGAAAATGTTGCCATAGTTGAAAATGTGATCGCCAACTGAACACAAAGTAAATAGCAGCACAGACAGGGTTTCTAAGAGCAATGTCCTTCATATACTTCATGATCATTTAGACAATATAATATTTAATATAAGGTTGGTCTCCTTAAGTGATGTTCACAAGAAATCACAAATTGGCTGATGTAAGAGCTTCTTAGAGCTACACAGTAAATTTCCTTAAAGAGCTTTGAACTCTGTTCCTTATCAAAATATCAAAATCCAGGCAAGATAGAGTGGCACGTAAATGACCATTTCCGAGATACAAATGCAATTTGCTGATTTATTGTGTAAACTAAATACATGTTATCGCACTTCGAGACGCTTACCGCAAATGGCATTAACTTTTGATTGGTGCTTATCGACAAGTTTGAACGTTTTGGAAACAGCTCTCGGCGTTCTGAAAACTTGGTTATAGTTTTGCAATCCAAAGACATTGACATCTGATGAACATTTTCAAATTAATAAGTACTTGGCGAAGGTCGAAAAGTTTAAATAACTGCAAAATGGCTTTGATTCAAAATCAGAAGCAGCTGTATGCTTTGCAGAAAAACAAAATGTTAAATTTGTGTTAAATCCTCAAAACACAAAGGAAAATATTGACCACATGGTAGTCGTTTTCAAAACGGTGAGCGCTTTTCCAAAATTTTAATCACAGCTCATCGAGAATACCTAAACTTGACGAGAAGCATGTGCTAATATAAAATTACGTCATTTGCACAACTTATTTTTATAATTAGTGTATAGTTGCTACATTTTCAAAAGATTATTTTTTTAACCAGAAAATCAGAAAATAGAATTATTTACTCCATTTCTAAAAGCGTTATGTAAAATATAACAAGTCTTGTCTGCAAAAATCAAACCTGGCACACGGTGAGCTTTAAGTGAAGTTGTTAAATCAAAGTTCCTTGCACTCGAAAGTTACTTTCAGATTTTGGATCTATAATATCGCTAGGATATTTTCTCGAAAAAATTAAAATGATCGGCGGAGCGCCTTTTGAGAAAAGGAACTTTTACTATATTTTGATTTCGAAATTGATAATTTGAGTTCAAATTTTTCAATACTAATTGGATAAAAAGGATGATTATACATATGATATAATATATATATATATATATATATATATATATATATATATATATATATATATATATATATATATATATATATATATATATATATATATATATATATATATATATCACCGATTGGGTATTTTGAATATTACTGACCCGTGATTTTGTAAAAATTATGTAGGGTGTCCGAAAAGTCTTAGTCGCAAATAGCTTTGCTATTAGTAATACATACACGGTGTCCCATATAAGAATGCACACTACAGGGATCTCGTAAACCAGAAGAGATACAAAGATGATTAAATTAGAGAAAAGTTGCGCTTTGCTGAACCCTTCAAAGTCACGATTCGAAATCTAAAAAAATCCGATTACTTCCGAAGATATTTGGGAAAAAACGAATTTTCCCTATTTCGTTTTTATTTTTTTCTGACTCTATTTAAAAAGATATTAAAAAATAAATTTCACATTCTCATTGCCACTTTTTCTGCTCTACAAGCCGGCGTTCTTAGATTTTCAATGCGACGTTTCGTTTCT
The DNA here is from genome assembly GCA_963971165.1 of Philopedon plagiatum. Classification (NCBI taxonomy): domain Eukaryota; kingdom Metazoa; phylum Arthropoda; class Insecta; order Coleoptera; family Curculionidae; genus Philopedon; species Philopedon plagiatum. Next base: position 49,804,036 of record OZ020197.1, read on the forward strand.
TGGCAACCATCATCAACTTAATTTTTTTAAATAGTCGAAAAATTTTGTTTTATTCCTGAAAAATTCTAATTTTAATTCTAAATCCCACGACATACCGCTTCTTACATTTATCCGACGTTCGGACGAAAAAATCATCATAAATATTATTTGATGATTATTACGAAGGAACGAAACGTCGGATCAAAAATCGAATTACGTTATCATGTAGAGGAGAAAAAATACATGGGAATGTGGATTTTATTTTGACCTGTCTTCTTTTGTGAAATCAGAAAAAAATTAATTGCCAAAATTTATGTTTAAAATTTCAAGAATTCGTAGATTTTTTCTGATTCTACTGTAAGAGATAGATTAAAATAAATTTTACATTTTTATTGTCGTTTTTTCGTCTACAACATGACGTCATTCAATTTTTGATTCTACGTTTTGGCTTTTCTCGACCATTATCAACTTTTTTTTAAATAATCGGAAAATTTTATTTTAAAACAGTTAAAAAAAAGTTGATAATGGTCGAGAAAAGCCAAAACGTAGAATCAAAAATTGAATGACGTCATGTTGTAGAGGAGAAAAACGAAAATACAAATGTAAAATTTATTTTAATCTATCTCTTACAGTAGAATCAAAAAAAAATCTACAAATTGTTGAAATTTTAAACATAAATTTTGGCAATTAATTTTTATCTGATTTCACAAAAGAAGACAGGTCAAAATAAAATCCACATTCCCATGTAGATTTTTCTCCTCTACTTGACAACGTAATTAGATTTTTGATCCGACGTTCCGTTCCTTCGTAATAATCATTAAATAATATTGATGATGATTTTTTCGTCCGAAACGTCGGATAAATGTAAGAAGCGATATCTCGTGGGATTTATAATTAAAATTAGAATTTTTTAGGAATAAAACAAAATTTTTCGACTATTTAAAAAAATGAAGTTGATGATGGTTGCGAAGAAACGAAACGTCGTATGGAAAATCTAAGAACGCCGGCTTGTAGAGCAGAAAAAGTGGCAATGAGAATGTGAAATTTATTTTGTCATATCTTTTTAAATAGAGTCAGACAAAAATAAAAACCAAATCGGGAAAATTCGGTTTTTCCCAAATATCTTCGGAAGTAATCGGATTTTTTTAGATTCCGAATCGCGACTTTGAAGGGTTCAGCAAAGCGCAACTTTTCTCTAATTTAATCATCGTTGTATCTCTTCTGGTTTACGAGATCCCTGTAGTGTGCATTCTTATATGGGACACCGTGTATAGCTATAGGTATACCTTATTGGTTGATTAATTTACTTTTTTATGTAATTTAACTTTTTCAACCCCCTTGAGGGATGACGCTAGGGAGTTGAGGTAAAATTTTTTAATTGCAACCCTATGCCGTGTGGTACCTCATTTTAAAGGTATTCAAAAAATAAACATTTGTTTTTAAATGGCAAGCCTTTTAAAAATAAAAATCATGAAAAAAATTTAAAATATAAATCCTATCTTTATTTCTCTAATTACTTTAAAAGCCATTCAAAATGACCACCATGAACTTCTTGGCAAGAAGTTCGCGGTGGTCATGCTGAACAATTTTTAAACTAATAAGAATGTGCTTGTGTGAGTGTGTCTTTCAGTTAATCAATAATTCTTTATATAACAGATGTCACGTGATCAATATAAGATTTGTAAAGCAGAAACGTGTACTGCACTAATATTTTTAATATTATTACTGGAAGAACACCACTATAGTCACAAATAATACACACCCCCACACCTAACACACAAAAACAATTACTCCTATACTAAATTAATTACCTCCTTAACTACCATATAACCACAACGTGTATAATCCTACGCTTACCTAAGCAAAAACAACTATTTGTATGTGTTTTGTTGAATCCAAAAAGTCCATCGAAAAAATGTGTATCAAGATACAATATTTTTCATTCCTTGACGAAGAACTCACAAGCATTTTTAGATCATGTAAATGCACATATTCCAAGGTATGTTTTTGTTGAACTTTTGAGGTTTTATTTTGAGATGTGAAATGAAACCGATACTTATAGAAACGAAACCCGTGAACTAAATGTAAATAACATGTCTGTATAGTTTTTCAGTTTTAAACTGTCTTAAATTGTTTTGTAGTTTTTAAGAAGCCTGAAGCAGCACAATATTGTACAATGTGCGAAACGTTGTGAATTTTTAAATTGTATGTTTGTTTTTACAAAATAGCCTATACCCAAGAAAACTTCATATAAAAAAAATATATGTATATATCTATCGTGTCCGCCATAAAGTTGGCACTATATGGAAAATTTTTCTCTTATTAATTTCTCAGAAAATTTTATTCGTGATAAAAGTTAAGAAAAAATAATTTTAACAACTTCAAATTTGAAGTTGAGTACACAGGGTGTTCAAAAAATACAAAAATCTTAGTTCAGAAAAACAAAAATATAGGAATTTCAAAAAACCTTCTATAAAGAAAGTAGAGATCCTGTAAAGAGAAGAATAAAAGTCAAATAACACTTTCACCAAAAATGTGTCGCTGGAGGGAAGTTTCACAGTAAATTTTGTAAAAAAGGGGATTTTTGTAAGTTTGTAAGAACATTAATGCGAATGTTCTCCACAGCAGTTGTCTGTCGGCAAAAATTATTTAACTTTTCTTCTTCTCTTGACAGAAGTTTTTTCTTTGTAGATTGTTTTTTTGAAATTCCTAGATTTTTGTTTTCCTAAACCAAGATTTTTACATTTTTTGAGCACCGTGTATATCCTACCTAAAATTTGAAGTTGTCAAAATTAAGTTTTCTTAATGCACCAACGTTTATCATGAATAAAATTTTCTGATAAATTAATAATAAAAAAAGTTTCATGGTGCCAACTTTATGGCGGACACTATATATATATATATATATATATATATATATATATATATATATATATATATATATATATATATATATATATTAAAATCAAATCAAATCAAATCAATAAAGCTTTATTGTCCAAAGAAAATCTTATTGACAAAGCATGCTTAAAATTATAAAAAAAAGTCATTACATGGACACTCTACATAAGTATACACCAATAAGCGCACATTATAAAATTCACTTGTAGGAGCCTAAAACTATCCTTCGCTTTTACAACTAAACCACCAATTAATTTTAAAAAATATGTATAATAATTAATAGTAAATTAAAAGCCACGATAAAAATATTAAAAAGATTCATCAAAAAATTCTGAAATTGAGTAATAGGCTTTGTTAATAAGTAATTGCTTAACTTCTCTCTTAAATTTTCTTGTACAGGTAATTTTTCTAACCTCTTTAGGAAGGTGATTAAATACCTTTTTACCATTATAAACAAAAGAATTTTTAACTAAAGTAGAAGATGGAATGGGAAGTGCTGCGGTGTGTGTATTACGCACAGAATAGACTGGATTTGCTCGAATTTCTTGCCAAAATTTTTTGTGAATAAGGCTGACTGTTTCTAGGATAAAAATACATGGCAGTGTTAACAACTTATGAAGTATAAACAGTGGTTTACATGATTCTCTTCTTTTAATTTTAAACATAAAACGCAAGGCTCTTTTTTGAAGTATAAAAATCATATTAAAAAAATTTCTTGAACACGCTCCCCAGAAAGATATTCCATAACGTAAGTGAGATTCTATTAGAGCAAAATAAACATTCCTAGCTGTTAACAAATCCAACGCCTGAGCTATTACTCTTAAAGCATAACAACCCCTAGAAAGCTTCTTAGACAGTTGCAGTATGTGTTGCTCAAACTTTAATTTATCGTCCACAAAAATCCCCAAAAACCTATTGCATTCCACATTATGTATCCGCTCAACATCCAGAAATACATTATCCAATTGACACTTAAAACAAACAATATTTGTCTTCGAAATGTTAAGTGTAAGGAAATTTGAGTTACACCAATCTTTAATCCTTACCAGATCTCTATTAATATCGTTCTCCAACTGATCAGAAAATTTGGAATGCCATAAAATAGTAGCGTCATATGTAATTATCCTTTTTATCCAATTAGTATTGAAATATTATCAATAATTTCGAAAACAAAATATATTAAAAGTTCCTTTTCTCAAAAGGCGCTCCGCCGATTATTTAAATTTTTTCGAGAAAATAACCTAGAAATATTTTAGATTCAAAATCTGGAAGTAACTTTCGAATGCAAGAAAGTATGATTTAACTTCACTTAAAGCGCACCGTGGCCATCTTTATGTTACTGTGATGTTAATAATTTGTAAGAATTCCATCATTTTAATACCTTTTTGCGGAGACTATTGTTTTGAGGCGGCATAACAAAGAATTTCAATTATAAATGCATGAAGTGTAAAAAGTTTACGTAACGGATGCAGCTCAAATTTACAGCGTAGCTATTATCTAGAGAGTAACTTCTAAAAACATCTCTACGAAAACACAGACAGAACATGCCAGTCCTGCAACGGCAGTAAACTGGAAGTCTAAAAAAACTGAACTACAAAATGCTAGAATTATTAAAATTACACAAACTATACCTCGGCATTATAGAAAATATCGTTACTCTAAAGAGAAATTATCTAATTTCTACAAGTACCTACAACCGTGGGAATAACTGACCTGACTGCTTAATTTTGTAACCACAAATGATAACGAGATTTTCTTGATTCAAGAATATAGAAATATGACGACAAATTTTTTGAACAAACTCATCAGCTCATGAAACTACTGTGACGATATAAAATTTATTAACACTAATAATACTGTCAGCTACATATTACCTTAGCCAAGGAAAAATGTAAAATAGACATTTCAATTTTTATCGTAAATAAAGCCACCTTGTTTAAAAGGTTTAAAAGATAATCATAAAATAATTACAAACATTAAGCAAGTGTCATAAGCTGCGTTTTTCCCACAAAAAAAAACTGCTGAGATTAAAAAGCCAATAAGAAAATTTATTTCGTTACCTTTCGTTCTAGTAAGATTCAAAAAACTAAGTCAAAAATTAAAAAAAGAAATAAAAAATGTTCCTATCTACGCTAAGCAAAATCCCAATAACAAGAACTAAATGAACAAAGTCATTTATTTAGAAAGAAACCTATAAAATTGGAATTATTCTTTTGTAACAGCTTAGTAATTTAATTAATATGTTTACCTCTTGTATTAAACCAAAACCAAAAATGTGCACAAGTGCACACACAGACAGAACAAACCACAATGTACGTGGAATTATTGTAAGCAACGTTTTTAGAAAGATGAAGCATATGCTCAAACATTAACCTTAAAAATTATTAATACATATTTCTTAAAACTTAATGGTTAGCAGAAAGTGAGTTACAAATGCACTTGTTTTGATTTTATCTTTGTGACATTAATGACATTGTTACATATGCTTCATCGTTCTAAAAATGATCGAAAACCAACAACTTTTAGTGCCGAGGTAATGGTTGTGTTGGTGCCAGGCTATCACGACACCACTGCAGTCAGTACATTTACATCGCAAGAACGAAATCGGTACCAGAACTAAAAGAGCTGAGACCATACACGTAAAAAAGCTGGAACAGTCAAAGGTTTCATTTTGGAAAGCAAATTATCCAGAACTTTCCAATGCATAAATTAAATATATTGTTAAGAACAATGTCCAAAATTCAACTGCACCTAAATTTAACTGATAAGATTTAAATAATGAAGAGAAAAATATCTCTTGAGTCGTATTGGCTGAACCGAGATAACAGCATTTTGGGATTATCCACTGAATTTATCTAAACGGATCGGAAGAAATGAACAAATCACAATCTGAAGTGTAATTTCTTACATCAAGTTTTTTTTATCATGTTGAGTGAAGTTTATGATAAATAGATATCGAAATGTTTAACCTCATTATTAAAAAGGCTATTATATTAAAGATTTAACCAAAACAGAGCAAGAACGGTTTCTTGTAGTTTTATAGTGATTTTTTTCTTCAAAAATTACTCGACTCTATGTTGCTGAATTATCTGTCGTATCATTAAAACGCACTTATGGTTTTTGTTTAATTTAAACGAAAACTAAGTTATCGTATTTAACTTTTGTTAAGCATAATTAATTATTGGAAGACAATACCGACTAACATATTTTAAAAAGGTTCTGTCATTTTTCGATAAGCGAGATTGTAATAAAAATAATTAGAAAAGTGGTTAAAAATATAACTACAAAATTACTATACCTATAGACAGGGATACATACTTAATATAAAGAAAAACAAGTTGAAATAAAAATACTGTGGAAAAAATGCAAGAAGCAACATTTTAGTTCTGGTATCGAACCAACTCCTTGAGGCGTAAATGTAGTGATGACCCACCTGCGGTTAACCAGGTTGTCCCTATACGGGTCGCGAGGTTGTCTTTTCATAATGTCGCTCTCGGGGGCCTCGTAAGCCAAAGAAATAGCAGGCACCTATATAGAAGGGATGCGCGTGTAGCGCCGCCAAACACACAGTTAGTAAGTTAGAATTATGATCAACATGCACAAGATTTTTTGATTCGTATAATCGGTTAGTTTAGTCAAGAAGAGTGTGTAGAGGGTCGTTTCGGGCAGGTGTTATAGAATGGAAGCTATCGTTAGGTGCAGGATTAACCACTCTCATTAAATGTTTGATAAATGTATATGAATGAAATTTTATTAAAATGGGAGTAACTTGGAGCAAAAACGATCACCAAGAAAATTTGATTGTCTTTATTTTTAATAAGCACAACATAATTTAATGAGACTTTTAAAAATTTGTTAAACCCTAATATTTCTAGGAGAAAAACAGTATCATTGGGTTAAAGGCACTTAAATATTAAATATCGTTTTAAGTTTTCATACCTGTTATCTAAATATAATATTCCAAATTAATTTGTATTTAAAAAATTATAAATTAAATAAAATGTAAATATTTTAAAAATCAAAAACATAAAATGTAAATATAAAAATATTAAACATTTAATGTTAGATTTACCCAACAGCCAACGTATAACGAAATTGTCTGTCTTAACCACCTCGTGATAAATTGGTTAAAACAAAATTAGATTTAAAATGGAAGGGAAATAAAAAGCGATTGTGCAAATGAATCAAAGTGTATCTGGAATGAAATGTGCGACTGTAAGGCATATGCATAATCTACTTACCATAGACACAAATATACAACACACATACACACATAAGAATTAAAAATGTTGTAAACTTATTGCATTATATGTTCAAATAAAAAATTTATCTATGGTTTCTTAGTTAAATTCTACGACTTCGAAAAAGAAAATACCTGAAAATACGATAGCGTAAAGATGCAAATAATTAAGTTTAATGGTGAATTATAAATGAAGTTAATTTAAGGTTAATTATTAAATTTAACGGAATTTGGTTAATAAACACGAACAAAAATGAAGGCAAAAAGAACAAAATAGCAAAAATTGGCCAGGTTTATCCAATTCCTTAATTATCATTTTTTAGCGTATAGTTCTTTAATTCATAACGACTTTTTATTCGTTAAGTAGTGTTTAGACAATTTCTTAACTTCTAATTTCTATTTCCTAAATGCAGGTATACATAAAGCGAACTACAACAAACAAACGGTCACAAACAAATTAATTCACCTAGCTTAATGTATGTATTTGCCGTAACCAGTGGCACGCAACACAACCCCCCCCCCCCCCCGGAAAGTTAAGTCTAGACCCAGAGGTGTAGCTATGAATAGGCTCCTGCCCCACCCACGTTGGGCCACTCAGTCGGTAAGCCCCCTGCCTTGCGCTCTGGCCGTAACAATACTTTAGAAGTTTTCAGATGCCTTTGGTCACGGTTGCGGTTGACATTTGAACAATGGGTTGAACATCATTTGTCAACCAATTGATTGACACGTGAAGCTTAACCCATTGTTTAAATGTCAACCGCAACCGTGACCAAAGCCATCTGAAAACGTGTTTTTGAACGAATTCTTTTGTTTTCGTGAAGGTTCGATTATTAGACACATACAAAGGAAATTCGCTAGTAAACCCTTGACAATGTGTAAAAACTCTTGGATTACTTTTAAGTTGTTATTTTTAATTTCATATTAGACTACTGTGTTGAGTGAAGTATTTCCTTCCAGGACAATTAATTTATTTATATCGGGAACATGACTTTGGAACTGAACCCACAAGAATTATTGTTTTTTTTTAATGTCCAAATATCCTCCCAGTAAGTTTAGAACAGCAGCGAAAATGAACTAATTTGCATACAAAAGCTCGGATCGTGAACGGCAAGACGACGCGACAGCACGTTGAATAAACTCGCTCGTTAGCCTTCGTTTGCTGTATGAATATGCACCGAGAATGCGCATGTGCGTGTTATTGATTTTCCTAATTCGCAGTTCTTAATTTAAATTCTTAGTCACACTCTGGTACATCTGAACGTCATTCTTTAAGGACTAAAATTACGAACAAGGATATTGTATAAAGATTGCCGCTTGTATAAATACTTTTACCTTTTTAGGTTTTTTGAATTAAGAATGCAGAGTTAAAAATTAACAAGTACAAATTTTGATAAACCCTGCCCAATACAAAAAACACGGTGATAAAGTGAGAATTAAAATTTAGGCATAGGTACATCAATTTTGCCAATTTATTGCGTAGTATATTCCCACAAATATTAAGAATAGCTCCAAGACTTAATAAAAAAAATACTGCAATAATTTAAGGTATTCACGCTATAAAATTTTAGCACACTTGACTGTGTCTACATTGTTAACTTTACATATATGGTAAAAAGGTTTTTAAACAATGTTTTCAAACAAATAAATCTCCTAATAATTTATAACAATTCAACGTAATTATAAAAGTCTACAATCATTTTCTCATCTTATACAATGACACACACACACACATACATACACCCATACATACACACACATACATACATACACACACAATGTTAGTGGGAGTAGCGATGCAACATGAGCAACAAAATATACTGAAATAATGTAGCAAGCTACTTCCTATGTATAGGCATAGTAAAAGTGAGCCAACAAATTTATATGTAGACTATTTATCTTCTAGATATAAACATGTCCGCTCAGAAAAGCAGAAGTTGTCGCATGATTCTTAAAGTACCAAATTCACAGATAAAGATAAGTAGATTCGAAAATCAAAAAATTGAAAGTTACACAATACTATGATGCAATACACGTACTGACAAAAATATTTTATTAAATAATCTGATCAAATCTAACCGTTAATAATGACGAAACAGATATGCGCAAATAATTTGCGATTATAGCAAATCAAAAATAGACTTGAAAGTACCCCGAAAAAATAATATAAAAAACATATTATAAAATTTTGTGTACACTAATAGTTGACTTTTTTCGAAAAAATGAACGCTTGGTTACTTGGTAATTAACAAAAACAAACAACACAGCAAAATCGTGACATCACAGGTGGGGCCGTTTTACCGGCTGTTATTTTTTAGAATTATATTACCGTTAAGCAACCAAATCTGAGTTTAGCACAATGCGATTCTGTCCTGAAAACACAACCTTGAGTAGTATTTGTTAAGATAATTTAATAAATCAAGATAAAAGAAAATTCTAATTTAAGCCGGTCGAAATATTAGTAATGACATGGTTGTAGTCGGTCGTTCTTACACCAAGTCATAAAGAAGGTAAGTTAAGGTTTATCGATCTGCAATAATAAACTTGCTGTATATCTGATATCAAACTTATGAACATGTTTTAAAACGTATGTTGAGTTGCTACAGGTGAATCCTATTTTTACGACGATCACATATTTAGCTCGATAATTTGCTACCATTAGAATCAGGTATTTATTCTGTGGCAAGGGTAATTTTTGAATATGACCAATTATCATTTAGGGACGCTCTACCCAGGATATATTTTTGGTGAGGGGGTTACAACTGGGTACAAAATATTTTAAGGAAGGGCAATAATGAAATATAGTACATTACTTATTTTTATATATTTGTTTAAATTTCTTAAAATTTTATCTAATAATATTAGATAAAGAAGTAGTTTTGTTGGAGCAGACTCCATGAGAGTTCTAACTTTCAGAAGCAATCGGTCAAATGATTTAACAGTTATATGATTATGCTGTATTCAATATTAATTGCGACTAGGTATATCTAATCTAAAGCTGCCCCTGCCAGCTCCAACAAAGTTTACATAGAGTTATAAAAATAGTGAAAAAAAAGATCTTGTTTTCATCGTTAACACCCACTTAGTGGTTCGAGATGTCGATATTTAAATTCAACAATACTAGTAGAATAAAACTAATGATTATCGGAAAGAAAAAAATATTCCATTATATTAAAATATTATAAAATAATGGTATGGGTAAATTTTCTAGAAACGGCTATACTGTTCCGTATTTCTTATTTACGATTATAATGATCAAATTATCGGGTTTTTGTCAGATAGTGCAGATCAGATTCCCAGACAGTATAGGAGGAAGAAGAGGAGACCACGAGTACTTTTTTACCTTTCGTTGACGAGTTTATCACTGAAAGGATTTCTAGGCCTTCTCTTCATAATATCAGATTCTGCCTCCTCATATGCCAATGATATAGCGGGGACCTGGTCTCGATTAAAAAATACACGTCAATAACATAAAATAAATATAAAGGGAACTACTATGAAAAGGGGTGATGCTCGCACTATTATTTGATTTGCCTAGTCTGCTTCTTAAGATGTGCATTTAAAGAATACAAAGAAAAATTTTGTTTAACTCCTACTGAAAATATCGGGATTTTTTGTAATATATTTATGTCTATTAATCACAGATCACTTTCCAGCAAGTAAAAAAGAATGTATACAACTTGATATCCTATTTGAAAATGTAAACCTAATTCATAAAGAAAATCTATTCTAAATCTTGTATGTATTATTACATTGTATATCTGACTACAATGTTAGGACTTCGTTACTTAAAATAAACTATGAATTCTTGTAAGTCTTGAAAAATTGCCACTGTTGTATGCAAAATTCTGTAAAAGGGAGAACTATTTGTTAAATATTATATACTGGTTCTGAAACGTTAACACCAGTGATCTTATTATTAGAAATCTGCTTACAACAGAGGTACCAGACTTGCACTGTTATACAGAAAGAAAGTTATATTATGGTAATTTTTTTTTTAAATTTTGTAATAATTTGATACAGTTATAGTTCTTTCAGTGCATCAAGATTTCGTTTATTCGGCATTAATATCACTTTTTAGACTTGCTTCCTAAAACTGCTTCACTGATGATATGTGGCTCGAAACATTGTTTTTTTATTATGTTATGTTACAGGGAAAGTCCGCAGGGTGGCCAGAGTCGGCATTGCCTGATTAATGCTAGCACTCCAGGTTTGCTCAGAATCTTTTGGTGTAAAAAAAGTAAGAAACAAATCCTGAGCATACCTAAACAAACCTGCACATCAATGCTGAATGGAGACTTTTTCCAACATGCGGGTTTTCCATGTAACTTATACAGGGCGAGTTTTTTAAGTGTTGCAAGGCGATATCTTGAAAACGGTTTAAAATATTTTCATGAAATTTTGGTGAGTTTATTAGGCAGATGGGGGACATATTTAAACATATTTTTCATATTTACCTCCTCTCTCTATTTTGAGGGGTGGGTGTGAGCAACTTTGGATTTTAAATGGGATGATGTACTTTTGTTTATAAAATTCGAATCTACTTAAAAAACTACGTATATGTACAATTTTTTTTTTGATTTGCTCTTTCGGTTACGGAATTATGTATTAGAATTTTTAAGAAACCAATTACCCCAATTATTTGAATGAAATATTTGAAAACAGTTAGATTGTATGAGCTGGTCCGATCAGCTGGCCTGCTGGGTCCCCGGATTTGACTCCCCTTGACTTTTTCTTGTGGGGTTTTATAACGGACAAAGTGATGGCGACTGCACCTACAACTTTAGATGATATGAAAGACTGAATCCGCTTTTCCAGCTTATTAGTGCCACCTGAAATGTAAGAAATGTTACAGCGGGTACAAAATTCATTTAGAAAAAGGACGAGAAGGTGTTTGGAAGTTGAAGGGGGGCATTTCTAACAACTTCTCAAGCATGACAGACGATAAATAGGTTGAAATTAAATGGTAAATATTTTTTTTATTTTATAACCCAATAAATTATAATTCCGTAACCGAAAGAGCAAATCAAAAAAATGTTCGTACACATACTTTGTTTTTTACGTAAATTCAATTTTATAAACAGAAGTATATCATCCCATTTAATAATCTAAAACTAAAATGTAAATGTCAAAAATCTATTTAAATATGTCCCCCATCTCCCTATTAGCTCATCAAAATCTCATGAAAATATTTTAAACCGTTTTCGAGATTAGGGTTATTTATTTATTCTTGTGATAAGGAGTTGATCTGCTAAACTCAAAGCACTTAATTAATGTTGACCTACAGGCGATTTTAGACGATCAGTCTGAAAAGTTATCTCTTCTAGAAAAAGCGAGACAGTCATCAGGGTTCAGTTTTCCCTTCTTCCCCTGAGCTGCCCCACTAGACTAATTGCAGTAGCGAAATTGGTACTGATGGAATCTTTAGGCATTCCTCAATAATACTTTTACACGATTAATAATACTGGAAATATGTTAAATGCCAGTATAACTGATCGTTCTAAAGGCCCAATGATTGAGCAGCTTTTGAATTGGTCTGCTCTACCCTTTTATCAATTCCTGCCTAGGTAGTTACTAGTTATTATGTTACGATACTCTTAACTAAATTAACTAAAGATTCTTATTCCCCTTCATAAGATTAAACCTCTTTTTTACTTTACTGATATTTAAAAATGCACATAATTTAAGCCACCAGTGTTGATTCTTCTTTTGGGAAGAAAATATTTTCTATAAAGCTGACTGGATTCACTTTTTCTTATTTTCAATAATTAAAAAGTTTTAATTTTTTTTTACCAAAATATTTCTAGTAGGAGTTATGACGGCTTATAAGTTGTATGTAGGCCAGAGTGTCTATCGTGTGGATTTTTTTAAAACAATGTTAATGTGTTGACTATAGGATGATAATAATTATTGTAAATTTTATCTATGGGTTTGATGTATAAGCTGGATCGCCCGTGATATGTCTTTGAATTATTAATCTTTAGACAAAAACTGGCCCAATCCTAATACAATAAAATTTCTTAACTTTTTTATTATAGTCAGCAAGAAAACTAAAATTCGTAACGCTGTTGCGAGAAACAAAAAAAAACTACGATCAAATGGCACATCTAGTAAAAAAAGTAAATTATTGCTAAGACTAAGGCTTAACAAGTTAGTGCTAAGCAAGGCAATCTACGCGATTTTGCGTGACCTAAGGACAACAGTATAGTGTGTAAGTGTCGGTTGTGTTCGTTGTTAAATTTGTTATAAGAATTCTATTCTAAAAATATTTAAATATTTTTTAAATAAAACATTAAAAGTATTTAAAAGAGATTAGTCATGCAGGCATCAGAACACACCGTTTTGAATAAGGATATCATGAATAACAAATTACGCGGTGGTTTGATTAGTAAACGATTAATTTGGTTCTATGTTAGACTTAGAACTTGACTAGATTAGAATTGATTGCCTATGTTTTCTTATATTATGCTTGAAATGAATCTGACTATAAACAATACCTGGATAATTGCCCTGTGGTAAAAAAGAAATAAGTTGCAAAAAACATTACATTTAAAGTAAACGTTCCATGTTCATTGTAGAAATTCATGAAAATATACTTTTTCCAATAAAATCAGCTATAAAATGTTTTTATGATGCACAGATCGGTTTAAATACAGTAACTTTAACTAAGTTTTTACCATGAGTTTAATGTTTTACCAAGTATTTCCGCTAAGGGTTTTAAAACACATTAGTGAGAGTTGTGGATAATTGTTGGATTGGGATTCTTTCCATCATTTTGAGGTAAATCGATGAAATTTGAAACACAAATACAATTTTTAGTAATTGTTAGTGTTAAAATTGGTCAACGATATTTTTTTAGTAAAACGAAAATTAGCATGATCGCATTTTCTGGTTCAAAATAAAATAAATGTTTTTATACACAAAAATTTATAATTTTATTTTTAATGCTTTTAATTTATATGTAAGGATTTCTATAAACATAACTCTCTAACGACTAATAAATACAAATATACTATGCAGGGTGTTTCCTAAGTAATGTAAAATACTGCCGGAGGTATACGAAAATCTAGAGCTAACTTTACCTATAAAATGCACACCGATACGTGCAGTCGTGACAACTCATTTTAAAGGACTTTCTTCGATATTCTCGACGCAGATTGTAAATTAGATCTTCATCTTCATTTCATCAATTTTTTAGTTTACTGGTACATCCAATAACGCTTACTTTTTGAAATGCAGGGTAAGCTATTTTTTATTTAAAAAAAATATGATACTTTTAATAATAGCTTTTTTTAATTTGGTAAGCGCATGAATTTTTGTATCAACCACAAGATAAAATTATTGAAAGCTCTGCTTTAAGCGATATTTTTCCTAGTCATATACCCTTTGACTACCACAAATGATTTTTTTGAGAGAGGCTGATTTGAGCTTATGTTCTTTACTTCGTTATTAACGTTTTGTCTGCTGCATTTTTAATGATTTACAAATCGATTTAGACGCAAGAACGAAATATCATTATTTACTTTTTAGAGCGACCAGAGATGGGAATCCCTGGGGGAATCCCTTAACTTGGGAAAGTCATTTATAAACCAGCCAACAATCCACCTACCATCTTGTGAATGGCTGTTACCAGGCTTTCAGTTATGTGGCATATTTTCAGTTTGATAAACTATACCAAAATAACGCAATTTACTATAAGTTAATGTCAGCAATCCTAAATATCACAGGCTAAAGCATTAATATCATATACCAATGTATGTCATAATAAATTTTTAATAATTTATTTCCATTGCATGGTGACGAAATTTAGAGTGAGAATGGAAACGTCGCTGATTCATCAGAACACGTTTCTTCCTCATAATTTAAAGGTTCGACGAGGCGTAATGTTTTGTGTGTAACGTTCCAGGCAGGTCGGAATATACGTGTGTGGTGAAATTTTAAGTGATTTTTGGTTCTTCCTAAATGGATTTTATCCATAAAGAAATAGTGCGTCAGTGCCAAGTGTGTGGAAAAATGGATCATTTTCATCCGAAACTGCCTTTTACAGGTTTGTTCGGTGGAATAGAGAATACAGAAAAGTCATTACGGTGGCGCGCGGAGTCGGAATTATAGCGGTCGCTCTTTGTCCTACATACGCACAATATATAAAACAAAACAAGAGGCTAGTTATGAATGAACGGCTGTGTCTCCTCTTGCTGAAGGTCAATGGCTTTTCGCCATTAAAAATTATTTGGAAAAATTCGTTCCGATCATAAACAAGAAGTTAACAAAAACCGAAAAAAGACATTGAAACATGCAAAGATATTTTTAAAATATCTTTATTTGTCAACGCTCCAAGATACCAAGAAAATGACAGAAACAAAAAAATTTTAAGTGACTATTTCCTTCGTTTTTATTACGACCAATCACAAGCGACAATTTTTGTGTCAAAAATGATTTTAAGTGGAAAAATTGTTAGACAGCTCCCGCCATCAATTTACTCGATTTTTACTTGCGCAAAATTTGGCAAGCAGATGTCAAGAAAAATTGCAAAAAATAAATAGTATGTATGTTCTGTCTGTTTTACTTAGGAAATAGTCTTATCAAATACCGTTTATGCATTAAATTTTTCCTGTTAAAAAAATTTCAAAAAATACATTGGTTAGCAATTTTCTTACGATATACCATTCGTGCAGGTGATAAAAATCCGAGTCAAAGTTACCAGCACTCATGCCGTTTTTAAGGAAGATTGCTTAGCAAGTAATGTTTTTAATTTTTTCCGAAAAATTAGACTTATATTACCTACCTATATCAAAATTTAATTTTAATCACCACAATTGTCAAAAAATAAGCGTTAGATGTTTAGATAAAATTTTATTACCTAAAATTAGTTCTAGATTCGGCTGTATACAATAAAAATTAGTTATTCTTTATTAAAATTTTGACTCTATACTTTGAAAAACCTGTTACGCAGTTTTTTATATTATAAATACTGACATTTAGTAAAAACGTGTCTCGTTTTTAAATTTCATATAATTATAAGGTTTAAAAACCTATATATAATAATAATATCCAAGACTTTGCGTTCCATTATTTTCTTATATTTTTGATTTTAAATGCCAGTATTAATATGATTAAAAATTAGTGTATTTAAACCATCACCAAATCAAAATAACCTCAACCAACAAAGCAGCACCTTCCCGTTAGTCTTAAGGCGCACAATTTTCAACGAAAAACCCAACAAAAACACTTATTAGTACCAGCCCACACCATTTTGTGTATTAGTAAACTATTCCACGTTAACACGTAACGTAAAAAACAAGAACCAAAATAAAAATTAAGAAAAAAAAACTACACCTATCATTGACAAGTTTATCGTTTTGTGGGTCTCTGGGCGGTCTCTTCATTATATCGGATTCGGCTTCCTCATATGCCAAAGAAATAGCGGGTACCTAATAAAAAGAAAATAAAAGAAAAGAAATGAAAAGTAAATAACATGTTAAACATTCCTTATTTAGTAGCTGACCTTAGAAAAGTGTGTGGAAAAAGTATTGAAAAATAAAGAAAAAACAAAGAAACAAAGGCAATCGCAGCGACAACATCTGATCTAAAAACGATACGGTTGAAATCGAATAAAAATTTGAATTGCATCTTTTTTAATTAATCGCTCTCTATTTTATTACTATGCCAAGTTTATGTTTTCCTTTATATATTTAACATTTAAAGAAGAAAATCAATGCAATTAGAAAAAAAAATGCGTAAAATTTACTGCCACTTATTATTTGTGGTCAGTGATCCTCAGGTTGGGATTTTCAAAATGAGGTGTCGATCATGACGTCACCGTTATGACAATAGGAACTAATTAAATCTCGTGAATCCACAACTTTCCGTGTATGCTTAATTTAAGTTTTAGTTGAAATTAGCCTATTTAGAAAAAATATTAATAGATTTTCATATACATTAATTGTATATAATAAAATAATTAAAAATTCGGTCAAGTGCAGGCTACGCTTGCACAATTAGTGTTCCGTGCAATCAGCCCCCCAATTAACCTGAGCAAACCTCGGCCGCCAGATCTCCGCCCATCTGCCGCACCACCCGCCGCCGACGGCACCAACGCTGTATCACATCGCGTATGCGCGGATCCAAGTTAAAAATTTTGAAAAATGTGTAGGAACAAAAGTTGTTTCTTACATCGTGAGAAATATTTTTTGTTGAAAATATTTTTCTCTCAAACCAATGGTTTAGCAGTTATAAGAAAATAAACAATTAAATTGTTTATAACAATTGATCGCGCTAGGATTTTTAAATGCTGATAATTTCGTTCAATCTAATGTTCATGATTTTTTTCAGATTTCTTAGAGCGATCCTTCTGGTGATAAGGGTGGGGGAGAGCAATTTTTAAGTGTTTTTTCCAAAAAATCTTTAAAAAACGCATAAAAAAAATAAAATCATATATATTGTCGAATTCGTGCTTCAATAAGCTTTCATTTGATACCCTACACGATGCCCTTGAAAAAATTACTTTTCCATGCCCAACTTTACACCCTGAAATTAACCCCCAGAATTAAAATTTAACTTTTTATACTTCATATCTATAATTGGGCCACCACACTTTATCTGCTAAATTTCAAATTTTTACGTCAAATAGTTTCAGAGAAAATCGCCAGTGACAGACGGACGGACGGACACCGAAGTGATTCCATAAGTATTCCATTTTACGGAACATTAAAAATGCAAAAAAAATCCTCCAATCCTACATGTACTACTGTCATTAATTTGCTATGATTTCACCAAAGATAACGATTTGTAGCCCAGTTATAATGACTATTAAAATAGATTATTTATTTTCAACTAAATGAGTTTACAAGTACAAATTATACGAAAACAAGAAAATTGTAACTGTATCAAAGTAGAACAAAATGAT
Organism: Philopedon plagiatum; assembly: GCA_963971165.1. Taxonomy (NCBI): domain Eukaryota; kingdom Metazoa; phylum Arthropoda; class Insecta; order Coleoptera; family Curculionidae; genus Philopedon; species Philopedon plagiatum. Next base: position 49,822,059 of record OZ020197.1, read on the forward strand.
GTCACTATAATGGCTAGGACTAAAAGGAATACCTAGTTTAGCTAAACATGGGTTTTGTTCTAAATTTTATGAAATATGAACGGCTTGGCTTATTTATCTAACTTAAAAAACTGATGTAAAGCTAAAAAAAGAAATAAAAGAAAAAAAATGATAGAAAAGAGATAATATGTTGTTTAACGTACCTGTTACTCGATTATTTTAGAATATTAATGTATAAAGTCTACCAGCACTGGAATTATCTCTAGTCTACTAGTTGAAAAAATAAAACGTGTCGCAAATAAACCGAGCCTAGAAAAGTGCAATTATGCGAACACTTGTTCAAAATTCTACATGCGAATAAATATGTTTCTTTCGAATCTTATATTCTGTTGGTACCTTTCGTTTACTAATTTATCTGTGTAAGGATTTCGGGGTCGCCGTTTCATTATGTCGGATTCTGCTTTTTCGTAAGCTAGCGAAATGGCCGGCACCTTTTTACAATAGTTATGGTAAGTACTAGATATATTTTTACCATGGAAAATCTGATGCCTTATTTGAATAATTATTCTATATTATTCCCAAGATAAACAATAACTTATTTTGACTGGTTACACAAAACACTTTTGTAAAGTTTATTGAAATAACAATAAACAAGGTTTGTAATCTCATGAAATAATTGGCCTTTATAATATAATGTAATAATTGGTGATATTGAAAATTTTATTACTGCGTCAAAAAAATTCAAATTAATCAACAATGACATAGAAAGGGTAGGCGACTGAGACTCATCAGAAGGGTTCTGTTATACTTTTTGAAGTACGGAACCCTAATTACAGGTTTCCAAGCTGTATTAAAAATTTTACGATTTATAATTAATATCGACTATGAAATACCGTATACAAAGATATTAAAATTTACATTAAATTTACTTTGTTAAATTGGGCTCGCGTGATTTAACAAGTACAAACCTGAGTGAGCTGCCAAGGTAAACAACTGACACAAAGTTGCTAAATTTGATAATTGGTGAGTAGTCTTGTTACACGAAAGTTAAAGGTTCGCTTTTTTATTGTTAAATTAAACGTGTCTTTTAATATACTCAGAATAAACTATATATTTTAATTTACAAGCCTGAATTGTTGAATTCTTAATAATCTTATTATTTATTGACAGGTTTTGTGTAACGTACATCTTGGGCATATTATATTGTCAACGCAAGTTTCTTAACAAATAGCTTACTCCTAGTTAGAGGAAGTTTTCTTAGAATTGTATATTTTCTAGACGTTTGTATATGTTCATTACGATTTTGTTTTTGGAAAATGCTTAATTTTATATCAATAATATAACAACTTAAAACCCAATTACCTTGTAACGAGTTTGCTGGTCCACATAAATATAAAATTTTATCATCTTTACTTTCTTAAACAACTTTTGGAATTCTATAGAAGCCATTTTTTATTGCTAAAATCAGGTTCGTTAAAATATATAATTGTAGTTAAAAAGAAATCCAACAAACAACTAACCATATGCTAAAAAGGACAAGCAAGTAATCTAGAACTTGGTACAATAATTTTTTTCAACACATTTTAGAATAATTTAAGAGGATTTACAGACGTGTCTTATAATTGAAATTCTTGCTTGCAGAGCTGTCGTTTAAACCTAAATAGGAACTTAGTTTCTAGTATTTTCTGGATATTTGTAAATACATACCAGTTTTTTTCTCAGATATCGTTTTTTTATATTTAATTTTACGGGAATCAAACTGGAACAATGAAAAATATATAATTTGTAAGGCCTTAAAATCAGAAGGAAGGCAACTGAGTACATGCAGTTAAACAGAAAAGAAAGAGCAGAAGTAAGGATGCTAGAAGAAAATCTAAACAAAGTTAACTTTAAATAATCAGGTTCCACAATCACAGAAAACGTTACGCTGCCTGGAAAAGGGGAGTGATTTATAAAACAGTAGTCCAACCTGCATGGGGCTTAAAATATGGCAAATAAAAAAGGGCACGAAAGATTAGGTGTCACACATAGTATGAAAATATTAAAATGGATGTGAGGTAACAAGGAAATGTTAGAAATGGAGAACCAACAAAGGTCCAGAAATATCTAAGAAGATGCAGGAAAGAATACTACAATGGGCCTCTGAAGAGATGATTTTGTAGGCAAAAAGGCAATGACAACGGATGTGTACGGGAGGAGAAGTAAAAGAAGACCAAAGCAGATATGGGTGGATAGAGTCACGCATGACTTAAGGGACGCTTAACAGGAGAAGAAAGTTACGATCGGGCGATGTGGAGATGATTAACCAGGAACGTCGACCACTTGTGAAGTTAAAAGACGGCGTCAAAGCACAAGAAACAAAATACCTTATTTTTGTTACTTTTAAAACTATGATACTTTAACTAAAACAAATATAAAAAACATAAATAGATGTGTCGAAAAATCATTCCTCAAACAATATTCATTTCAGAATGTTTAAAATTCTTGTAACTGAGTCTTAGATTTAGGTTTGTTGGAGCTAACAGATAATGATATGCTAAGCTTCTTACTGAAATATTCACCAACAAATCCAAATTTAGGAACAGTTTTTTTTTCTATAAAAAATGCTTAATTGTTATTCGTTTGGTATCAGCATTATAATTTTGCTCATTGGTAACACTTCAGTTGATTCAGTTAAATTCGTTATTACCTGAGTCAATTTTTCTTGCTAACCGTATTCAAGGTAGTTTTTCAACCGTATTTAAAATGCAACGTCATTCATTAGTTTTAAGAAAATGAATATTTTTGAACTATTGACTGCATCCTGCACGATTGCGAGGAATTTGTCAATTCCCGTTGTTCAGTGGTCTGTTACTTGACGGGTTTAAAACGCTTTTTGAATTTCACAGTAACATAAATTATATGATGAACGTTCTACGAGAAATTTTACTTTTGTTAGGCTAAAAGGCCTTATTTATAATTTTGTCCTACCTTTCCAATGCGAAGAATTCTATAGAAGAAGAACTTTTTGAAAGCATAAAACGTGAAATTTTTTATTTTTGTCACTTGGGAAATGAAGGGATTTAGAAGTCACTTCCTATATGGATATTGTCTTTTTTGCAGCAACAAACAATGTGGTATTGGAAGTTTAAACTTACTGATTTCCAGCTGGGTTACCGTTTCATAACTCACGGACATTATTAAATGGTTAACTTGAACGTGCAATACCTCAGTTTCACATAAAATTACAATGATCTCCAATAATTCAAATAACAATGCAACCTACATTTTACCTTTGAAACAGGGTAAATCAAAGATCACTACAAAAGAGAGATGAATAATGTGTTGCAACCACAAGTCCTAAATGTGTTTAAATATGGTTTTAAACCGTTTTGAAACGTTACCATGTTAGCACTAAAAAATGGCTCCGGTCTGCAACAATGTAGCCATTTCACGTTTTCAATATATGACAAATAAGAGCGGATAAACTCTCAGATGTGACAAAAAGCGACAGTATTGTATAACTTAGCATTTTTTGTTAAGTATTTGACATAAAAATGTTGTCAATATAATTAATTAATACAGAAAGAAAAGGTAATGTTGCCAACTTAACCCGTCATATTTTAACTTGGATATTTGTTTATAGAAAAAAACTTTATGTTTGTGAGGTAAAAACACCAGTTTATAGAACAATACAAAATACGACTATTGTTACCCATTTTTGACTTTTTAGTATAACTAGGGTGAAATTTATAAGCAACAAGTTTTTTTTAGGTTCCTTTATATACAAATATATCTTATAAACAAAATTTTTGCTTGATTAATAATTAGAAAAATTATACTTTTCATGAAGTATGTAGTTTATAAAATTGTGAATAACTGACTAATCAGCAACAAATTTTGTGTATCAAGTATTAAGTTTCAAACATCCTTTAACTAGTTTACGTAAGTACGGACTACAACGCAAAAATAAAATTGAATATGATAAAACAGTACTCACCATGTCAGTTCCAAGATCAATGCAAAGGATAGTTACAGTTCCTAGAGGCAGAGGGACATCACAAAGGATAAAGGCAAGGAATGGTGAAATTTCGGGAATATTTGATGTTAGGGTATAAGCAATGGATTTCTTTAAGTTGTCAAAGATTAGACGGCCTTCTTCTACACCAGTTACAATAGAGGCAAAGTTGTCATCTAGCAGAATCATATCAGCAGCTTGTTTGGATACATCTGAACCGGCGATACCCATGGCAACACCAATGTCAGCTTTCTTAAGAGCTGGGGAGTCATTAACACCATCGCCTATTCAAAGATAATTATAATTATAATACAAATTTTTAAGAATTCATGTAGATATCGACTTGAAAAATGATCTCATTGTCGTTACTAAGGTATTCGCATTTTTAAGTTGGATGATCAAAAGTACAAAATATCCCGTGTATTTCCGTTCATATGGTTAAGTAGTTATAACTCAAGGGTACTAAACTAGATAGGAGTGATCAATGCCATTTAACCCTATGTTCGCAAATAGAACTGTCAATCATATGATTGTGTGACGTCACAACGTTACCTTCTTGCTTTGTTTACATACGCAAATACGGTAGTTTTGTACTGTTTTGCTTGTTTTTGAACAGTTTTTTAAACTTTGTTGTTACTGGTTCTGTGTTTTCTTCATCGTGTGATATGGTTGTTATAGTTATTAAGTCGTTCTTTTTCATGTTATTCCACTTTTTGTGTTGTTGTTTTATTTAGTGTCAGAGACTTTTTTCATGGAGAAGCGTATCAAAGGGGACCAGGAATGGTTAAGAAACTGTGAAGAAAAATTTTGAAAAGGGAGAAAGTCTTGCCTTATAAACTCATTTGGGATTTTTGTAAACTGAGAACTATAATACGAATTAATTTTAGAAATATAAAAGCCGAACAAGCAAAAAAGTCCATTAAAAGAAAATCAAGTGGGGCTTCCGATGTTAATATTAGAAGTAAAATGAGAAAATTAAACAAAATAGTTAATTAAAGAATTTAAATATGCAAAATACAGACAAATCAGTATTTCTATTATTTCATTTTTACTTCAATAGTCATAACGTAAGCTACTTTCGAATTTTACATAGATCTTTATATCTTCCCGTATGGATTCCTATTGTTAGTTGTCCATTTTAGATACACTAAAATTGTATCAAATTTTCAACTAAATTATGTAAGGGCAAATCCAAACAACAAAAAAATAACATTTGTAAACACTTACTTAATTTTAATTAAAAAAATATAGTCAAAACCTTGTTTATTTAGCATTATTTAGCATATTGTTTATTTAGCATTTCACCATCCAGCTCCAGCTGGCGAAAAATATGGATCCGATGGTAAGATTTTAATATCAATATTTCAATATATTGGTATAAAAAATCTCGCCTAAAAATGTCGATATATTGAACAAAAAATATCATGTATTTGATATATTCATATTAATTCAGCATCCCTACTTTCTGCTGACGTTCTGTTTAGGCTCTTGAATGGTACCATCTGTTGCCCCCATTTACTTCAACTTGTTTCCTTTAATTTAGTACATAAAACAAGAAATAGTACTATGTTTATCACTCCACTAACTAATTATGGCTTTCATAGCCCCATGTAGCGCATGGTTCGCTGGTTTAACGATATTAATTTGGATCCCTTTGGTGGGACTTTGATGGGGTTTAAAAGAAAATTACGTCCTACATGCAATCTAGGCAAACATTTGTGGCTAATTTGATTGTTTAATGGTATATTTGGATCTATATTACAGATATGTATATTTTTGTATGTTTATTATTATTAATTCATGTCCTGTATTTTCTATATACTTGTAAATTGTAAAATGGATTTTCCGTTGAAATAAATTAATTTTATTAAATTAAAAGTCCTGATTGTTTTCAATATAATTCTGTTCTACTGCATCCAACTAATTATTTTATCCATCCATCCTAGAAGGTTTTAACCATTTCTCCATTCCTTTTTCAAAGTTCTTTGCTTTGCTGATAAGGGAAATAGTTAGAAAATATTTAACTACATATTTTGTGGATTATCTTGGTAGGCATACCAGCAAAACTGTCGCTTTCATAAACTGCACGGTAGTCCTAAAGAATAAATTGATGCTGGATAATGGACATCCAAAGAAGATACAGGCTTTATTACCTTTTTTTACAAACTGAAAAAGCTTCCTGCTCGGCTTCCAGTCTATATACCCAGCCTTAATGTCTCTGTACATCATACCAAACTAGGGTATGTAAAACTAAATTACTAGTTTAATAGCAATATACATTCCAAATGTCCCAAACTTTATCAAAAAACAGGCGAAGATACACAAGCAGCCTATTCAAAAAAATGTAAACATAGCAAAAAGGTAACGTCGTGAGGTCACAGGACATAACCTCATTTGGCTGACAGATTGAGCTGATTGAGCACTCCTATCTAGTTTACTACCCTTGGTTATAAGTCATTCGTTCTGTACCACCCAAAAATGACGTCACGCCCGCAAGATGACACACCATAAAGTAGCGCCATCTGTTGTCCACTAAATGTACTAACCTGAGTTTCTAGTACATATTTCGGTACTTTTAGGATGAGTAGCGCCATCTTGTGATGACTAGATGTACTTAAGCCAAAAACGTCACCTGTCAAGCGTTATCTGGCAACTGTCAAAAAGCCTTGTCATGTCACGTGATCACAATAATAAAGATGTCATTTAAGAAATGCCATCTGTCAACTGTCAAAAACGTTTATCAGTTTATAACATCTAAAGCCCTTTCGACCGTGAGTGGTTTGTCCGGGAGATAGAAAGGTATAGCGGGTATCCCTAAAATAGTTTTTATGTCCACAATCTACGAACATTTATTTAGTATGTAACATGGTTAAAAAGATCTTAGGGGAGTTTGTCTAGTGATCACATGTCCCGAGTAACGTTCTAAACCGTCTCTTAATAAGCCTAGAGCAATCGGAGAAAAACATAGTCTTTAACGGTTAAGGCTCTTTTGGCAAGGGTAATTTTATCCAGGAAACAGAAGGGTCTATTAAGTGTCCCTTAAAACAGTTCTTTATACCTATATCGACTAAAATATATGACTTAACAAAGCTTTGGTTAACGTTTATCCGTTTATGTGATTGGTAAAAATAATTTTAAACGAAATTAAATTCGTAGTGATAATTTTATAAATGTACATAATGGTGGTAAATGTTCAGTATTTGTTTCGAATAAGTCGAGATAGCAAAGTAAAATATAACTTTTTTAAAATTTAAGTCGAAAAGTTGTTAAATTTGTGTTACACGTGTGGATTTGTAGCATTTCTTAAGTAAATGAATCTTGTTACTACTACTACTACTACTACTACTTTTGAGTTGGTATACTAATTTTAAAACTGATAGCGTTAACTTTTATTATTCGTGTTTGGGGAAAATACAGTAATTAATGATTTCTAAAAACATCTACGAGTATTTAGATAACAGTTAACCTATTTTAATTGCAATGCACATTACACGTAATCATTTTGTTTTTAACGGATGATATACTGGATAGGCAATAAAATAAAGAAGGGTAATTAAGAATTCACAACATACAGATATGGCGGTTAGATGAATAGTGATGCTAAATCTCGCTGTCCATTTTGCGAAATTGTATATAAGAGTTTGTTTTCACTAAACAAAGGCTTTATTTATTATTTATTTAGATATAAATAAAACTGGCGTATTAGCAGTGGTACAATTGACAAATTGATATTGAGTGTTGTTCTTGTATTAATTAATGTTTTCCATTCAGTTTTAGTCAAAACTTCTGTAGAAGTACTTTTCCTCCCCTGACAACGAAATTATCTGCACCTCTAAAGGGAAAGCTGAATTATATGCCAAACAATTCGCTGCCAATTCCACCCTTATTCCGCCGGCCAATTTCGCTCTTCCAACCACTTGCTCCACAAAATGTCCGTCCTAATACTTAAGGTCAAACAAGTTCAAAAAATGCATCTATCCCTTGACAACAAAAAGTCCTCCGGTCTGGATGGCATACCAGCAATTATTCTAAAAAAAAAATGCCCTCCAGAACTTGCACCCATCTTAACTTGCCCTTTCCAGATCTCCTATGATAAGGCTATCTTCCCAGACAAGACTGCTCGTGTGCAGCCTGTCCCGAGAAAAGGTTCCAAGTCATTTCCATTCAATTATAGATCTATCTCTCTTCTCTTTGTTGTCGGCAAAGTTATGGAGAAAGTCACCATCTTGCAAATTCTAAAATATCCACTCTCGTCCATCTCTCGAATTTCATGGCGAATCCCAGATTGTTACTCTTGATATTTTCAAGACCTTCGACCAAGTATGACATGCCGCATTCCTTAACACAACTACCTTCTTATGATCTTTCCCCCAAACTATGTACCTGGATCGGTAGCGTTCTCTTTAATCGGCGCATACCTGTTGTAGTGAACGGTCCCTCATCTAACTTCCATCCTATTAATGCTGGCGTATCTCAAGGTTCAGTCCTAACACCAACCCTATTTCTCCTTCACATTAATGACCTGCTCTCTGCAACTACCAATCCCATCCAGAGTTACGCTGACGATAGTACTCTTTACGCAACATTTATTTTTCCAGACAAGTCTCGAATCAAGAGCTAGATAATAGACGCAGTTCTATGCACCTATCCCCTTCCCAAGATCTTCAATTAATCTTAGACTAGGGTGCCAAAACCCAGTCTTGCTCCCTGTCACGCAAAAAATCCGGCAACACTCATCCCATCCACATGAATGGCCAAGTCCTCCAGAACAAAGAAACGTTCGATTTTGTTGGCATCGCTTTCAAACATGATCTTAGCTCGCACAAACACATTACTTCAATAGCCAGATCAGCAGCTAAAAAGCTTGGTTTTCTCTTTCAAGCCAGAAAATACTTCTCTTCCAACACTCTCTATGTTTCCGAAATAACACCTAACCTAAAGTACTGTTCCCACATCTGGGGAGCGGTATCCCTTCGACACTTAACATTATTAATTCTATACAAAAGAGAGCCCTTCGACTCATCAATAACCCATTCCTAATAAGAAAACTCCCTGCTCTCGCTCATCGCCGCGCTATTGGGGATTTGTCCCTTTTCTACCGATATTTCCACGGATTTTGTTCCGTTGAACTAGCCGCCGTCATTTCCCCCTTGACTGTTCCTCACAGAATAACAAGAGGCGCGGTACGTATGCATAACTTTACTATACAAAAGCCAAGAACATACACCACTTCTCTCACTAATTCATACCTTGGGTCTCCAGATCATGGAACAAACTGCCTGCAGATGTTTTCCCTTCCCCTCCAAACCTCAAGTCCTTAAATCCCGTGTCAACAGATTACAGTTCCCTTCTCTTCAGACGCCCACGGTACGTTAGTACTAAGGCTTGAAGTCTACGTGGGCTGTCCCAGATAAAAAAAACGTTTTACCAAAAGACGGGAACTGGAACGCAGCTTGATTTTGACATCTTAGCCTATATATATATATATATATATATATATATATATATATATATATATATATATATATATATATATATATATATATATATATATATATATATACAGGGTGTCTGGAAAAGGTCTGTACAAAATGCTACCACGTATTCGTGAGACTAAAATAAGACGATTTAACCCAACTTACCTATATCCAAAAGTGTTTCGTTAGGGAGATACAGAGCCCCAAAGGGGTACTTAACGATTTACTTTTTTGGCTCTAACTTTTCAACCGACTTGTATAATTTAATGAAATTTTAATATTTTATGTTGGCCATAAAGACTCATAAAACCGTACTACAGTAGATGTTTGACATCGTCAGGGAAGTCAGGAACGGACTTGCCACCACACTCGTTGGGCCGAATTTTTGACAGGTATCATTTTACAGAGCTCAAAACTGATTTTTTAAATACTTTGGTCATTCCTCTTTAAAAAAGGTACTCTACATTTGTTTCGATAAAATTTGCCGTTTTCGAAAAAATTAAGGTTTTGTAAAACACGTTATTGAAATAATTTTATCAGAATACTACAATAAAACGCCAGTCGTTTTTATTTCGTTAACAATGTGTTATTGACAACACTTTTCAAAATTGTCTGACTGATTATACAAGAATTAAGTAATGGAGCATTATTCCTATAGCGAATATGCTGACATGAAATTGCGTGGAGGCAAGAAGAATTTATTCTGGTACATTTCCAAATCGACGTTTACCGCACCGAAGAACTTTTGACAGGGTCGATGGTAGCTTAAGAGAAACAGGTAAAAAGTCAAGTGAAATAAAAAAAAATGCTAAAAATAGCGAGTCTTTTGCTAATCAATTTTAGTAAGTTTTTTGCCGCGCCGTGGTGGAGAATGGTCTCCAAGAAGAGCAAGACACTCTCAGTTAGAGGAGGAAATTCTGGATGAGATTGCTGAAAATCCCTCTAATAGTGTAAGAAAGTTGTCGGTTCAAGTTCATGCGACAAAGTGGGTTGTTCATGAGACCCTTCGAGAACAACTGCTACATCCGTATCACGTCCAAAAGGTACATGCCATGTCTCCCGCTGATTATCCTGCAAGAGTCAATTACGCAAATTGGTTTTCTCAACGATCTATGCAAAATCCAAATTTTACTAGTATTGTTTTGTTCACGGACGAAGCCGGTTTCACCCGAGACGGTGTAATAAATTGCCATAATTTGCATATCTGGCATGAAGAAAATCCCATTTTTAACATTTTTCTGTTTAAGCGATTTCTAAAATATCAAAAAGATTCAGTTTAAAGTACTTTTTATGATTTAACTTTTACCTGTCACTAACACATTGATAACGAAATAACAACGACTGGTGTTTTATTGTAGTATTGTAATATTATTTCAATAACGTGTTATACAAAACCTTAATTTTTTCGAAAATGGCTAATTTTATCGAAACAAATGTAGAGTATCTTTTTTAAAGAGGAATGACCAAAGCATTTAAAAATCAGTTTTGAGCTCTGTAAAATGATACCTGTCAAAAATTTGGCCCAACGAGTGTGGTGGCAAGTCCGTTCCTGACTTCCCTGACGATCTCAAACATCTACTGTAGTATGGTTTTATGAGTCTTTATGGCCAACATAAAATATTAAAATTTCATTAAATTATACAAGTCGGTTCAAAAGTTAGAGCCAAAAAAGTATATCGTGAAGTACCCCTTTGGGGCTCTGTATCTCCCTAACGAAACACTTTTGGATATAGGTAAGTTGGGTTAAATCGTCTTATTTTAGTCTCACGAATACGTGGTAGCATTTTGTACAGACCATTTCCAGACACCCTGTATATATATATATATATATATATATATATATATATATATATATATATATATATATATATATATATATATATATATATATAGGGTGGTGCAACCAAGATGGGGTGGACGATTGTGAGTAAACGGTGAGGAATTTCGAAAAAAATTTTTTTGGATATTACCGATAGTCAAACAGGTTATGTTTTAAAATTATAGCCATAATACAGGGTGGTCCGAAAAACTCGTGGCGAACCAAACTTGTATTTTTTTAAATGGGACACCCTGTATATAATAGTTCCAATTGATTCTCCTGTTCGTTACGATCATTTTGATATAGGGTTTATTGGGTCTAAAACTTATAGTAATGGAATGGGACGCGGTTAAATTTCAAAAAATGCTCACAGTTCGGCCATTTTTTATAAAAATTTGAAACAGTTATGGAAAAACCAAATATTCCATAAAACGTTACATATCCTTGAATACATTAATCGCTTGCAATTTGTTTAAAATTATTCACTGTTATACAGGGTGGTCAAGTTTTGCAAATACGCCCTGGACTCATTTTTTTTAAATGGAACACCCTGTATATTTTATTTTCATGTTAAAGATAACATTACTAGCTTTCAAAAAATACCATACATGATGCCTTTCTGATCAACGGTTTTTTAGTAAACTAGCAGTGAAAGCAAAGTTTCTTCATTCTACTGCGATTATACTGAATTTACGTTGTTTATTATTGAATATCTAATATTAGGAGGCCATGACACCATCATAAATGAGATTGACGAACTTGTCAAAGCTACTGCCGCATAATCCATTACTTACAAGTTAAGTGTAGGTGGCCCAATAATTATGAGGTAAGAAAACTGAGACCCGAAACTTTTGCATGTTTATCAGAGATATTTCAAAAAAGAGAAAATATTGTTTTTAGGAAATGTAAAGTAATTAATACTTAAACCAGTTATAAAATTTTTTTTTGAGAAACTAGTTGCCAGTATTGCTTGAAGATTTACCTTTAATGGTATGGGGGTCCTTATGGTTCCACCATGATGGAGCGCCCCACCATTACCATAGGAATGTAAGATATTTTGTCGATAATTGGAAGACAGATCGTCGGATTGGGCGAGGTGGACCAGTTAAGTGGCCAGCCAGATCACCCGACTTAACACCACTAGATTTTTTCTATGGGGGCATGATAAAGAAGAAGTCTATACAGAGGTTCCAACCACAGTGAAAGATATGAAGACGAGAATAAGAAACAGTTTTCGCATCATTTCAGAACAGACTTTGAGAAAAGTGAAACTTTCATTTATGGATGTGCCTTCAGCAAAAGGTGGTTTAGTTGAACACCTTATATGAGCTTTGTTAATTGTTTGTATTAAATTAGGTTTACAAGTAAGTACATACCTAAATAATTTTAAAAGATGTTCTGTTTTTGGTTAACTAATTTTCTTACACTATTAATAATACTGATAACTGATTATCTTTGTTTATAACTGGTTCATTAATTACTTTACATTTCCTAAAAACAATATTTTCTTTTTTTTGAAATATCTCTAATAAACATGTAAAAGTTTCGGGTCTCAGTTTTCTTACCTCATAATTATTGGGCCACCTACACTTAACTTGTAAATAATGGATTATGCGGCAGTAGCTTTGACAAGTTCGTCAATCTTTTGTTTCATTTATGATGGTGTCATGGCCTCCTAATATTAGATATTCAATAATAAACAACGTAAATTCAGTATAATCGTAGTAGAACGAAGAAACTTTGCTTTCACTGCTAGTTTACTAAAAAACTGTTGGTCAGAAAGGCATCATGTATGGTATTCTTTGAAAGCTAGTAATGTTATCTTTAACATGAAAATAAAATATACAGGGTGTTCCATTTAAAAAAAATGAGTCCAGGACGTATTTGCAAAACTTGACCACCCTGTATAACAGTGAATAATTTTAAACAAATTGCAAGCGATTAATGTATTCAAGGATATGTAACGTTTTATGGGATATTTGGTTTTTCCATACCTGTTTCAATTTTTTTTAGAAAATGGCTGAACTGTGAGCATTTCTTCAACTTCAAACGCGTCCCATTCCCTTACTACAAGTTTTAGACCCAATAAACCCTATATCAAAATGATCATAACGAACAGGAGAATCAATTGGAACTATTATATACAGGGTGTCCCATTTAAAAAAATACAAGTTTGGTTCGCCACGAGTTTTTCGGACCACCCTGTATTATGGCTATAATTTTAAAACATAGCGTGTTTGACTATCGATAATATCCAGAAAAATTTTTTTCGAAATTCCTCACCGTTTACTCACAATCGTCCACCCCATCTTGGTTGCACCACCCTGTATATATATATATATATATATATATATATATATATATATATATATATATATATATATATATATATATATATATATATATATATATATATATATATATATATATATATATATATATATATATATATATATGCAAAACCAGTTTGCAAAATCTTTCATCTTAAATACGAAGTCGACCATTTGTATGTCTACACTATTTTTAACCAGTTTTAATTTAAACACGACGTCAACGTTAAATCTGTCTATATTTTCTTTTTCTAACTCATGAAATCATTAAGCACATGAATATGTGTATATACATTATGATATATTCAAAACATAAATACCTTTTGACCCATATGGAAGCCTTGACACACGGCTTGGAGAGTGGATGTCAAGTAGATTGACAGGGTCTCCCACAGAATTCTGGTGCATAAACTCAAAGTGTTCGGGCATGGGGGGGTTCATTTTTGGCTTGGTTTGATAGCTACCTGACGGATCGATGACAGATTGTTAGAGTTGGTAATTTCTACTCCTCTGAAATGCTCAACCCATCCAGTGTCCCACCAGGCTCCCAAGTGGGGCCTACATTGTTTAACATATTTATAAGTGTTCCACAGATAGACAATTTCAAATATATGCAGATGATCCACGGCTTAGCGCTTTGATATTGTGCACCGAGAACTGTGACAAATTAACAGTATGATCTTAATAACTTAATGGATTAGTTTTTGAGAAATGGTATGTCTCTGAACACGAGTAAATGCAATGTTATGACCTTCTTTCGCAGGAGGGATTTGATTCCGTATTTTTATTCCATAGGCAGTGAGCCCCTGCGAAACATAATCCAGGAGTTGGGAGACAGTACCTTAAGCTTCAACTTCCATATCAGCACTAAGGTTAACAAAGCTTTACAAATGCTAGGTTTTATCAAGAGGTGCCCAGCTGACTTCACCATCGTCCAAGCTCTTAAATGGCAATCCTGCGCTGTGGTAGAGTATGTATCTTGTGTGTGGTCGCCATACTATAATATTCACAAAAACAGCCTTGAACGTGCCCGGCATAAATTTCTAAAATATGTCTCTTTCAAATTGGATCCCACCAATCAGAGGGATAAAGAGCTATGCTGTTAAACCCAATTTCATTGACACAAAAAAATTTTTTTTGATGTTTTGATGTTCATAGCAATGTCGCATGCACCAGGTCTTCTGGAGAGATTTTTCCTATATCCACCACCCAAAATGTTCCATTTCGTGTAGCTGCTCATAGAATCAATTATGGGTACAACTCATTTATTTCCAGAGATTTTAGACTGGCCAATCGCCACAATCAATTGGACCTCTTCTCTAGATATAATGGTTTTTTCGAGACAACGTAATAACATTTGACTGTGATATAAGGATTTAAACACAATAAATACATTATGTTCCCACCTTTTGAACTTCTGTATGTTCTGACAATTACCTCTACTGTCTGTTGTTTTATTTTTTGTTACTATAATTAAATGTTCACTTTTCTCTTCTATTTGTAATTTAAATTCTTCTTTGGAATGCATATTTGCAATTGGGTAATTATAAGCTCGTTGATAATTAATAATGAATAAATACCTGATATTACACAATAATTGTTACCCACGCAATGCCAAACGTTAAAGGTTTTATGATAACACTAACACTTAGTCTTGGTTCAGTCTTTACAAAAATATTAAATAATAACAATAATAATAATAAAATTCTTTAATTGCTTATCAACACAACATAGTTTAAGCATCGTCAATATAAGGCCAGATTGGAAAACTTGTTTTAAAACTTTCGCTTTTAAGTATTAACCATAAATTTTGGATTATCATAGATATGTAGATCTTATTGATTCAACAACAGTTGCAAAATAGTTCAAGTCAATAAACTTAGATTCCCAAAGTGGTATGATATACAATTCTTTTTTTCACTTTTTTCTCTAAAATTTTTTTAAATGGTGGTTTGAATGGAAAAGTGCAAAGTTATTTGCCATCATAAACAGCTAGTCCCTTAGGAGTAAAACCACATGTAAACGGATAACCTTAAATATCAACACAAACTGTTTGATGTCCTTATTTCAGGATTATATCATAAGTAACAATATGAAGCGAAATAGTGTCAGAAAAAGTAAGTGTCCAAATAAAACAAAACCTACAGTCCAGGTTTACGGAGCAAAATATTGTAATTCAAAGTAAACTTTTGAGAGGTCGAGAAATACTCCCAAAGGGATCAAACCGTTATCCAAAGACATCAAGATACGTTGAGTAAACTCAAATACAGCTGTCTGTGTCGACCTACTCCTAAGATATTCATGCTGTATTCCACTAAAAAGATTATACTCTATCATGAACTCCATAATACGGTCACTCATATATTGAATTATTTGTGTAAACCAGTGGGTTTAAGATTGACACAATAATACATTTAACCAAAGTAGATATTTCTTCATGCCCACTACATTTATTTTTAAGATTTTTGACTATTTCTAAAATTTCTTTGGAATTTGACAATCTTATAGGGATCGAGTCATGACATCGTTCTACCTTCATAGAAAATTGCTTAGTTTCTAGATGTACTAATAGATTTGAAGCCACAGTGGACAAATAAGTATTGAACCCATTGACAAGCTGTCCCGTGTCTTCCTCCACTTTTATGTCGCGGCTTCTCAGTTTTTCCTTGTATTTCCTTAACTACTTCCCACGCACTTTTTATTTTATCTGATAATCTTAATTTATTCTTAAAATGTCCTTTTCTACATTCTTTTAACAAAATATCATATTCTTTCTTTTTCTCAGTACATAAATTTCTATTAATGTTTTTTAGTATATACAAGGTGTCTAACTGGTCTTTACACTTTCGAATCTCAGGATCATGTCGCCTGTATTTGCTTTTCTTAAAACTTCTAACTGGTGTTTTTTGTAGTGGAAAGCATTCATTAAAATCTTCTGAAATAGGTTTCATAAATTCATTCCACTGTTCATTTATTGACGAAGTTTTTATTAAATATAATGCGTTCCAGTTTCGTTTTAGTATTTTTTTTACAAATTTCTTTTCTATTAAATTCACTAAAATTATCGGTAATTAAGTCAAATCGAGTCACATGTTGTATTTAAATGTTGCTTCTTGAAAAGTGTTAACTAAGTTGAGAAAAAACACGAAAGTATTTACGTATCTACATTTGTATTAACATCCACTACACATATCCGTTATCATAGTCAAATAATACCATTTTTAGATAAAATTCTATGAGCTCTAACATATAACATGTCCGTTCACCCACATTTAAATTACAGGTAAGTACCTTTAATCAAAGTGAAAAGTTTTGTTTAACACTTCCGCAACATATTGTAAAAAGTTATCGTTATATTTTCTGAAATTCAAATTTTTAAGTAACTCTGATTTACAAGTAATTAACACCCAGATTCACTAAAAAGGTTTAAGATTTAGTACTGGTTTAAATTAAGATATCTAGTTGATCAGGAAGGTTTTGACAGATTTTTGAGGCAATCACATGAGATTGCTGCTAGTTTGTGTGTCGTGTAGGCTCCTTGAGTTATATTTTAGTAGTTTTAAGACAGTTAAATGTTATAGTGATCGTATTAGTTAGGTTAGACGTTTGTGGACAAATAGAACCATTGACGTGCTAAACTCTAGACAAATTAAAGCAAAATTTTTGATCATAGAAAGTTAGATAATTGTAATATCAATAGATTTATTGATTTTAAGTAAAAGATTCATTGTAGTTAGCGGCGGATTACAGTTGTTTTAGCAAAAATCCCCTAAAGGCAAAATGGGAAAAAATCAGCTACTATAGTTGAAAATCAGCAAGCGGATTTAACAAAACGTGAAACAATCAAAGAAAAATTAAGTAGATATGCTGAGTTTTTACTTCAAATTCGCCTTCAAAAAATTAAGCGGTTGTTAGAGTAGTTTGAGAAAGTACAATTAGAAATTGAACATTTAGATGTAAGCGTAGATGGTAATGAAGAACGAAGTGAATTCGAGAGGCAGTTTTATCATAAGTATAAGTGTTAAACAAACATTAGGAAATTATAGTGTGAATGATTGTCACAATATGCAAAATAAAGTAGTAGTAGTAACGCGTTCTTATTTAGAGGGGCTAAATTACCCAACTTAGGACTACCAAAGTTTAGTAATCTCGAACAATGGACACAATTATTGAAAATGTTTCAATCATTAGTGTACAATAACTCGTATTTAGATGGCATACATAAATTTTATTCCTTATTAGATTGCTTGGATGGCGAAACTTAGACTGCTTAAGAAACATTAACGACGATTTAGAAAAAATGTTTGCGCCTTTAAATCTTTAGGGGAACCGATGGAAACTTGGAACAGAATCCTCATATTTTTAATAAGTAGGAAATTATATATCGAGACAAAAAAATAATAGAAAGAAAAAACCATATCAGATTTTAATGCCCAACCGAAATTGGTAAATTTCACTTATATAATGGTGAACAAACAAATTCCTGAACCAGAAACCAGTAAACCCACCCAAATGTTTCAAGGGAGACCCGCTTTCGGTCCCATTTCGGCGTATTCGAGAATTTGTCTATATTCTATAGTCTCTGGTATGACCTTAGCTTTTATTGTGTGCAGTTGCTATTGCAGCAAATAATTAATTATTGGCGGGCAGGATCTACTTTTTTTGCTCGGTTTCTATTTTAGTTTCCGTATTTAAATTTCTATATAGTACATTTATATACATATAAATATATGTAATGGTAGACAAGCAAATTCGGAAGCCATAAACCAGTAAACACCCAAAATGTCTTAAGGGAGACCCGCTTTTTGGTCCATTTTTGTTACACGCCAGTGTTCGTCTATGTATTATTTAGTCTATGGTCATACACAGCTACTTTTGCAGCGATGCAACATAAAACGTTGCGCAGTTCAAGTGAATCTTCGTGTGAACTATCGTGCAACCTTGAAAGTAGCGCGCGTATTACGGTTGCCTGCAGCATTTCTTAGCTGCGAACAGTCTTATAAGTAACCAGATGCGAAGGAAAATTTTAAGAGTTGCGATCGCTGCAAAAAATATTAGTTTGTTTGAAACCTTTGTAGCGGCTGCGTCTGCCGTGTGTGTTCGATTTTTGGTGGTAAATACAGCTCTTTGTTGTAGGTGTTTATTTACATTGTAGCATATCTACAGGTGTGAAGGTGTATGTGTGTGTTGCCGGTCAGTGTATTAAATTTCACAATATGCAGATGAGTTCAAGAACTAACTGGACCCGTGAACAAGTAATAACACTTTTAAAGCTCAACCCAACCTGAGCAAAATGAATGCCATAACCAAAATAAGAGAAACACAGCTATTGCCAAGGCAGCGGTTGCAGTGGACATGACAGATGAAGCAGTAAAAAAATACATACGCTACGAGCCCAATACAGTTAGGAATCTCTCGGCCGGGGTTATTGCTTTCCTCATCATCGTATCTTGTTTTTTTTATTAGAGGTGTCACCTTTTCTAATAAATACTCTACGTCCACCGCTGACATCCGTAAAAAGTTTTTGTAAAATACATTATCTCCTTTGAGTAAGTCCTGAAGCCAATTACTCATAGCTTCACAGCTGTCTCTTTTTTTTAATCCATTCTTTTACCTATATTTTCTTTTTTGTAAATGTCGACATCTCCGTTTTAAGAGGATAGTTAATAAACAAGTTGTAGCTAGCATTGTCTCATAGTTAACATCCATATTTTACACGATCCAAAACAGATTTTTACGCTATCCAAAAATAGCATGCCCTGCGTGTCGTGTCTGAACAATATTGCAACGTTTTATTAGACTCGCAGTTTTTACTGGTAGCGGCTGTATAAAATGTTGCATGCTGCGCGCTACTTTTGCGATATGTGTGAACAGGACATGAAACTTTTGCTCAAGCAACCGTAAAACTGCGCTGTAAAAGTAGCTGTGTGTGAACTTAGCTAAATAGTTCCTCGTCAGGCATGTTTTAATACCAATACTGAATGAAAATTGATAGATAAGACTGAACTCTTAGTGAGATGTCGACTTTGTAATATAGTAGGAATACCCTGTATAGTGTATTATAAGGTATTATTTAGTTAAAAGACTAATGAGTCGGTTACTAACGTAAGCAAGGCAATTGTTATACAATATTCTGCTGATGGGACAAATCACCTGCCGATATTGTGGTAACCTACTAAGAGAGGATTAGAATATGCTGGGTATTAATCAAGGAACATGTAGTTTCACTAATTCCTTTATCCAATCGAACCTAAAATTATTACAACTTCAGTCATATCTTACAATCTAAGTTTGCACAGGCGCGTCTTAACATCATTTTGACTAATCACGTGAACGCTAAACAAAGCTTTGATAAAGCCTTTTTGACCCTGCCACACAACAGACTTATATTGATTACAAATAATAAATTTCAGTCGATTAGGTATAAAAACCGTTTTTAGGGACACGTGCTGTTTCCTGAGCAAAACTACCATTACCATAAGGGCATTAACTATTAAAGGATATGTTATTTTTCTTCAATTGCTCTAGGCTTATTTACTGAGGGTTTAGGAAGTTACTTTGAACACGTGTTCACTAGACGAACTTCCCTAAGGCTCTTTTGACCATGTTACATAAATAAGTGTTCATACATTGTGAATACAAAAAACTATTTTCCGTTATACCCTCCTGTTTCCTGGACCAACCTCCTCGCTCGAAAGGGCTTTAAACCTTATAGACTGATAAATAATAATTTTGACAGTTCACATATCTTAAATGACAATTTATTGTTGTAATCAAGTGACATCATAGTTGTTGGAAAGTTGACAGATGACGTTTGACAGGTGCCATTTTTGACATTAGTACATCACAAGATGGCGCTTACTTACTTATCCTATATGTACAGAAATATATATTAGAAACATACGGCGCTATTTGATGCTGTGACGTGATTTTGGGGTGGTGCCAGAACGAATCAAATATGACTACTTTGGTAAAATTAACTTGTACTATTTATATTTAACTCTTTTGCGGCCATTTTTTTTAATTCAGACAGAATTTAAAAATTAAGTAAAAAAACTTTGTCCCTGGCCATGTGGATATCGACATATTATCCACATCTTGCAGCGTTCTGGGGTTAAATTATTAAATTCAACTGTCCAGAAGCCCTACAAGTGCGCGGGAGCTTTTCGCCATGAGCATTTATGGGCCGTAGGTCTTTAATTTTCCCTTTTTCCTTTTATTTGCTTAGGTTCTCCAAGGCAATAGGGCGCCACTGAGTTTTTATTAAAGAAGTACACTTGCAGCTTAGTAAACTCAGAACCTAAGCTGAAATAAGATTTTGATAAAATATTACAAAACTCTTTGCATGTCTTTTAGCAGTCAATAAAACAAACTATTCCCCAAGATATAATACATTTATTCTTTCGTTTAAATGGGCTGTCGACGGCCAAAGGGATACAGTATTTGGTAATGAAAAATATGTTACCTGCGTGAATATATATACTTAAATTAATTTGCAACATAAAAGGTAGTAAAATCAAGAATACCGTTTTGGTAAGTAAAATAGTAACTATTAAATATACACCCTTCTATAAAACAGCTTAAAGGTAATAACCGACCCTAGAAAATCAAATGAGGTAAATCAGGCAAAGCAAAAAAAAAATCATGATCTTTTTCGCTACGCGCTAAAAAAAAAATAATGAGACAAAACTTACAGCTTTATACATACTCTATTAACTTAATATTCATTTGATATGCGGCATGGTACTCAAAAAATACAAATTTACATGCGTCAGTAATAAAAAAAACATTATGCAGCGGATTTAAAATGAGAGTAATTAAAGTAATAATATTAATTTTAATGCGTATTTTTACACAATATATATTAGTCAACAGGAGACTTTATACTGCGCAACTTCAAAATAAGGGGAATTAGGGAATAATATTAATTTATACTTATTTTTATATGTACAACAGTAATCAAAAATCGGCATACTGACCTTACCCAGAGACAGAAGAGGAGTAGATATTCACCGTAGCACACGAAACGGAGTGCTTAGGATGACGATCCTGACAGGGGAGGCAAGCTCTGAAAAGCTACCTTACCGGACTGCATCTACAGCTTGGCTAGACGTGGATCAGCATGATCCCAAAGTTGGATCAAGGTGATGCGGCTGGACCACCTGGAGTCGATAACCATTCAAACACCCACCCAAATGGAAACATCAATCAAGGAAGGACACTTCAAAATACGCGGCGGGAAACCATATACAGGGAATTACATCTGGCACGAACCATCTCTTCAAAATGAGTGGCAGAAAACCATATACAGAGGATTGCATCCGTCACAAAACATCTTTTCAAAAACGTCGAAAACTATGCCTCTACCGGAAAAACCATGTAATACAACAGTACAAATCACACTACGAAATCCAGGGACAATAAGAGCTTGCTTATCTCATAACAAATTGGAGGGTTACCAAAAAGAAAAACGACCATCGGCCATTGTGACCTTTGCCACAATCACTAACTAAAACGATACAATTAGGTATCTTCGAAAAACGAGGTTTATAACAAACGGCCCTCTCTTGCCAAGACTGTTTGGCAAGACTGTCCCCAAAAACCACCTTCTCTCTTCTTAAACTTACCCCAAAAGTCTCCCACTAACATCAAGGGGTCTTGTCAATCACAACTGGAACTTCACGTGTCACGTTTGACCAATCATAATGGAAAGCCACATGTCACGTTTGACCAATCAAAGCATTCGAGGTCAATCCGAATGTGCGCCGTTCAAGACTCGGCTTCGACGTATATTTTGTCGTTCCCAAACGTAAACACGATGTTTTGAAATGGCAAACTTTCCAATTTCTCGGTAATCCTATTAGAAAATTAAAAGAAAAGAAAACGGAAGATTCTCAGTACCTGCAGACACTGTAGCCTTGGAACATGAAGGTATTCACTTCGTTAATTAGAATTATTAATAAGTTACTAATTAGTATTTTATTTTAGCATAAAAATAATCAAAAGCCTACTGTATAAAGCTAAAACGGGAGAAACGTGCTACAAGAAAGGGAATTTTTACCAGGGCCAGTCGTTACGTAGTTCTTAATGTACATGCAATGATAAAGGTAACATTCTTAAGAAATGCTAAATTAAACAATGAATATAATACTCTAAATTGTTCTATCTTTTAGGGTGAAGTACTCAAGTGTAGATATAAAATTAAAAACATTCTGGACCCGCACAATACTGTGTACCATGGGTCGAACTGTTAGAATAAAAAAAGATGCCAAATTGCATAACCTAAATCCTTGTAAACATGAATGCTTGTTACATACTTGTATAAGAAATTAATAACTTAATAAAATAAGATTTTATGAGATATTTAGTGTTTGTCTAAAAGAAGCCATATCAAAAAATTTTAAAAACATTACCGTCTCCATCTTGTCAAAATGTACTCAAAATTTAATTTGAAAAACAGTGTAGCATTGCAAATGCTACAATCTTCAACCCAATACCAGCAGATATAAACAGATTAGTTTTTACTTTTAGACCCCGTTTTTAGCTTCACTCTATATACCTTAACCTATATTTAATCGTAAAATTCGTCCCTTTGTTTGTACCGTTTTATCCTAGTGTGTTTCTCTTCTATACCGTTTTGACACAAAAGGGTTATCATTTCATGTCAAATCGGAGCACCGTTGCCGTATCAGTCGGATTATCCTTTAAACTAGGAATGTTCAAATTATAGCAACTTCATAAAAACACATACCGATAGTGAATCTTTTCTCTTAAAACTGCGCCGCGCAAAAATTGGATACGTCTGTCACCGGAAAGCTATTGTTTTTTTATAGCAAATAACTCGCATTTACATTCCCCTCATTTACAAAATATATTTTGTCCATATTTGTCTTTGCTGAAATAGTCCCAATATTGTTTCAAAATAACTTATTATGAATACCTACAACTATGCATTTCTAAAATATCATAATGCAGATTTGTAAAATATTTATTAATATGCAAGGTCCTTCAATTGAAGTGATAGTATTGAATAAGAAAAATATAAACTGGTTTATTAATATTCATTTTATACTTATCATTTTTCGTCGCAAGTAAGAAAATACTCACGGAAAACTTATCAACCCTTGAACTTAAAAAGACATTTACTTACCAGTTACAGCTACAATGGCACCCATCCGCTGGCAACCTTCCACAATAATTAATTTCTGTTGAGGCGACGTCCTGGCAAACACAATTTCCGTGTGATATCTTAGTATTTCATCCATCTGGTCAGACGATAGTTCTCTTAGATCAGAACCATGAACAACAGCAGCTTTAGCCTCCCTGGGGTTGACTTCAGAAACGGGAATATTAAGTCGTTGTGCAATATCTTCTACAGTTTCATTTCCTTCAGAAATAATTCCCACTGACTTTGCAATAGCTTTGGCAGTGATGGGGTGATCACCAGTAACCATAATAACTTTTATACCAGCACTTCTGCATTTGGCTACGGCATCGGGTACTGCTGCTCGAGGTGGATCAATCATGGACATAAGTCCAACAAAGCGAAGACCAT
Organism: Philopedon plagiatum; assembly: GCA_963971165.1. NCBI lineage: Eukaryota > Metazoa > Arthropoda > Insecta > Coleoptera > Curculionidae > Philopedon > Philopedon plagiatum. The sequence continues at coordinate 49,846,216 of OZ020197.1, forward strand.
CAAGAGGAAAGTTCGGGTCATCGCAATTAAACTTATATCCAATGGGGTATTTGTCACTAGGCAACAGAAAATCACAAAAGCCAAGCACACGCTCTCCAAGTCCTCCCAGTTCCAAATAAGCATTGTTAAATGCTTCTTTCATCTCTTCGTCTAACACTTTTTCTTTGCCACATATAAAGATCGTACTACATCGTTCTAATATACGTTCTGGGGCACCTTTCATTACCAAAATATGACGAGGATCATTAGGGTCCTCATTTTCGTGAACAGATACTTGATATTTATTAGTAGAGTTAAATGGAATTTCACAAGCCTTCTTGTTTTTCCGTCGAATCGACATGACATCTCCAAGTGCGAGTTCCATGCATTTAAGCAGTGCAGCTTCTGAAGCATCACCGTTTACTTCTCGCTTGAGAATAGGAACGTTATTCTGTCCAGGCTTAAATTCAGCTCTGTTACAGAGTGTGGCGATTCGAGAAAGAGCTTTAAATCCTGGACTTGTTCTGTCATATTGGACGCCCGATTGATCTTCAGTAGTGTCAGCTTCAATTATTTGATTATCAAACCACATATGTGCGACAGTCATTCGATTCTGAGTTAGAGTTCCAGTCTTATCTGAGCAAATAGTACTAGTTGAACCTAAAGTTTCTACAGCTTCTAAATTCTTAACTAAGCAGTTCTTTGAGGCCATTCTCTTGGCTGTGAGAGTCAGACATACAGTTACGGTAGCGAGTAAACCTTCGGGTACATTAGCGACGATAATACCGATAAGGAAAATAACTGCATCTAACCAATGATAACCAAGAATGAAGGCGATAACGAAGAAAGTAACTCCTAAGAATACGGCTACACCGGTAATGAGATGGATGAAGTGATGAATTTCTTTAGCGATAGGAGTTTCGCCGGTGTCGAGGCCAGAAGCGAGACCAGCGATACGTCCCATTACAGTATTGTCTCCGCAGCTAATAACAACACCTTTTGCAGTGCCTTCGACGGCGTTAGTGGAGAAGAATGCTAAGTTCTTAGTTTCTAAAGGATTCTCGTGTGTAAAGTCTGGGCTTCGGCTTTGAGGCTCCGATTCTCCCGTAAGCGAGGAATTATCTACTTTAAAGCTCCTAGATTCAATAATCCTAATATCAGCGGGTATTCTATCCCCAAATTTTACTTCTACGACATCGCCAAGTACTAAGTCTTCGGCACGAAGCGTCAACTTCTCACCTTCCCTAAGTACTGTGGCAAATTGAGGCACCATGTTTTTAAACGATTCCATAATTTTCGAACTTTTACTTTCTTGATAATATGAAAATATACCTGAAACAAAAAAAATTCTAAGGTACTATTGTCAAGGTCTTGATATGGCTTGACTACTATATAAGATATTAAAAAAGCGCAAGGTATTACAAAACAAGGAAAAATAGTTCTAGTGTGCAAAAACATCTAACTTTAGTTATTTGCACATTTAACTAAAATGTAAAATCTGTTCTTGTCACGTATACGTATTCACTAATTTAAGCACATTATTCAGAAAACTGCACACAAGGAATGTGAGGCAACACAGGCTTAAGTACTGTTTCGACAATATGCAGTAAATTACTAGGTTGGACATGAAAATTTTCGAGTCAGTGTGTAATGCACGTTTCCGAATCTGAAAACCCCCAAAGACCAAATTACCTAAAATGACTGTAAAAATAATTATTTCTGTACATCTAGGTACTATTTATGTATTTAAGTACTAATTTAGAGTTAACGGAACAAAACTGCCGAGAGTTGCTCAACGATTGCCCTTGCTCTAGAGCAGCGGATCCCAATATTTTTGGGGGCGTACCACCAAAAACCATTCGTAATTTTGGGTACCACCTAATCAGTATGCCTATCTAGGTCATTCTAGGTAATTCTCAATAAGTACAATTTAAATTTTTACCAAGAGATAAAATACAAATTAAAAATATTTTTTATCATACCTACTTTTCACAACCAGTCTTGCTAATGTTGCCATCTTTTTTTTTTCTTCAATATATTTATAAGATTTGTCGCGTTTTTTTTATAATTTTAGTTTGTTTTTGGTTGGTGTTTATTTCATTTCTTGTTTTGTGTCTTGTTTGGCGTACCACCAGGAGTAATTGCATGTACCACCGGTGGTACATGTACCACAGGTTGGGATCTGCTGCTAGAGTTGTCCACTATTAAGCAATATTTTGTGTTGAGAAGTTTGCGTTGCATTATCGAAAATTCGTGGCTAGGGAAGTAACTGGAAATTTAAAAATGGGGTCTTATGTGGGGATACTTTTTGAAGGCAGGCTTTTATTGTTTGACTGTGCTGGGGCGAAAGGAATTGGTGTAGTTTTTTCGTTGTGGTAGTGCAGAGTGCTGTTTGTGGGTGGACGTGGTTCGCGTGGGTGGGTCCAGGTAGGGGCGGTGTCACAGTTGGCACTGGGACGGATATTACATATTGTGTTGAATTTGTTGTCTTAAAAGCTTGTCGCCTGAATAGAAAAGAATATATACTTAGGTACTTACAATTACTGCCAAACAAAATTAATGCCTGTACAAGCTTTCTGCGCGCGACAGGCTTTTAAGACGGTGGATTTGGCCTAGTGTGGTATGTCTGTTTCGGTGGTGGCTTTGATGCCGCTTTTGTTGGGATACACCCGCGCGGGCTGCGTCCACTTGTGGATGGCATTCAGCGAGACTGTTTTGTTTTTCGTTTTAGTGCATTTGAATGATAAAGGTTTGTTTTTAGGGAGTGTTTTTACATAAGAATTTATTTTTAATATTCTGTCTGCCCTCTAAATTCATTTTCTTATATTTGATTTGAAAGCGAGTTTGCCAAATTTTCCTTCGGGCTGTGACAGTTGGAGGGGTCGATGTTCATTTCTTGACATTATTAATAACATGCTATTGGGCATATTCACAATCGTTCGCTGATGCCTGAAACATTGTCCTACTGATTTTTAATGAACAGGAAAGAAATAGTTAAGACAGTTTTTTGCTTCTCCTAAAGGGTGGTTGAGGTTCGACAAGCGCGAGGACAGTTTTCTTTCAGTGGTACCACCAGAGCCTTATATGTTAAATCTTTAATATGGGGTGTATCATAAGAAGCTTAAAAGTTGAAACATAGTTATAAACATTTAAATGTGTTATTTAAAAAAAGGATGGCACTAGTCCAATGAATGGAGATCTTTAAAGGAGATCTATGTAGGATATTGCTGTTTTAAAAAGGGTTGCTTTTGTCCTTTGGAAGGATACTTCATTGCTGATTTGTGCCGGGTCTTTCGAGTGAGGGTAAAAATCCTTAGGGGTTGAAAAAGGTCTTTTGACTTTTAGTTCGGAAATGGGTAATGGTCTGGGGGGTTTTGGATAAAACTTGTAGAGCATTGACAAATATCCTAACAGCCTTTTCCCTGTTTGTAGTAAATAACCCGTGGGACACACGCAAAGGTCAAGAGCAACTCTATGTCATCTTCTTTGACAAATGGAACTGCCGAACTTTGCCTGTTTCTAATGTCTTATTTACTACCACAGATTGGAAGGTGGTAGCGGATTTCTTCCTCGACCGAGGTGGTACCACCCCACACATCCTCTTAAAGGGCTAGTGAAGTCCCTATGGATGTTTCCAGCTCTGGATGTGTGAGTCGGATTTCCCCAGTGTACACCCACGGTACATAGTAGGACTTAGGCTTCGGTCTTCGTGGGCAGTCAGAACATAAAAAAAGTAGGTGTAAAACAATTCCAAGGTTATAGAATTGCTGGTGCAATTTCCAGGACCCCATAACAAAACTATAAATTGCTTCTACTTGCATGGGTTTGATCTTGGACATAGTATGGCAGGGGTAACTTTCAGCCAACCCATCTCTTATTGTCCGGATCTTGCCTCAACATCTCTGTAGGGAAAATAACAGGCCAACGAAGATTATCTCAGCCGAGGACTAGTAACATCTTCGGGAGCATAGATAAAAACTTTAATAACAGGGAAATAGAAAAGCTACTTGAACCTACTCAAATATTGGCAACGAGTCGCAAAAAATAATGGTAATTATTATGGATTAACATTAGATAAATATTTAGAAACATAATAAGTTGTTGAACTAAAACCAAACAAACTTTTGGATGCACCTAATACTTTCATTGTATAGGTACTTGAATTATTTTACTGACGTGATTTTAATCACTTCTACCAATTACTTGATACCGCAAGTTCATTTTTAAATATACACGCTTCGCAATGATGAAATTAGGGACAGCATTCTTATCCAAAGAAGTAAACAAGTATAAAATCAGTCCTAAGTCGAAGTAAAATAGACTAAATGTGATGTTGCAAGGTTTCGGATTTCTTCGTTATATTGCGCACACTCTACATCTACCGTCAGCGGAAGCAGCCGAATACTTCCATTTGTCACGGCTCGCGCTCGCGTACCTGCGCTTCCACGGGGCAACATCGATGCTTTCCCGTCTTCGTTGTGTACATGTGATTGTTATTCTTTTTCGCTTTTTCGTACGAGTAGCTGAACTTTCATTAAAACAAGTTTTGATCAAGAATAGCAACATCATCAGGATTTTCTATCAATACGAACCTGGGATCTTCCATGTTAAGGCACAATTCACAACCTATCGGTATGGTTTGTAGTTTTTTTTGTAGTAACTTGAAAGTTCCAGGTCCGTACTGGTAGAATATCCTGATGATGCTATTTTTCACGACAACGTCGAAAAACATAATAAAGTAACACACAGATGTAAAGGGTATGAAGTATACTTTCAAAAAATGCAGCAAAAATCCAGGTCCGTATTTGAAAAAAACAAGTTAGTATCAGTAACTCAATAAAAACAAATGGTATAAACAAAACAATAACGTTACTTTAGAGAAGGTAAAAAATCGTGTGATTTTTCTTAAAACAATTTTTTCTAGCTATAATAATTTTCGAAATACTTAAGAATTAAATTTTTGACTATTTTAAAAAATTTGACAACTCCGTAAATGGAATATGAGTGGGGACTGAAAATGGCACATTTTCTCTAACCTAACCGACCTCGTATCTTTTACCGTTTCGGATATAGCAATAGTGGTATTACCTATTTTAGACACCCTATGTATATATATATATATATATATATATATATATATATATATATATATATATATATATATATATATATATATATATATATATATATATATATATATATATATATATATATATACGTACGGTGTCTAAAATAGGTAATACCACTATTGCTATCTCCGAAACGGTAAAAGATACGAGGTCGGTTAAGTTAGAGCAAATATGCCATTTTCAGTCCCCACTCATATTCCATTTACGGAGTTGTCAAATTTTTTAAAAATAATCAAAAATTTAATTCTTAAATATCCCGAAAATTATTATAGCTAGAAAAAATTGTTTTAAGAAAAATCGCACGATTTTTTACCTTCTCTAAAGTAACGTTATTGTTTTGTTTATACCATTTGTTTTTATTGAGTTACTGATACTAACTTGTTTTTTTTTCAAATACGGACCTGGATTTTTGCTGCATTTTTTGAAAGTATACTTCATACCCTTTACATTTGTGTATTACTTGATTATGTTTTTCGACGTTGTCGTGAAAAATAGCATCATCATCAGGATATTCTACCAGTACGGACCTGGAACTTTCAAGTTGCAAAAAAAACTACAAACCATACCGATAGGTTGTGAATTGTGCCTTAACATGGCAGATCCCAGGTTCGTATTGATAGAAAATCCTGATGATGTTGCTATTCTTGATCAAAACTTGTTTTAATGAAAGTTCAACTACTCGTACGAAAAAGCGAAAAAGAATAACAATCACATGTACACAACGAAGACGGGAAAGCATCGATGTTGCCCCGTGCAAGCGCAGGTACGCGAGCGCGAGCCGTGACAAATGGAAGTATTCGGCTGCCTCCGCTGATGGTAGATGTAGAGTGTGCGCAATATAACGAAGAAATCCGAAACCTTGCAACATCACATTTAGTCTATTTTACTTTGACTTAGGACTGCTTTTATACTTGTTTACTTCTTTGCATAAGAATGCTGTCCCTAATTTCATCATTGCCAAGCGTGTATATTTAAAAATGCACTTCCGTTATCAAGTAATTGGTAGAAGTGATTAAAATCACGTCAGTAAAATAATTCAAGTACCTTTACAATGAAAGTATTAGGTGCATCCAAAAGTTTGTTTGGTTTTAGTTCAACAACTCATTATGTTTCTAAATATTTATCTAATGTTAATCCATAATAATTACCATTATTTTTTGCGACTCGTTGCCAATATTTGAGTAGGTTCAAGTAGCTTTTCTATTTCCCTGTTATTAAAGTTTTTATCTATGCTCCCGAAGATGTTACTAGTCCTCGGCTGAGATAATCTTCGTTGGCCTGATATTTTCCCTACAGAGATGTTGGGGCAAGATCCGGACAATAAGAGATGGGTTGGCTGAAAGTTACCCCTGCCATATTATGTCCAAGATCAAACCCATGCAAGTAGAAGCAATTTATAGTTTTGTTATGGGGTCTTGGAAATTTCACCAGCAATTCTATAACCGTGGAATTGTTTTACACCTACTTTTTTTATGTTCTGACTGCCCACGAAGACCGAAGCCTAAGTACTATGTACCGTGGGTGTACTGGGGACATCCGACTTACACGTCCAGAGCTGGAAACATCCGTAGGGACTTCACCAGCCCTTTAAGAGGATGTGTGGGGTGGCACCACCTCGGTCGAGGAAGAAATTCTCTACCACCTTCCAATCTGTGGTAGTAAATAAGACATTAGAAACAGGCAAAGTTCGGCAGTTCCATTTGTCAAAGAAGATGACATAGAGTTGCTCTTGACCTTGGCGTGTGTCCCACGGGTTATTTACTACAAACAGGGAAAAGGCTGTTAGGATATTTTTCAATGCTCTACAACTTTTATCCAAAACCCCCCAGACCATTACCTATTTCCGAACTAAAAGTCAAAAGCCCTTTTTCAACCCCTAAGGATTTTTACCCTCACTCGAAAGACCCGGCACAAACCAGCAATGACAAAAGCAACCCTTTTTAAAACAGCAACATCCTACATAGATCTCCTTTAAAGATCTCCATTCATTGTACTAGTGCCATCCTTTTTTTAAATAACATATTTAAATGTTTATAACTATGTTTCAACTTTTAAGCTTCTTATGATACACCCCATATTAAAGATATAACATATAAGACTCTGATGGTACCACTGAAAGAAAACTGTCCTTGCGCTTGTCGAACCTCAACCACCCTTTAGGAGAAGCAAAAAACTGTCTTAACTATTTCTTTCCTGTTCATTAAAAATCAGTAGGACAATGTTTCAGGCATCAGCGAACGATTGTGAATATGCCCAATAGCATGTTATTAATAATGTCAAGAAATGAACATCGACCCCTCCAACGGTCACAGCCCGAAGGAAAATTTGGCAAACTCGCTTTCAAATCAAATATAAGAAAATGAATTTAGAGGGCAGACAGAATATTAAAAATAAATTCTTATGTAAAAACACTCCCTAAAAACAAACCTTTATCATTCAAATGCACTAAAACGAAAAACAAAACAGTCTCGCCCCTCCACCGTGCCAACGCTGAATGCTATACACAAGTTGACGCAGCCAGCGCGGGTGTATCCCAACAAAAGCGGCATCAAAGCCACCACCGAAACAGACATACCACACTAGGCCAAATCCACCGTCTTAAAAGCCTGTCGCGCGCAGAAAGCTTGTACAGGCATTAATTTTGTTTGGCAGTAATTGTAAGTACCTAAGTATATATTCTTTTCTATTCACGCGACAAGCTTTTAAGACAACAAATTCAACACAATATGTAATGTCCGTCCCAGTGCCAACTGTGACACCGCGCCTACCTGGACCCACCCACGCGAACCACGTCCACCCACAAACAGCACTCTGCACTGCCACAACGAAAAAACTACGCCAATTCCTTTCGCCCCAGCACAGTCAAAAAATAAAAGCCTGCCTTCAAAAAGTATCCCCACATAAGACCCCATTTTTAAATTTCCAGTTACTTCCCTACCCACGAATTTTCGATAATGCAACGCAAACTTCTCAACACAAAATATTGCTTAATAGTGGACAACTCTAGCAGCAGTTCCCAACCTGTGGTACATGTACCACCGGTGGTACATGCAATTACTCCAGGTGGTACGCCAAACAAGACACAAAACAAGAAATGAAATAAACACCAACCAAAAACAGACAAACTAAAATTATAAAAAAATCGACAAATCATATAAATATATTGAAGAAAAAAAAAAGAGGGCAACATTAGCAAGACTGGTTGTGAAAAGTAGGTATGATAAAAAATATTTTTAATTGTTATTTTATCTCTTGGTAAAAATTTAAATTGTACTTATTGAGAATTACCTAGAATGACCTAGATAGGCATACTAATTAGGTGGTGCCCAAAATTACGAATGGTTTTTGGTGGTACGCTCCCAAAAATATTGGTATCCGCTGCTCTAGAGCAAGGGCAATCGTTGAGCAACTCTCGGCAGTTTTGTTCCGTTAACTCTAAATTAGTACTTAAATACATAAATAGTACCTAGATGTACAGAAATAATTATTTTTACAGTCATTTTAGGTAATTTGGTCTTTGGGGGTTTTCAGATTCGGAAACGTGCATTACACACTGACTCGAAAATTTTCATGTTCTACCTAGTAATTTACTGCATATTGTCGAAACAGTACTTAAGCCTGTGTTGCCTCACATTCCTTGTGTGCAGTTTTCTGAATAATGTGCTTAAAATAGTGAATACGTTTACGTGACAAGAACAGATTTTACATTTTAGTTAAATGTGCAAATAACTAAAGTTAGATGTTTTTGCACACTAGAATAAGTGACAAGAACAGATTTTATCTTTTAACGGTTTGGGAGATAGCAATAGTGGCATTACCTATTTTAGACACCGTATGTATATGTATATGTATATATATATATATATATATATATATATATATATATATATATATATATATATATATATATATATTATGTGATTGCTTGAACTCACCTGTAACGATAACAACAGCCGCTAATACAACACCCAGGAAAAGATTATCATCTGAGGGTTCTTCAACAGTACTTGCTTGAATACCATAGGCTATAAAGCAGAGGATCGCACCGATCCATAATAGAAGAGCAAAACCTCCAAAGAGATTTTTACAAAATTTGACCCATTCTGGTGTTGTTTTAGGTGGAGTGAGTGCATTGGGTCCGTCCCGTTCCAAATTCTCTTTAGCCTTTGCATGACTAAGACCCTAAAATATAAATATCATAAATGTGATGCTTAAAACGAATTAAAATATTAACACTACCTGAATCTAGGTCATAAAAATAATATAATGTTTATCTTTAATGTCGTTTCTGGGGTGGACAGACTATAATAGCAGGGAAATTCGGTTCTTAACATCTCCAATACCTAATATAAACAAATAGTTAAAAACTTTCTGTGATCTCACCTATATCTTTTAACATTTTCTCCAATACTAAAAATTCTAAAATGGTAGAATGCAAATCAGGCGCGGCCCGTGAGTTTTGTTACAGGTGGGACAAATTTTGTTGGCAACTAGTAATATCAACGTAACAAGCAAAATACACTTTTTTAATTAAGAAAGGTTTTTTAACAATGTGCCTAGCTCTGCCAAGAAATTATTTATCTACAAATAAACACCGCAAAAAATATAAAATACTACAATTGCATTTTTGCTGTGACTTTTTTAAAATTACATTCAAACAGTTTCTTACACTGTTAAAGCCATTGTTAACACAAGTACTCAAACTACACTACTATACAAAGGACACATCACAAATATCAAATAATATCCAAAAACATATTACACAACAAAGTCAGGAAGACCGAAGCACCTCTTAAGCCGCGTCCACGCGTGTAACGGAACGTCGTAACGTAACATCGCACATAGGGGTATTTCATACAAAAACGTGGCCAAAAGTCGAAACAACAAATATTGATGGAGGATAAATTGAACAGTTCCTACATGGAGTTAAATATCCGCTGAATCTCATGACAGCTCCTAAAATTATTCGCCACGCGCCTGCGCTGGCTGCTGGCGCAGTCAGTATTCAGTTGTCCACCTCGCACGTTCTTGATACTCGGCGTTTGTCGCGGAACCCTATTTTTAAAACTGTTTTCAAGATTGGTAGCCATTCATAATGGATTCGGAAGTAAAAGGTATGTACTATATTGTAAAGGTAATATTTTCAGTTTAAAGCATCTATTTCCACCAGTTTTTTTGGTATGTTTGTGTGCCCTGTTAAATACGCCACGTTTTAAATTCTTTTTGAAAATACTAATGTTTTAGTCACATGGGTGAAACTTGAATTGAATAATTGGAAACACGACCGTTACACCATTAGTAGTTCATCCTACCACTAAGTGGCACCAGTGCCGGTTCGTGGTTTTTGAATATGGGAGGTGCAAAGCAGTTGTTAGGGGGAAAACGTCATAAACACCGTTGATTTTATTTCTAACGACCCAACTTTTTGATTGCAACTTTTTCTTCAAATAGAACAGGTCTATTTTCTAAAATATACTTTACAGAATTCATATTAACAATGAATATACGGAAAAAACAGAAAACAAAACAAACTATTTAACGGCAAAGGCAGAAAGGCTGCAGAAGTTTTGAGACCGAAGCACGTATACTATGCCGACCATTTCAAATCAATAAATAATGTTGACCAACTTTTTGATACAAACACCCCTATCTGCATCGGCACGAACCAAGGGCACGTTCGCAAGAATGTACGCTTCGAAGATCGGGCCCAGAAATATGCAGTCAAACCGAACCTCATAGCTAACAGAGTTACAAACATTCTGGCGAGCTGCGAAATTTCAGTGTGTTTTTGAAACTAACTGGGTAAACACCTATAATTTATGAAAATATGGAAGTAGCTGCAGCAACGTATATTTGCATACATTTTGCCTTAAAGAAGAAGGCAAGAATATAGACAATGGTGGCATATGTATTACTTTTTTAAAAAAAAAATCACCATAGAGTCGAAGTTTGCCGAAATGTTCGAAGTTCCGTCCACACGATGTAAGATTAGCACGTGTCAATACTTCGTAATTTCGTAACATCCTTTAATGGTGCGCTGGTTTACCGATAACTGGCGGCTCGCCCCGAAGGGTACGCCATACAAAATTTGACAAGGCATATTGACACGCGCCCAGGTTCGGGGCGCCGTCTACATGGAGGGTAACATGCAACGCGAAGATGTTACGTTACGAGGTTCGGTTACATGTGTGAACGTGGCTTTAAACTAATAAAATAAACGTAATAATATGTAGACAAAAGTTTATGTAAATACAACGCGCATATCTGGCAATTAGTTTTTCTTTGTCTAAGCTAAATGTATATTTCACGGAGCGGTTCTAGTGTATTTCCATAGTGGCCCGGGACAACTCGGGAACCGGCGCCGGAGGCGTCGATGGCCACGCGTGGGCCGAAAGCGATATTATTGCTGGGCCGTCGACAATTTCGTTTGTATATTTGTCTCTTCTTAACTTCCTAAAGCGCGTATGTTTATTTTTCTCTTAGTTTTAATGCCTTTATATAGTTTTCTATTTCCATATAAACCTATAAGGTCAATTTAAAATACGGCCGAGGCAGGAGCAAACGTTGCTCGATTCTTTCTTGGGGAGTTTTCGCATGGAACTTGCACTTTTTTGAAAGAAAAGATAATTATTTTTTGGTTTAAAAAAATTATTAGGTGGATCATTGAAAATAAATTTAGGTGGGTCATTGACCAAATGACCTTATGGAGGTGCCGCGCCTGATGCAAATCAGTCGTGCTCAATAATTTAAACAATAGACTAATCCAAAGTAATCTAACATTCCTCGTCTTGTTTTTTCACCATGTTATGATTTTTTACTTTTAAAAAGTCTACGTTTTAAAGCTAACCGTTATCCTTGAAAAAGTGTGCTCTAGATTAATTTAGTTAAGGTAATAACTTTTAGAACTGATTATGCCCGTACGGGTCAAACACGTGTAACCTCCGACTTTCTCAATATAAACTGAAGGCGAGAATTTGCTTTCTTTGTATGTAAATTTTAGCAATTCTGCCAAAAAATGCTTACAGTCGACAAGTTCTTCCTAACACCGACAGCACAGAAAGAGCCCCAGCTCTAATCAAGTGAGCAATCAAAATGTTTGATTTAATTCGATAGTGGCTCACAGATGGACAGTCTTTTTGTACAAATTTTTTGTTTCTCTTTCGAGCCAGAAAAGACACTTCCAACTTATACACTCTCTGTTTCCCAAATAAGACCTAACCCAGAGCACTGCTCCCTCATATGGGGAGCAGCATCACCTTCGACACTTAACATCCTTGATTCTATCCAAAAGAGAGCCATTCGACTCATCAATGACCCTGTCCTTACAATAAAACTCCCTTATCTCGCTCATCGTCGCGCTGTTGGGGATTTATCCCTTTTCTACCAGTACTTCCACGGATTTTGATCTGAAGAACTAGCCGGTATTATTCCCCCCTTGACTGTTCCTACCAGAACCACAAGAAGCGCGTTACTGTCCAGCTACAAAAGTCTAGAATATACCACTTCTCTCGCTCATTCATACCTAGGGTCTCCAGATTATGGAACAAATTGCCTACAGATGTTTTCCCTTCCCGTCCCAACCTCCAATCGTTTAAATCCCGTGTCAATAGACTACATTTCCCTTTTCTTCAGACGCCCACGGTACGCTAGTACTTAGATTTAAAAAAGTAACTTTTCCTCGAAATAGAAGAGTCAGCCAATAGCAGACGATAATATAAGCAATTTTGATGTAATTTTTCCTAGCCATACACGGCGCAATACTTTGCAGAAACAAAAAGCTTCACAAAAAGTAGCTATTTCACACACACAACTTAATGCATCTAACAAACCCACACACGGGTGAAGTGTGTGGGTTTGTTAAACGCGTTAGTCGTGGGCCACTTAGTATAAAGTAGATGTATAGAAAAAAAATAAATAAGGGTCATTGTTTGGCGATCCACAGGAAGGCCCCTATACATGGAGACGTTGGCCTTCAAATCCGCCTAACCGGATGTAAAACCGTACCGTGTATGTGCATTATGGCCTCGAGGTGCGCGCTAATTCGAGGGCAGGCCGACGACTATTTGATGTGGATGAACAGCTGTTCAAACCAAAACTAACATCAAACTAAACAGCCAGAAATGTTGTTTTATTAGTAGTGCTCTTAAACGATATAACTATATCGTTTGTGGTGAAACTCTTCACAATTTCAAAAACGCCGCCATAACCTGACTAATCAGAACATTAAGATACTAAATAATAACCCTTTAAACTACCATGATTCTGTCGGCTTTCATCCGATGACGTCGCGTAACCGGCGTGTTAGCGCTTAGGTCTTGCGATCGTGTGGGTGTTGGATGTACGCGAGTGGTTCTCTCTTTGCCGAAGCCACTTTTTGGTTCACAACAATATTTTTCTGGATTTATCTTACTTGATTACTATCGCGGCGTAAATGGCTCGTCGATTGTACATGTCCTCTTCTGGAGGTAGCTTGGCAGGACTGGCTCGGTAAACGCCGTGTACGGCTCTATACATATCAGCCCGATACATATCCGGCCAGGCGAAACTGTTTCAGTTTGCCCTGATCAGTTCGGCATCTCTATATAGGCCTTTTCAATGTCTTAGTCGATAAAATATCAAAGACTTTTAAGAGTAACGTAAATTATATGACAAATGAGAACTTATGTCACTGACCACTTATTATTAAAACCAAAAATCAATTTTACAATGATAAATAAAAACCCATAAAGAAATTCACCAACGGCAAAAAAGTGCGCAAAATTAACACTTGCCATTTTCCCATCACATTCTGCTGACAGCTGTTCTGGTGTCCTACCGAGATCGACATAACTTTGTCAGCGTGACGTCATTATTCGCTAAAATAAGACTGCTGCAAGCCACCGTTGACTGTGAGGTTGACTGATTGTGATAGTTGTCAAATCAATTAAATTCGCTGTAAGTAATTAATCACAAAACAAGAAGTTTCCATTAATATTTTAAATGTTACACCCTACATTTGACCATTCTTAACTTACTTCCATAAAAAATAACAACAGTTTTAAACAAAACTTGTGTTTTATTCATATTTAAATTAATAGCCACAGAGACAACACTGTGATTTTTAAAATATTAATGATTAAATACTAACTTCAATTTTGAATTGAAAACTGACTTTAATTTTTTTTTAAATATGATAAAAACCAAGTAAATCAAGCCAAAAAATAAAATCGCTGTACTTCACAATAATTTTGCATTAAAGTTCGTAAAAATATTGATGTTAGTGGTGTGATACGTCTAAAGCTTTGCAAACGTGGGTTATTCCAGGGACGGCTCTAACCTAGTTGGAAATAAAATTTGGATCCGATTTGAAAATAAAATACAAATATTTATTTACCCATATTGTGTTATTTGAAAATGCGATATACGAAAATACTTCGGTTACAGTGATATACCATACAGGGTGTCTGAAAATATATTTACTATTAATAAGGATAGAGACACCAAATTTTAGTTGTATCTTATTGGTTAATAAATCTACTTTTTTATGTAATTTGACTTTTTCAACCCCCTTGGGGGGTTACACTAGGGAGTTGAGGTCAAAAATTTTAAATGCAACCCTATGCCGTGTGGTACCTCATTTTAAGGTCTTTTCGAGAATGGCAGATGTTACTTCTTGGCAGAGTTCCAAAATGGACTTTATTACTGGCAACAAGTTCATGGTGGTCATTCTAAACAACTTTTAACGTAATAAGTAAGGCAGGCATTGTTGGTCTGTTACCAGAGGCGTCGATGCCGAAAATAAGTACGTACTTTACGGTATTTGACAGAAATAATTTAATTCATGGGCGTTGCCGTGATTGTGTGAAATACAAAAAAAAAACGGTTAAGTGCGAGTTCGACTCGCGCATAGAGGATTCCGTGCCACATACAATATTGTGAATTTCTTACAGGAGGCAAAAGTCTCAATAACTATGGTAAGGCTAACCCTTGAATAAATAACAAGAGGCGGCCATGCCGGAAATAAGTCGTACGTATAGGTTATATAACTGATTAGTAAGGCTGGCACGGTTGGTCTGTTCCCAGAGGCGTCAATGCCGAAAATAAGTACGTACGTATACGGTCTTTGACAAAAATAATTTTATTCATGGGCGTTGCTGTGATTGTGTAAAATAAAAAAACGGTCAAGTGCGAGTTCGATTCGCGCATATAGGGTTCCAAGTACTACCGTCAGATTGTGTTCATATATTTTTAATCCATTTGCTGATGTTTCATCCCATATTCTTGTTGTGCGGTTGCACAATGTCACATAGTTAAGAATGTTGAAAAAAGTATGACGTCATAAAATCGCAGAAATATGTTAAATACGTAGTTGTAGTTTTACTATTGGAGATATTCTTAAAAGTGAATGGGTTCGAATGTAGACACCAAAATACATCTCCTGAAATTCCGTGCGCATGTATAGCTCGCTCGGTTTACGCGTGGTACCTATGCATTTTGGTCTACTGCGCAAAAACGAAAAATAAAGAAGTCGAACAAAAACTGGGAAAAAGTTTTAAAAATTAAATATATAGTGGTACCTTTACTATTGGAGATATATTCTTAAAAGTGAATGGGTTCAAATGTAGACACCAAAATACATCTCCTGAAATTCCGTGCGCATGTCCAGCACGCTCGGTTTGCGCGTGGTACGCATTTTGGTCTACCGCACAGATGTCAAAAAACGAAAAATATAAAAAAATGACAAATGAAGAAGCCGAAAAAGTTGGAAAAAAGTTAGAAAAAAAGTGCCCCACAAAACAAAAAATAAATGTGGGCGCCAACTGGTACTGTATGGCACAAGAAGTCGACTAACGGTCGACTGATTATATGATTTACGATTTATAATTTTTATAGGCTTGCTATGTAAAAATGAATTAAAATACGGGGTCTGCGGTAAAATGTTTCTTTTTTGAAGAGTTTTAAAAGAAGGGACCACGCGGCATAGGTGTGTATTCAAAATTTTTGACCTCAACTCCCTAGCGTCACCCCCCAAGGGGGTTGTAAAAGTGAAATTACATAACAAAGTACATTTATTAACTAATAAGCTACAACTAAAATTTGGTGTCTCTATCTTTATTAATAGAAAAGATATTTACCCATACTAAGACTTTTTCGACACCCTGTATGTTATATTACTTTTACCGAAGTATTTTCTTATCTCGCATTTTCAAATTACACAATGTGAGTAAATAAATATTTGTATTTAATTGTCAAATCGGATCCTAATTTTATTTCCAACTAGGTTAGAGCCGTCCCTGGAATAACCCACGTTTGCAAAGCTTTAGTGATAACTCAGTTTACAAGTAAAATTAAAAATGTTATTGTTAGCGGATTAAAACAGTAAGTTCTGTGATAATTTTTACGGATACTGTTGACATAAAGCTTGTTTTTTTATCCTGTATCAGATATTATCGTGGTTTTAAACAGTTTTTAAGAACCGTGGAAAATTTTTTGTTTAAAAGAACTGGTCCACTCTTCAGACGTCAAAATACTTAAATTAAATGTTTTGCTTAGAACCTAATATTTTAAATTCTGTCTTTTTCTAAATAAATTGTAATAACAAAAGTATGTAACTTACATCTCATTAGACCTGTAATTTTAAAACCGATATCAGAAGAATTTTTTTCCACTGGGAGAAATGTTTGTCAATAACTCATAGTATGGTACTTTTACTTAGACACAAAAGTGAGTTTGTTATGTTTTTCCTAAAATGTGTAATTATATGATCTCAAAACGGTTAAAACTTAAAAGCATTAAGTACTGGACATTGTCACTATATGTAACAAAATACCAGAAAAGAGTATTCTTTCTATTCGCCGAAAAGTAAGAAACAACTTATAATAATGGCCAAACAATACATATTAAACTAAGTAGGATGGTATTTTTATCCATTTATTTTCTAAGATCTCCACGTCAATGCAGTTTAAGTCGTTTCGACGCTTATACAGTATGTACAAGCGTTTAGGTTTAAAAACAATGCTACTAACCAAAATTAGCGTATGGTGGCATAAAATCTAAGTACCCACTTTTTAAAACTCCATAAGTGTAATATAAGTATTCTACTTTAGAGTCGTATGATTATGAGGTAAACCTGCTTTTTACTAATCAGTTATTTAATATTACTTACGTTTTCTGGATGTGTCTGAAACCTTTGATATAGTTCTTCAGGAGTGATTTTATGGTAGTCGATATCCAGTTCCTGTTTTAGGTCGTCCAAGTCTCCTGCCTTTCTGACCTTTTTAACCGGTTTCCTTCGTGCCTATAAATAAAACAGAATCATAAGACAAAATTATCATCCCAAACTATTAAATTTCTTTAACGGTTAAAAATGGAAAAACAACTCCAAGAGGCTTATAACATTCTCATGTAGTTTTATTTATTACTTTCGTATTGTCTTTAAAATATACAGTATACATGTAATTATCGCGTTTATCTTTATTTATAATATTCTAGAAAAGTAATCAAATCAAAAAGTTTTTTAGTTTAGTTCAAACTACACCTATACCAAACTATGTACATGCCACTTGATTTTCGATTTCAACGGGAGACGAGACAGGATGTCAACCACCGACGAAGTGTGCGATATACAAGAAAATAATTACACAAAAACATTTGTTACCGGCAAAGCACGATGCTCCGCCATACTTAGGTTTGCCTGGGTAAACCCCACATTGCCAGAACGTTTTAGGCAATTTGGAGTTGCCCTAGAATACAATCCGGCAAACATAAGTTTGTCAAACACGTTTTAGGAAAAGTCCAAAATATGTCTCTACCCTTGTGTCGTACCATAATAATTGGTATACTAGTGATCTTAAGCCTGTATATAATATGATTCAATCGTTTTTCAGTAAGTTAAATATAGCCACACATACTTATTAAATTTTTTTTATGAAATTAAACCTGGGCAAACCGGAGCCAACCCTGTCCAGTTAGACTTAGACGGATACACAAACACCTAAACAATCAACGCAGTGCGTGTGCACGTGCGACGTATTACAAACGAGATATATCTAGTTACGACTAGAAAATGAACAGCGACGTATCGGTCACAAATTTATAATTTCGGACTTTTCCTAAAACGTGTGTGGCAAATCTAAGTTTGCCGGGTTACATTCTAGGCAAACTCCGAAATAAAGAACAATTTCGGACTTTGCCTAAAAGGTTCTGGCAATGGGCAATGGCAAACTTAAGTATGACGAAGAAACGAACTACGGTACACATGTACGTAATATTGAGCGAGATTATATCTACCTCTCCCTTTAGCGTTACTATACCTTTATATTTTACATATGGATTAGCCGAACTTTCTTAAATTTTCCTATGATGTTGCCACCTAATTTATCAACAGTAGAGATACACGATGAAGACTTGCTTACCTAGAACTTTGAGGCTTTTCATTCCTATTTCAGTCAACGATTGGCAGATATTCTTAAAATAAACATAGCCGATTAGGTTTTGACCCTTTTTCCAGCACAATCGCAGAAAAATCTCCAAAATTACAAGAATAACCAATATAATTAACAACAAATGGGGATTTGGAATTTAAATTCAAAAATGGCCAGCAGATACCTACACCAGGGAAAACTAAGATAGAGAGAAGGATATCTCGTACGGAGTTCATTCATAAATACGATTTGCTTTCTATGACCTCCAAACCGACGTCGAAATAAGCTGCCATGGGCGTGCGATGCAGATTTGGGGTTATTATAAAGCACAGTGAGAGTGAGTATTGAGACGCGCCGCAGAAAACTCTCTCTGCTTGCCGGGTTGCTACCGCAGTGTCTACTGTCGGGAGGTCTTGTGAGAATCACAATGGCTAATCTCGGGATGTCGCCGTTTGAAGGCCATCGCGTTGTCGAGCTGGCGAGAAGAAGAGATATTATTCTCTCTATCTTATTTTTTTCTGCCTACACTATATCCTGAACTGTGGGCTGTAGTATAAACGTTTTTAATTGCATTTCTTTCATTTATCTTGGTTTGTGGGCTATAGTAAAGTAAAATTCAAACTAGAATGGTACAGGAGCGTAATATCTGACAAAGTCCGCATCTATTCTGCTCAGTGCCCGCCCATTTTTAATAACCTAAGCGTCAGAAGCGTGGCCTACTATGGCTCTGTATTTTTAAGATAGAAAAGCCGTTGTTAAATGATTTGACAACGCTGCACGACTTTTGCGTGCCCAAATCAGAATGCGAAGAGAACCGGTCCTCTCAACATGCATTCCTTTATTATTGTAAGTCTCAGAAAGCGGCTCTTCGATGTTGTCAACCTTACTGTTTTTACGTTTGTCCTAGGAACTAAATATTCTATAGAGTTAGATGCGGTAGTATGTCTTTATTGAGTTCAGTTTCTCTGTGTGTGGTTGTGCCATAGTTTATTGTGTATTTACGGTATTAGTGTATAATATTGACGAAATTATTTTTTGCAATGTCCCCAAAAAAAGTTGGGAAGAGAGGCGTTATTATACGTAGTAAAGGCAGAGAAATTGTAAGCAATGTTAGTAAGTTTATGAAGAAATAAGCAGATGAAGGAATTACTATTCCTTTGAAAAACTACAGGTATGTAACTAATTTATGTCTTAACTTTAAGTACCATGACTTAATTCGGTGAGTAGGTTGTAAATAATGTAGTCATTAATAGAGTTAGGATTTTGTTTTTTTCCACTCACTTAATCGTGTGAAATACCAACAATAAAAATAACAAGCATCAGTAAGAAATGTCTTGCCATTTCATATTTATTTCTAGTATTTTTATTCTAGGATAGCTTTTATTCTAGGATCACGTTTCTTGCACCAATACTAGTGTAAACTACCATTTTATATTCCTATTCCATTAGTTTAATAAACCAAAACTTGACTTAAACTTCATATATATTCAGAAACATTTAATTTATGTAATTGCACTGTTACTGGAGTTCATATTTGCCGTAATTAAGAATAATTACCTACATAAATACAGTGCTTTGGTGCAACTAACTCTCTCTGCAAGTGCAGTGCGAAAACTGTCCAAGCTCGAAATCCAACACAACCAGGGATCAGTTGCGTTACACAGGGAAAACGTGTATTTTTGCAAAAATAATTTTTTATGTGCAAACACTGCATAATTAATTATTTGACAATGTTTTTCTAAAAGCAAATAAATTGTAGTAAACATGTGAACCCATAAAAGTCACGGGGTAGCAGGTAAATAGTTATTTATTCTATCGGAGAAAATTGGTTATTGTTGCGGCGCGGTGTTTGTATTGATACAAAACTCTACTTTTAAAGTAAATCATTCTACTGGCCTTACAACTTTTTAGCCAAGCTTATACATTAAATTTGGATCACTTAATACAAAAATATTAGTAAATTTACAAAAATGCAGGTAATAATATATTAAACAATAAAATCGTACATAGTAAATACGTAACAAAAATTGGAAAAGGAATTTAACGTCTGTCGTCAAAGTACATCAATGCAAGCCATCGGCGGCATTTGATGTAACGGTGCAAATACTGAGAAAAGTATTACACAATTGTTAAATTCGTTTGGTGTGTCGTGAGGTAAAGTTCCCCTGCAGGATGCCGTTTAGTTTGGTTATAGACTGACTGTAGTGACTGTTTAAATTTGTAAAAAAGTAAATAAGGTATTAAAATAAGTGTAAAAAAAGCTGAAGTTAGAATTGTTAATACCTCATTCTGATGTTTTATTTCAAAGTGATACTGAGTAAAGAACGGAATTTGGTTTTTCCATCAGAAAATAACTTTAAGTAAACATCTAGACCAAGAGTCGGCAACAACTTTCTAGTAGGGTCCAAATACTTTGAAAAATTTTATCGAGGTCCGGGGAAAACAAGAAGAAAAAATTTAAATGGACAGCAGGTAATTCTTCTTTCTCAAAAAGGAACGTAGCTTATAAAAAGTCATATTGTGTTTTAAACTTTTATTTTTCCTCCTAAAAATAATATAAGATAGATAGGTATTTGTTCTTACAAATTAATTAAGATTTTTTGCCGGTCCAGTTTTCTACCTTCCGCGGTCCGGATTCGGACCGCGGTCCGCCAGTTACCGACCCCTGATCTAGACCCATAGTCGTCCCACGTAGTGGAGAAGTTAGTTGTAGAATGTTGTAGTTACATTGTAGAAAAAAGTAGTTTGCGGTTATGTGTATACATAGGGCAGTTCTATCCCCTACATGCCCTCGGGGCATACCAACTATGTTTTGTGTGGAGATCTTTATAGTGACATAAAAAAAATTCTCAACTTCTATTTTATTTAGATTTTCACAATATCGGCACAACTTAATTTTTATGTTCTGAGAATGTTGTTCTAATACACACACCTTGACAGGTGTACATAAATTATCAACATTTGTATGTTGACAATATATTAAAATATATCCTCAGTCCTCTCCGAAAATTTCTTTGTCGAGGTTATCCTCATTCGGCTAGAATGTTTGCATGTAGATTACATAATTTTCCGAACATACCTATCATTAACTAGGTATAAGTAAAGGTACGCCATTATGGTACTTGAAATGAAAATATATTTAACACAGCACAACCACAGTTCTTTGCAAATTAGGTCTCGATACCTGTTGTAATCTTAATTACGTAGTACCTACTTATGGGACCAAAAGGCTGATCCGATACAATAGCTAAGGAAAAAAGAGGTGGGTTTTGCACAGGTATACAAGGTTGCCTATAAATTTTGGCATGAGGGTCAATAAATAATAAATGCCTAATTGACATTCCCATACAATTATTCTTCCTTACTCGGAAGTGGAGTTTATTGCTTCTAAATTTAATTAGTTTTTGAGATATAAAATAGAGATAGCACTTATTCTTGTGTTCAGTTTCAGTATAGACAAGATAGTGGTGTGCTGAAATTATTTTGTTCCATATTATCTGTGACCCTTTACAATAGCCGCAATGAGTACAAGTAAAAAACTTAAGTTGGAGTGGCTGCTTCCATATTCCACTATCGTATTTGAACGGAAACAAGGTGTTTGGTGTACAGTGTGTAACTCTGAATTTATTTGTACACGACGAAATCACATCGAGCGACATGTCAAAGGTCCAAAGCATTTAGAGAAAATGCAATCTCATCCGGGGCCATCCGCATCTATGGAACCTGATGCACGCAGAGTTTTGCATGGATTTGTGTGAAGCCTTTGTCGCAGCTGACATTCCTCTCCATAAAATAAATAATAATCAATCTATGAAGAAATGTTTACAAAAATACTGCCACCACAGAGTACCAGACGAATCTACTCTTCGTGAAATTTATGTGAATAAGGAAAGGAAAAAAGTTGTGGTTTAGCATCGATGAAACCACCGACATCAAGGGCCGATACGTTGCTAATATTATAGTTGGGCCTTTAAATCCTATAGAAGGGGAAAGATCATATGTAGTCAACAGTAAATTTCCGGCTACAACCAATAGTGAGACAATAACTCAAGCTGCAGTAGAAAGCATTAGGTCGCCCTTTCCAGATACGAATATTGCTGAAAACGTTGTTTTGCTGCTTTCGGATAGTGCGGCATATATGCTAAAAGCAGGAAGACAGTTAAAAGAACATTTTCCAAATTTGATTCACTGTACATGTCCAGCTCATGCCTTGCATAGAATATGTGAACTGATACGTCTCCTATCCAGTTACTGATACTTTGGTTAGTGAGGTAAAAAAAGTTTTTCTTAAATCACCAGCGCGAATAAACCAATTTAAAGAAATATGTCCTAATGTCCCATTATCAGCAGTTATATATTACCATACAAATTACGACTTAGTTCAAAATGTTATTGACAGTCTAAAAGATGATGCTTTGAGTGTAACAAGAAGTAAAGAAGTTATAAGTATACTGACGCTTAAAAATGATTTAAGGATTATTTCTGAAAATAGGTAAACCGCACATTGCCGGGACGATTTCGGCAAAGTCCGAAATATATTCTTACCTTTGTGCTGTATCATGATAATTGGTATACTAGTGATGCTAAGCCTGTAAATAACATGATTTCATCGTATTTCATTAAGTTAAATATACCTTCATACATAATATACATATTAAACTTTTATTAAATGATAATAACAAACCTGAGCAAACCCGGTCCAGTTAGACGAGTAGACAAACACTCAAAGCAGGGCGCGCATTGAATTGACTCGAGTAGATGGTTTTCAGGCATACTAGATCAGGATATATCCATGGATATATCCATGGATATATATCCATTTTACATGGTTATATATGGATATACTGCATTCAATTCCAGGAAATGCCATCAAATCCATACACCAAAATCCCCCCACTCTTCACACTACCAAAATCCCCCCACTCTTCACACTACCAAACAGGATATATATCCAAAAATTCCCCCCACTCTTCACACTACCAAAATCCCCCCACTCTTCACCCCACCAAAATCCCCCCACTCTTCACACTACCAAAATCCCCCCACTCTTCACACTACCAAAATCCCCCCACTCTTCACACTACCAAAATCCCCCCACTCTTCACCCCACCAAAATCCCGCCACTCTTCACACCACTCCTCTCCCCTCTCCGCTCCCCTCTCCTCTCCCCTCTCCTCTCAGGAGCTTCCAAAATGAGCTTTCAAAATGAGCTTTCAAAACCATTCCACAACACGCACTCTTCACACTACATTAGTCGACACCCCACCTAAGCCCCGCCTCCAAGAACCGGATTGGTTGACCCCCTTCCAGCAAGGTGTGTTCTAATTTCCCACTCCAAACTAGCAGGGATAGGAGAGAAGGGGTTGTAGCATAAAAGGTTGAAAATTTCAGTTAAACGATATTAGTTCTGAAGTAATACAGGGTCATACTAAAGTCAGAATAAAGTAAACAATGGATTTACAATCAAAATTGTATATTTATAATGGTACTCCATTAAATGCGCAACGGGAAGAAATGGAATCCATTCATAAGGAAGAAAAAATTTATTTTCAAAAAACTACTGGTTGTATAGCCGAGGATAGACTTAATACTCTTGTGGATGCTGACCGCTACAATTACGGTGATGAGGATGAAGATGAAGATGACTCCGGCACCGAGGAAGAAGTTCTGGGAAGTGGTTGTGGAGAAGAAGGGTTAGTGAAAATTAAAAAAATTAACGCTTCAGAAGCTGTGAAAGAGAACTATTTAAAACGTGAAGTGTGCTTAATGCAATCATACATATTAATCACATCCATGGCAGGTGGCATGTACAGTCTGTGTCACGAGTGTTACTTTTTATTAGCCATAGAACAACCACGTGGTAAACACATACATGTGAACACCCATTATAAGCGTGCCATGGATTGTTGTAAAGATGAAATTAAATGTAAAGTGTGTGAGCAAGTTCTACATATGATTATTTTATTAGACGTCTGTGTAATGTGTAACAAACCGGATGTGCAGAAAATCACAAACCATAAAATTGAAAAAACAACTTTAGAACAATTCTTATAATTGTATAATAGTTTTACATTGCTGGAACACACACTTCGGTGCTGCGATATAAAAGGAGGGAATAAAGCTTGTGATTTTAGAGAAACACTATGAAGAAGGTTACATTTAACGAAAATATGAATAAAATCCATGTATTGTTTGCATGGAAGTTTGCTTACAAAGCAGCACGCCAGAATGATTATGAGCAGTATGTGTTGGATAGATACCGCTTTCAAAATAGACTTCAATATGCTGAGACCCTACTAAAGGATGTTTTGGATGAAAATTATAGGAAGGAAATATACAATGAACGTTTTAAATAATTTTTGTTTTATTACAACCAATTCAAGCTCATATCCTCCCACCTCGACCATGTGGGCTTGACTTGAGTGGGGGAATATCTATAAATTTATACGCACACGGTTTCTGAAACATTATTTGCTAGAAATATGATTCAAAAACGAAAGCTGGTTGGTTGCAGAAAATCGGTGAAAAAACTTAAACAAGAAGACAGAAGCAGATGCCCTGTTTGTTTATATTCCATGAGAAGAGAAGAAATTTGCACACCCAATTCGTGCACACACAAATTTTGTATAAAGTGTTTAACAGAGTGGACGAAAACAAACGCACACTGTCCTCTTTGCAGAAGATTCTATTTCTCAATTGTTTTAAAAGAGACTAAGGAAAAGATTCTTGTGAAGAAAAATGACAGTGCTGATCAAGCTCTAGTGATATTGTTGTATATAAGTGACATGAATTTAATATAGATATATCAGAAGTAAATAAAACCATGTTGTTAAATATAAAGTTTTTTATTTTATTATATTACATCTTTTTTTAATATCCAAGAATTGTGTGATTTATCCATTCCCAACCATTTAACATAAACTTTGTTTCCTTTTCTTCTTAGCACCTTTTCCACGAGATACACGTTTGAATGTTTGACTTTCTGCAACTCCGGTTCATAAAAACTACCTAAAATTATTTCATTTTTGTCATCTGCCAGCAAATATGTTCTTGGGTTGGTTAATTTAATTTCTTTAATTTGAAAAATTTCATTTGACCAGTTTGGTGTATATCCCTTTTGAAAAGCCTCCCTGTATTTACTAACCCTAACATAATCCCCTTGTTTAAATTTTGATTTTCTGGGGTCAATTGTTTTTATATTATTATAAGTTGATTTTAGAACATCTTTTTCATTTTCTTCATTTATATCAATAGGTTTTAATCCTGTTGTTCTATGTTTAGTTGTATTATACTTAAAAACAATATTATTTAGGATATCCAACCATTTATAATTGCCTTGCAAGCTAAACTGTTTCCACATGAGAGTTTTTAAAGTTCTGTTGACCCTTTCAACAATACTTGCTTTGACTGTGGAAAATGTACTGTAGTGATTAATGTTATATTTTTCCATTAATTTATTAAAGTTTTTGTTGAAAAATTCTCTTCCTTGATCTGTATGTATGTTAGTTGGAGGCGTTTTCGCAAGCTTTAAAATTTTTTCCATAGCTAAAGTTACTTCCTCAGCAGTTTTTCTTTTAACAGGTTGAACCTAAACATATTTGGAAAATGTGTTTATAACAACTAAAATATATCTATATCCTTTATTTAGTTTTGCATAAGGTATCATTTCCACCAAATCTGCTTGCCATAAATCGTTTAAATTTTTAATAATAACCCGTCGTCGTCTAAAATTTTTTCTAGCAGGTTTATGTAACTCGTTGACTAGATCTTCCTTGATGTTGGTTTGTTTACTCATGACTTCTAAATGTTTAGTTTGTTACTTCTACAGGACATTTTATTAACAATTCACCATAAAAATCTTCTAAATGGCTATTTTCAGGA
This sequence comes from Philopedon plagiatum, assembly GCA_963971165.1. Lineage (NCBI taxonomy): Eukaryota > Metazoa > Arthropoda > Insecta > Coleoptera > Curculionidae > Philopedon > Philopedon plagiatum. The sequence goes on from OZ020197.1 coordinate 49,872,608, forward strand.
CGATGAAAAGAAAGAACATCCCCTTTTTTTAACCGAATACCTACAGGGTCAGTGATCTTTTTTCCATTAATTTTTAAAAAAACATATTTTTTCGGGTATTCTCCAGAAATTATAGTAGCAGATTCCATAGGAAAAACATATGTAATTCGTTTGTCTTGTAATAAATGGTAAACTCTATCGGACAGAGAGTAATTTCCCATAAAAGGTAATACCAAATTATAATATAGTTTAACAGCACTAAGGTCAACAAGTTTTATAATGTTATGTTCTTTATTATCTTTGCCAAAGATGTGGGAACCAAACTTGTCAATAGACATGGTTGTTGCCAGCGGTAGAATAAGGAATAAACATGTGTGAATTAGTATTTATTTAATTATTTTTGCTTCTCTTAGTTCTTCTAAAATAGATATTATTTCATTTTGATGACCAGTATGTCCAGCCATTTGCGATGACATCAACAATTTCAATCTATCTATGATTTCGTTTGGATCGTCATAATAAACGTAATCTAATTTCTTTTTTGATAAATTTAACATAGCTCCCCCCTTTCCACTTTTTGTAGACAGATTTCTTGTAGAACGCGGTCTTTGTGGAGGTAACAAACGCGAAGTACTTGGTAGTATTGCACGATAACCCGTCTCTGTTGTGCTTCCACGTTTTAATATACCTTTTTGTAATAAGTAAGGTTTAACTATTGTCAAGTATTTAATGTCGGTCGAACCTTGAATTTGACTATTAGGATCAAAATTTCGTCTATATGCATTTGTCCTATTCAAAACATCCATATAATTTTCCATATCATTTGATGTATAACCAACAGGTTCTTTTTTAAAAAGAAGCTCATACAATCCAGGTGTTCCCTCATACCTAACTCCTTCAACTTTAAAATCTTTTCCTATGAAATCCACCACAGAATTAGCAATCTTATATTTATCTGCATCAACATCATGGCTAAACCCATATTTGTTATCAAATTTGCCTTCCGTGTCTTTTATTAGCCCATCCACGAAAGGTCTTAGAAGTGAATGATATGCTTCCAAATATTCTTCATAAGCAGGTGTCCTTGTTAATTCTAAAACATCTTGTCGCAACTCACCTATAGTTGGTTCAATTGTTGTTTCAGGGCTTGATTCTCCTAACTGTTGCGAATCGTCAAGAAATACTTCTTCATCTCCTAAAAGTGAGGGCATGTGTGTTGAAAGATATTTACTATATGCATTTGATTTCCTTTGATTGACCTCTGGCGTAGGAAATTGAAATTTTGGGGTCGAAACTAATTGTGGTGAATATACTTCTTTTTTAATGAACGGTTCTGTTTTAATTGTCTGAATTAATTCATGCAAAGGTTGAGTTATTGGTTTAAATTCTTTTTCCATACGAATTTCTTTATCAGATAAATCTGATTTTAAAGCTTTATACTTTTGTCTAACGGCTTCTCTAGTTTTTACCAACTCTTTCGCTGTTTTTTCGTCCATCTTTACAAAAGGTAGGTTGTATACTAGAAAATTATCGTTGTGTCAGAGAGTTATATAGTGGAAATAAAATTATCAAATCCTTTTCTATAGCGGCCACCATTAAATTCACAGTCTTTATCAATAACGACAAAGTCATATTTATGTTTCCAGCACATTGAACACAAGTTTTTAAACTCTTGAAAGCTCATGTCACCATTTACATGATCATCATATATATGTTTCAAGTTTGTAGCATCCTGTTGAAAAATTACCAAGAGGTTGGCATTATCACGTATAAGTTGTTTAGGGATTGATGAATAAGTTTGACACAAATAAAAACAATCTGTATTTTTATGACGTCCGAAACAAAAATAATCCCTCATTAGACTTTGATCAGTGCATACTATATCATCAAATACAATCAGTGAGTTTGGTTTTATTTCAGTGGGTGAAACAATATCCTCAGCGTTCGATGATTCAAAATAACCAATAAACTTTAGTGGAGCAAAAAGCCTTTTTAGATATTCATATTTTGATTGATATAAGGATTTTGAGTACACATATATGTTTTCAAATCTTAATCCATTAGGGTGTGTTATAAGAGAAATCATAACATTTGTCTTCCCACAACCCGATGGTCCTACTATTAAACATCTTTTACAGTTTCCACCAAATAATTGTCCATGTTTTCGATAATTATCATGACATAAATCAAAATTTTTTATCGGTAAAGAAAAATCTTGTTTTTTGATCTTCATTGTTTGAACATCGCTATTTAAGTAAGGTTATTTGCGTTTTTAAATCATTTATATATAATGATTAGACATAATAATGTCATTCACTGCGTGGAAGGACAGAGAACAGGTAGTGGTTTATTAAATACTCTTATTAATAAATTACCAGTAGAGCTCCATATTCCTTCTTATAACTTTTGTGGGCCTGGTACAAAGTTAAATAAAAGGCTTGCTCGAGGTGATAAGGGAATTAATTTATTAGACGAAGCTTGCAAAGAGCACGATATAGCATATTCGGAATATTTCGATTTAAAAAACAGAAACGAGGCAGATAAAATATTAGCTAAAAAGGCATTTAATAGATTTAAAGCTTCAGATTCAAATCTAGGCGAAAAACTGTCATCCTTGGCTGTGGCCGGAATCATGAAAGCAAAAACAAAACTCGGTATGGGAATTAGAAAAAGAAAACAAAAACGCAAGAAAGGAGGTCAAATATCCTTTAACCAAGGTGTAAGAAAAGCACGTGAAGAGCTGGTTGGAAAAAAGTTTGCTAATATAAGGAATGCTGCCAGCACAGCTTTATCATCGATTAAAAAATTAAAAATAAAAGAACCTAAACAAAGAATTATTCCAATTCCAAAAACTGGTGGAATTTTACCTTTAATACCTATTTTTGCTGGTTTATCTGCTCTAGGAGCCCTAAGCGGGGGCGCTGCTGGCATTGCGCAAGCAGTAAATTCAGCTAAAAACGCGCAAAAAAAATTAGAAGAACAAACAAGACACAACAAAGAAATGGAAAAAATATCAATTGGAAAAGGTCTTTATTTAAAACCATATAAGCAAGGGTGTGGTCTATATTTAAAACCATATTCAAAAAACTGTTAAATTTGCTACCTCGCCGACCTTTGACAAATATAGATTTATTAAAGTATGCGAAAATATTAAAGTTGCCACATTTTAGAGGTGTCTTTATGAGAAATAAGTTACCCAAAAAAATAAAAAAATATGAAACAGGTATTATAAATTTAGATGATGATATGGGGGAAGGCACTCACTGGACAGCGTATGTTAAAAATAATAATAACATAATTTACTTTGATAGTTTTGGAAATTTACGACCACCAAATGAAGTTATAACTTATTTCTATAGCGATGGTAGCAACAACAATATTAAATATAACTATGATAAATATCAATCTTTTAATACCTCAACTTGTGGACAGTTATCATTACAGTTTATTTATAATAATGCGTAATTGTGTTTCCATTTTATTCTTATTACGACCATCATGTCGTTTACTATAGCTCTTTCCGCAAATTCAGCTATACTTCAAGCAGATTTCCATCCACCTATTTACTTAGATCCTAACACTTCCTACGTTGTAGGACTTACCAACTTTGAAACATTTAATGCAATACCAAATATTGATAAAAGCAATAATAAAGTATATTTTGGAAAAAATAATGAATTTTTAACAATTCCTACGGGAAGTTATGAAATGGATGATGTTAATAAATATTTACAGACTGAATTCCAAAAAAGAAATATTTCGTTTCACCTCTATGCAAATAACAACACATTAAAATCAACAATAAAGTCTACTACAGATATTATTTTTAAAGATGGAACAATAGGAAAACTTTTGGGTTTTAATAAGGGCATTGTATCTGGTGATGGAGTTCCAAGAACATCGCAAAATCCAGCAGAGATTATAAAAGTTAATTCTTTATGCATAGACTGCAGTATCGCAGAAGGTTCCTATCTGAACGGAAAGCCAGTACACATTATTCATCAGTTTTTCCCTAATGTTAGCCCTGGATTTAAAATAATAGAAAGTCCCCAAAATATTATTTATTTTCCTGTTACAGTAAAAGTAATAGATAAAATAACAATAAAGGTAATAGACCAAGATTTAAATATTGTTGATTTTCGAAACGAAACTGTAACTATAAGGTTGCATATAAAAGAAGTATAATGGTTATCCTTTATAATAGAAAAACCTTCAATTTACCCACAAAAATTAATAAAAACTATAAGAAGACTAAACATCGTAAACCAAAGATTAGTAGAAAGAGAAACACACAAGGGATAACACCTGAAAATATAAGCTTTTTGAAATCTCTAGGTTTAAAGGTTTTAGTATAATGGATATCCTTAACGTAGCAGAAGGTCTTTTCATAGATAATTCAATTGTGCATTCCGAAGTTCATGGTTATGAACCATACCTACCTACAAAATTGGGAAATAATGATGAAATTATAATACCTGTTCATGAAGTAGACAAGTATACTCTTCCTTCCGAAAGCTTTCTTTACATAGAGGGTAAACTAACAAAAGATAATAATACTATCTCAAATACATTAAAATTGATAAACAATGGGATTGCATTCCTTTTTAAAGAAATGCGTTATCAACTAAACGGTGTTACAATAGATTCAGTTAGAGATGTTGGGTTAACTTCAACAATAAAGGGATACATGTCGTATAATAAAAATGAATGCAATAAACTTAAAAACGCAGGTTGGTTTCCTATGGAATCTTCACAAGTTGTTGATGCAACGACAGGATTATTTAATGTTTGCATTCCGCTTAAATTCTTAATGGGGTTTTTTGAAGACTACAAAAAAATTATTTTAAATGCCAAACAAGAACTTATTTTAGTACGAGATAATTCAGACAAAAATGCAACAATTAATACTGCAGATGAAAATCCAAAAATTGAGCTTACTAAGCTAACTTGGAATATACATCACATTTCAGTAGCTATTCCTCAAGAATTAGCATTATCTAAAATAATTAATAAGAATACTGATATAATAATTGCTTTCCGGAGTTGGGAACTCATCGAATACCCAGAATTATTAAAAACTAATCGTCATAACTGGCCTGTCAAAACATCTACGAAAGTTAATACCCCACGTCATGTAGCAATTGCTTTTCAAAAAGACTTAAGGGATAAATCAACAACTGATATGTCTTTATTTTCCAACGTTAAGTTACGAAACATTAAAGTGTTTTTAAACTCTGAGAGATATCCCTACAACGATCTATTTTTAGACTTTGCTAAAAATAAATTTGCATCATTATATGAAATGTTTTCACAATTTCAAAAATCTTACTATGGAATAACACCTGAACCCATTTTTTCTCCAAAGGAATTTAATACTTATGCTCCTATCGTATATATCGATTGTTCACATCAGAAAGAAACAATTGAATCCGGACCTATTGTTATGAGAGTTGAGTTTGAATTACATGATGATCTTAAAGACAAAATATCTGCCTATTGTCTCATTATGCATGACAAAGTATTTAGCTACAATCCATTAACCAAAAATGTTAGACAACTTTAAAGCGCTAAACTATATAAAATCAATGCTCTACTATTCTTTCCTACCATTATGGGTGAAGATCTAGAACTTCGAGTATCCTACTTTTTAGAAGAGCTGAAAAAATTAAAACAACAACTACAAGAATATTCTGACAAGAAATCTATGATTAAACAATTCTCACTTTTGAAATTATGAGGTTATTAATTGTCGATGTGCAAGGATTTAACATAGAAAATAAGAAGTTTATTCCCAAAGAGTTGGCTGCCTATGATGGACAAAAAATATGCCACTATATCTTTAAATCACCATTTGATATAAAATACCTACCACCTGACTTACATAAACAAGCTATATGGTTAATGAAAAATCATCACTGTATTCCTTGGAATGAAGGATATACACCAATTCACAAATTTTCTGAAATAATCAAGAATCTAACAGAAAAGGTGGATCAAGTTTATGTGAAAGGGAGAGAGAAATCCGAATACATCCGAAAATATTCATTAAAACCAGTCATGGAACTTGACGAAAATCCACAATTACAAGAAGGAGAAGCTCATTGTTTTTATCATTCTAAATCACCATGTATATGTGCACTTACTAATGTATATAATTTATATAATAATTATTTAATGATTGAATAAAACAAATAAATATATTAAAGTTTTTTATTTCTTATAAATTAGGTTGAATTCTTGAATAATTTCAGGTGGCAAAAACTTCTTTACTTCATCCAAATGCTCCTCAAATCCCATTTCTTTCATCGTGTACAGAAAAGACTTTAAATCAGAAGTATGTAAATATATGTTACAGGCTTCTGCTGCTTTTTCATATTTTCTAGCCATATCCATACATTCCTCATACGTATAAAATCTTTCGAATCCATACTCGGCTTCATGGGCAGCATCAAATTCTAAGTTACTAAAGTGTTGTGATAGATTCTCTATAGCACTTGTTAGGTTATATGCTACTCGTTGAGATGTATATGCTAACCACATCTTGTTGGAGAGTGTTCAGACTTAAAGTAAGTTCAGAGCTTTAAATATTAATTTAGGAGGTGGGAGGAATAAAAAGAAGAATATATTTATAAATTTTTATTTTCAATACAACTTTTTACAAATTCATTACATGCGAATGATTCTACATCCTCCACAACACAATCTGAGTAAAAGTTTAATAATTCTAAAACACAACAAACATTTAAACTATTTTCCATAGGTGTAATAACATCATATATATTTTTTAACAAATCGCCATTTTTCATAGAGATTCCACTAACCAAAATATTGTAATATTTGGAAAATTCCTGGCTTTTTAAGATATCAAAACGATATTTGATTAAATTTGCCAAGTTCACTAATTCATTTATGGTATCACCAGCTAGGAATACTTCATTACCACCATCTTGTGTAATCTTGATAATTCTTGCATCCCCAATAAACACAAAGTGAATCTCATAACCATTTCCCTTCATGGGTTGCCACCCGGTGTTGTTGGAATAAATAAAGCTCATCATAATTCCTTGATTATTTAGGAAGGAGATCCATTGATCTTCATTAAAAGTGACATTTTGATTATATTTGTATCCACAGAGTTTAATAACAGGAATATATTTTCTCTCTAAGGAAAATCCAATGCTGACCCATTTGGATTTGGATTTGTTAATGTAGTAAATTGTTTCATTAACGAGAGCTGCATTGCGCTTGTTACTAAACTCTTGTTGGCTTGTTGGTTTATACATTTTCAGTTGCTTGCTTGCTTGAAATAATGGTTGTAGAACTGTGGGTGAGTGCTTAAATAAGCAAGCGTGGTAGTGGGGATAATAAGCGTGGTAGTGGGGAGTAGTAAGAGTGGTGGGGGGATTTAAACACTAATCTTATAGATTTAAACATCATTTAGCGACTAACCATGAATGAGTGTAAGACAGAACTTTTTATCGACATTCAAGGATATAACAGTTCCTTTGGATACATTCCAAAAGAATTAGCGATTTATGATGGGATTCGTTGCTCAAATTATCTGTTTAAATCACCATTTCATAAAAATATGTTATCTGCTCTCGATCTCAAAATGGTTAAATGGGCCGAAGAGTATCATGGATTGGAATGGAATTTTGGAAATATAGAACTTAATGAAATTGATGATATTTTAAAGCATGTGTTAGAAGTTTACCAATCACCCAAAATTTACGTGAAAGGGAATGAAAAAATAAACTTCTTAAAAAAGTTTTTGGATGAAGATTTCATATACGCTATTCCCATTGGACAAGAACCAAAATTAAGTAAATTTAAGAAAATTCCAGAGTGTTATTTTCACAAAAATGTGAATCCATGGCATTGTGCATTAGCAAACGTAAAATTGTTATATAATTATAGACATTGTTATGAATAAAAACCTTTATTATTATATATTATTGAATTTTATTTATAATACAAATATACTTTGAATAATATATATCCTATTGAACATATAAACACTACTAACAATATACTTAATAATACTACACACACATTTGAATTACATTCTTCTTCTATACAAGATTTTCTATAAAACTGATTCCATTCCTGTGTCACTATTGAAGTTTTATTGACATAATATAATCTTAACTTATACTGTACAATGGTAGAATCATTTATAATATTATCATCTATTTTGTAGGTAAATAAACCATTATTTATATTCATTCTTTTCCATGTTGAAGGCCAACTATCATTATTTACATTATTCACAGATAGACAAATAAATGCTTCTCGAACATTATGATCAACTTGTATGAACAAAGTATTGTTAACGAATGCTGATAGAAATAGAACTCCTACTGGTAGCATGGCCATTTTCAAACTAAAATATTTTTCCAGGGTTCTTATGTTTTATATTCATCATGAACTAAATCTTTTAGAATATCAATTACATTATTAACTTGGTCATCATCAGTCTTGGATTTCTCTTCCAAAATACTTATATGTTTGTGCCCCCAAGCTAAAGTTCTAAAAGAATCTGGAATTATATAGCGTTTATCATCTTTTGGAGACAAAGCAACCTTATTTTTTAATTGTGTAAACATGTCATGTAAAATTGAATGAAAAATATTCATTTTTCTAAATTTGATCTCAGAATTTTCAACTACGTCTTTATAATCTTGTTTAGTAATGGAATTTTCTATAACATATTTTTTAACTCCCTTTGCCTTTTTTTCAGATTTCTCTTCTAAATTTACACAGTAAGCTTTAGCCCCCGTTCCATAAAAACTTGAAATTGGTTTACCTGCAAATTCATCTTTCATTCGCCCTAATACTGATTTGTTTATAGTTAAATTATGTATATTGTTTTCATTGTAATTAGAAGTGTCAAATTTCTCTAAATTGTCTTGCATATCTTTATAAAAGTTTTCAGTCTCTACTTGCAAGATCAAACTGTCTGTATCCGTGTATAACAAAATTGCTTCGTCTCCATACTTGCTTTTAATATAGTCATAATAAAAATCATATAAAACGGTTTTTGATAATTCCAAGACTGTGAAGCCAACATAAACAGGTTTATTGTAAGTCACTTTTACTCTTTCCATTTGTATCGCAACCAAGTTTTCATTAAAGACCAAACGATTTTTAAAATTTGGTTTAGCAATCAATGTCTGCGCTCCTTGTTTTTTACCAATATTCTCCCAGTGTGTGATTAATCTAATGTCAACTCGCTTGTCAATGTTTTCTAAAGATTTACCGTAAATGGCATTATTAAATAATTTATAAGTATCCTTTTCCAACTTATTTTTAGATTTGTTCCTCATTTCGGTATTTAAATCGATGTATGGTTTAAGAAATGCAGCTTGCTTAAATTTAATAACTCTATGAATTTTAGTTAATTTTAATCCATTTTGAAGCACCTGTTTCAGATTTCGGTAATGAATAACATATTTTTCTTTATGGTTTAAATTACATATTAATTTCTTTTGTTTTGAACCTGGTGCACAAATATTTTCAGCCAAAAAAGGTAATTCGTTGTGTTTTACATGTAAATTTTGAGGATACTTTAAATCTACTTCCAAAACATACCCGAATTCAGCATCATCAGATATAGACATCACATCAAGGGCTTCAATTTCTTCATCGTTCAACCAAGAAAAATCACTTACGGGGAGACATTGACTCATACTATGTCCATACAAGTTAGTGGCATCCAAATACATTATAAATGAATTTGGTTTGCTTGAATCATAATTTTCCAAGAATTGATTATTAGCTTCAGCTTTTCGAACGCTGCAATGACAGACACCACCTCTTATACTATTTTTAAAAAAATGTATCATATCTATATCCGTTAATAATTCTAATTTAACATCAGTCATTTTTAACATTGAATCCCAACTTAAACCTGGTAATGTGTAATACTGTGCAGGATCTAGCTTAAAGTTATTTAAAGATATATTTCGAAAAGCTTCAAAAAAATCTGTTAATATGAGAACATCTGATAATAAATAAATTTTGGTATAATCCATAAGATTTTGACATTTAAATAAATTCCAAATAATAATTGCTCTATTGTAATCCGATGAACACATAGGTTCATCTTTAAGTTTATCATAAAAATGTTCAATAGCTGGGAGTTGATTTTCATGTAATTTTTCGAAAGAATCAACGTAAGAATAAGGATAAACACCTTTTTTTCGAATTTCATTGAACTGGTTAGGATCTTGAAAATATTTTTTTATTTCTATACATTGATTTGGTTCCAAGCTTTCACCAAGCTTTTCCAAGGAGGAACCAACGAAACGGAATGAATCTAAAAATCTCATTTTAACAAACAGTTTTTGTTCTTTATTATCCTTGTCTTTTACTTTGTCAACCAATATGGATTTTGAAAATGAAATATATTTTTCTTTGGTTTGTGCAAGTACATCAATATTATCTTCTTCACAGCACAATTGTTTAACAAATAAATGACTATCATAACCAGTTAAATTATGGAAAAAGATAGGTATAAAATTTGGAATTTTAAAATTTAGATTGCAGATACTGTGAGCTGCATTTCGAAATTTACCAGTTAAATGATCGTGATCCCTTACTTTTTCATTTTCTTCAAGTTTTTTATTACAAATATGACAAATTGTGCAATTTTTATAAGCCAGCTCTTCCTCATCTGATAAAGGAAGCATTTTCACTACAGGTTTAAGATGTTCATTATAAATTCTATGTACATGACCTTCAATTCGTTTACAAAATTCATCGGCTGCATCTAAACCAAAATATGAATCTAATACCGACAAAGAATCATCATATGAGCACTTAATGAAATAACAAAAAGCGTATGGTTCGTGTTTAAATGTATTTAAAGTATAAGAATTCTGTTCGTTTCCTGGTTCTTGATGCTGCAAAGGTTTTAAAAAGCATTCAAAGTCCGCATAGATAACAAATGGAACTTTTAGTTGTTTTTGAAAATTTTCAAACTGTAAAATATTTTCTGGTATATGCTGACCGTACTTATTAATTTTAATATCGTTGGTAGGAACTTTTGTAAACAAATGATTACAATCATGTGATTGATGTTGTTTTAATTTTTCCATCGAAGTAAAATAAATTAAACAACCATCACAGAAATATTTTTTAAAGTGACTTTTATTAATTTGAGATGCTAGTAACCGTGACATATTCTTAATCCAACAATAATGGTTGTTTTCACCTTCACTTATCAACAACAAATTTATGTGCGCTGGAAGTTTTTTACTGGTGTAATGAAGAGGACCAACCACTTCATGCTTGAATTTATTATCTTCATAAACACTCTCTAAACCGTAAACATTTATAGATATTTGATTAAGCGTTTCAAATTTATGTATATCCTTTAATTTCACAGGAAACTCTATTCCTTCAAAATTTAAATACTCAAAAGGATTTGGATATGAACTTGTTCTATCAAAATTAATATTAGCAGGAAACAGTGCACTTATCACACTCCATGCAAAACAATATGAATCATTATTTTTGATATTAATAACAGCTTTTTTATTTGAAATTTGTTTTGGTAATGGTATATACGATGAAGCTCTAATTGGATTAAATTTATTTATATTAAGCTCCAAATGTAATATTTTTTCCAATGCCCAACCTGAACCGTTCTCTGCGAATATTGACACCTTTTCTTTTATTTCAGACAAAAATTGTTTATAAATATCAGATAAATCTGTTGTTGTTGAAGTTATGACCTTATTTTTTGTGTTAAACGATTTAGTTTCGATTGCCTCTTTTGTTTGTAAGAGATATTGTCCAAATAGTTCTACATTAATCTTAACACTTTTATGCTTAACTAACTGTTCGGAAAGTAAACTTACAAACTTTTGTTGTACTTCATCAAAAAACTCTTCAATGTCCACGTACTTTTTCGATGGAAGCAGCATGTAAGACACAATCCTGTTTTTAAACGCGGAAGTTAAAATTTTTACATTATCGTCACTTTTAAGTGCACTTTTATGTAGGTTTGACCGTAAATGCGCAGCAAGTTTATTTTTCACATACCAAGTATCACAATCTTTACATCGTGATAAAGTAAGTTTAGGTATTGGAGGTCTGTCTTCTATTTTAGCTTTTTTCATGGATACATCACATACCTGGGTATTAGCCTTTCTTTCTTTGCGAGAACAAGATGGCCTCATGGCACACGATTCTTTTTTATGTCTATACACGTTCGATTGATGAATAAAACTCTTGTTGCATTCACTGCACTGATACATCTTGAGAACTGAACAAAAAAGCAGAAAAGCAGTTCTTTTGTAAAAATTCTTGGGATATTTTCACCGGTCTCACAACACTTTGTACAATACTGTTTTTGCAAACTAAACAATTAATATAGTATCAACGCTAACTAACCGCTGAGGATATATACGTAACAAGGAGAAGACACAACTGTCGAGCTGAAGATGCGACTGCAGAACGAGAAGCGAAGAGAGAATATAAAGAGAATCCGTGTGGGCGGGGCATGCCCATGCGCATCTCTATTGCGCAGATGTAAAAAAAACGAAAAATATAAAAAAGCTTTTTTTTTTTTTTTTTTTTGAGCCGCCTTTTTTTTTTTTTTTTTTTTTGAGCCGCCATTTTTTTTTTTTTTTTGAGCCGCCATTTTATATGCGCAGTAGACCAAAATGCGTACCACGCGCACACCGAGCGTGCTAGACATGCGCACGGAGTGTTAGGAGATGTACTTTGGTGTGTACATTCCAACCCACCCACTTTTAAGAATATAACTCCAATAGTGAAGCCACAAATAAAAAATTTGTTGTCCTTTCTACCGCTCTACATATGGGGTCTGTATTGACCTGTGTATTGTTCGAATTAGTACAACACTTGCGTTTTAACCGCACTTACCCTTTTAAGTAACGCGCTGTAATACGATGAAATGAGTGAAGCTTTGTGTAATGATGTTTAACGATTTTGAGTGGGGGGATTTGGTGGTGGTGGGATGCTGTAAATCCATGGATTAATGAATAATACTTCTAATTATTTGTTTGACATTTATAAAACATATATTAAAATACAGGTTTATTTTTGAACAAAAATAACAGTGAGTTTATCTACATTAGTCTACTTTATGTTTCTATAGCACACGAAACATGATTTCTGGGATACAGGAGGACCATCGAATTGTGTGCTCCAGTCAGGACGATTATAATGAAAAAAACATGGCAATTTAATTTGAAGATCAAAACTTGATTTATAAGACATTGGTAATTTTCCCCATACATCCAAGAGTTCCAAAGGATCTGCATAATTAATTAAATATTCCAAAGGTAACATTTCTAGTTCTTCTGTAGTAAAATCTATCAAGGTTTTCTTTCCGCTTACATGACTAAACATTACATTTGCTGTTGGACAAGACATAGTTTTTCTTTTTGCTTCCAATTCTTGAACTTTCTTTCTCTGTTGAGTTCGAAACTTTTTTTTAGCACTCTTAGATAGATTGGGAGGTGGATTGATTATTATTAAATTGTTTTCTATGTACTCTTGTGGATTATAGCTTTCGCAATGTTCTGTGTCCCATGAATAATCAATAGGGACTGCTACAGACATCGTTGTGAATTGTGTTAAATACTGCAAATATTGAGAATTAAAGTGGTGTGGCGGGTAGGAGGAATGGATTTGATATAAGAGTGGTAGGATTTGGTAGTGTGAAGAGTGGGGGGATTTTGGTGGGGTGAAGAGTGGGGGGATTTTGGTGGGGTGAAGAGTGGGGGGATTTTGGTAGTGTGAAGAGTGGGGGGATTTTGGTGGGGTGAAGAGTGGGGGGATTTTGGTGTATGGATTTGATGGCATTTCCTGGAATTGAATGCAGTATATCCATATATAACCATGTAAAATGGATATATATCCATGGATATATCCATGGATATATCCTGATCTAGTATGCCTGAAAACCATCTACTGACTCGGCTCGGTAAGTTTCGTTCGGAATGCCGACAGTCAAAGCGCATTGATTCGGCTATCGGTTCTTTAAAACAGCTGCAACTATTGTGATGTATAGACGTAGAATCGTATCAGACGTTTTTTCGTTATGTCCTCCTAAGCATTCTCCTTCCGCACATTGTCGTGATTCTTCGGGTCGTACAAACAAACATAAAAACGAACGTTTACTATCAAAACTTCGCCCGCCATTGCACACCTATCTCTTCCCCTTGCGTCTCAATACGAGAAGTAGTCGCAGGCAGTCGGACATTTCGGCAATTTTTGCTCTGATTCCGATTTGGTCGTTCCGAGCGGGTGAAACCGATTCAATGCACTCCTCTTCATATAATTGCTTGTATACCAAACTTTTTGAATGTGCCGTGCCGAGTCGATTCAATGCGCGCCCTGCTTAAGGCTGCATTGACCGACCACATCCATCTATTGCCAACAAAATTGTATTTTAGTTCAATGTTTTGCTTTATTTTTCTTTTGTATGAATATTGTCACAATATTAACCGTAGATTCATATTCTATAGGTATTTTTTAACGTATTAATAAAAGTCTCAAGATATTTTATGATTTATTTTAGGAAAATAATATTTAAAAAGAATATTGAGGTCCTAGTGTCAGACAAAAAGTCACCATAGATCTTTTAAAATATTAATCTTTTGATTGAAATCATTATACACGTCGAAACTTTAAATAATTAACTAAAAATTGCTTGGAGGATATTAATCTATATTTAATATACTTATAATTTTATTGCTAAAAATTTTAAAGCCGAAAAACCATGCCAAAATGAAATTAAGTTGGCCACCATGGTCGCGATCGGAAAATGCCACGTTAAACAATTAACGCAGTGCATGTGTACCTGCGACGTATTACAAACACTATAACTAGTTACGGTTAGAAAATGAACAGCGACGTAACGGTCACAAATTTATTATTTCGGACTTTTCCTAAAACGTGTTTGGCAAACCTAAGTTTGCCGGGTTACATTCTTGCAAACTCCGAAATAGAGAACAATTTCGGACTTTGCCGAAAACGTCCCGGCAATGTGCGGTTTACCTAGGAAAACTTAAGTATGACGATGAAACGGACTTTGCCGGTAACATATATACCAAAAATCTTAAAAAGAAATCCAGGATTTTCAGAAATAACAAATATTTTTGAAATATTGAAAACTAAAGATACTGACTTGTATAATCATTTCCATTTCGCTCCTATTACAATGTGTGTTGTTGAAAGAAGCTTTTCTAGACTTAGATATATTCTTAATTATAAACGAACGCGTTTTACTGAAGCGAACTTTGAAAAATTTTAATTATATCATGTAATGCCAATAAATTGTAATAGAGTCTAGATTTGTTTTCATTTATTATACAAAAATATTTTCACGCCGCCCATGACCTTGCGACGAGCTCGTATGATTTATCCGTTCCGTAGTCATTAATTACAAGTATTTATGGGTATTACGAAACATGATATAGTTATACATATAGTATTGCAACTCAGAAAACGTTGTAGTTCCACTACAGTATGGCATCTTTGTTTATTCTCGTCCTTTTGCAATGTTCTCAATAATTGTTCTCCGGTTCCGTTCTTCAAAAATAAATTCTCGAGGATATCCATCATAACCCTACTTAGGCAAAATTATTTTGACCTTAAAAATACCAGCACTAAAAAGATTGAAAGGAAATGAAAAAAAAAATGAAATATTTTGGATTTGCTAATCACAATAACATTTCCAGTACGTATAACATTACACTAACATTTAATAAAAAGTACGTAGCGCAGAAAAAATATTTTATATACTTTCATAAGAAACATAATTTTAAATGAAAGTTAGTGTTAAGTATGGAGGAACTATTATACGTAGGTTCTATATATATGTTTATACAATGAAATACGCTAAAACAAAATAAATCATTTAAGGGAGAGAAGCATGGCTGCCACTAGAGTGTCTAAAGGTACTTTGCAAAAGATTTCAAAAGAAGCTCAGAAAATTGACTTTGAAGGGCCAAGCGCATCTTTTCAAACGCAAAAAAAAACAAATATAAAAAAAGAAAACTGTATCTTATCTTGTCACATCACGTAAAAAGTATCAGAGAAATTGTTCACGATTTCTATATACTGGAGAAGAGATTAGCTACATTAAAGTGTAAGGTAGTGTATTTAGTAGTATAGTCGTTAGCATTTTTACTGGCGTTTTTATTGTACAACACGTAAAGCAGTTAAACAAACAAGTATTTAAAATATGGTCAATTTTCAGCTGTTTTCCAAAAAATTAAGGGTCGGCAAATCTTGTCAGAAGCGATCAGCGTAAGCATCTTGAGACGGCTCCTTATACAAATTGGTTTTAGGTAATCATGTTACATTATAAATTATTTATTCGTACGATAATAAAAACTTGATGTCTAACTTATGATGTTGATGTATAACTTATTTGTTTTGTAGATGGCAGAAAATGCCAGACACAAGAAAAGTTTTATGCGAATCCTACGAATTAAATTTCTAAAAAAGATGATACAATACCGTAATGAAGGACGCAATATAATTTATACGGATGAAACCTACATTCACAGCAGCCATATGCAAAATAAAGGTTGGTATGATGAGAGTTGCAAAGGCACAAAGAAGCCAATTTCCAAAGGGCACCGATTAATTATAGTACACGCTGACGGAGAAAAAGAATTCGCGGAAAACGGACTACTTAGATTTAAATCAGGTAAGTTTACTTCTTTGTATTTTCTGAGAAAATAACAACCCAATAAACCTTTTGTTACATACTCGTACTTGCATTTAAATAAGCCATAATCGTTCTTGTCACTTACTTATATAATACATTTATCTACAGTGGCGCAGCCAGGAATACGCTCTGGGGGGGGGGGGGGTTTGACAAAAAAATTGACAAAAACGCTCGGGGGGGGGGGGGGGGGGTGGTGTTTTGACAAAAATTTTTGACAAATATTGCTTTATTTTCGTTAATTTGGGAAATGGGTAGGGTAATTTTTAGGCCTTTGGGGGGGGGGGGGGGGGGGGGGGTTAACCCCCCCCCCCCGTGGCTGCGCCACTGTTTATCTACAATATAATTACAAATATGATTTACTTATCTGTGTTTGCAGGTGCAAACACTGGGGATTACCATAATGATATGAACAATGAAAACTTCATGAAATGGGTTGAAAATCAACTGTTGCCGAATTTGCCTGAAAACTCTGTCCTCGTAATAGGCAATGCATCATATCATAATGTTCCCATTAAAAAAAATGTCACCACGGCTTCTAAGAAAAAAGAAATGTTAGACTGGCTAGCAGAAATTTATCACACATCACATAAATTGGATGAACTGTTGAACCGATATAGCCACGATGTACTACGCTTGCCTCCTTATCACCCGGAACTGAATCCCATAGAAAAAATATGGGCTTTAGTAAAGAATGGTGTAGCCGTTCGCAACATGACATTTAAATTGGCTGATACGGAGACTCTGACTAGACAAAAATTTCAGCAGGTATCTGAACAAGAGTGGTACAATATTTGCCAATATGTAAAAAAATATGAAGAGCTAATACAAAAAGAGCATATCCTTGACAACACTCTCGATCATTTAAGATTTACAGTGAATACGAGTGCATCGTAAGAAAGTGAAGACAGCGAGAGTGATAATACTGCATCAGAGGATAACCTGGAATGTTCGTGTCTTGATTCTGAGAGCGACTAACAATTTTTTTTGTTTAAACAAAACGTTACTTATGTTTACAAAAGTTGTATGCTATTTAAAAGAATATATATTTGTTAACTTCCCACTAAACTTTTCAAATATCTATTAATGTAATGTAATTTTAGTTTACTTTACTCAGTTACTATGAAGTAGTAAATAATAAAACCACACAATATATTAAATCGTTAAATCATTTTCACTTTGACTTCTTACAAATAAATTCATATTTTATTATTATATCAGTTTTTTTCAACGGACTACGCCAATGGCGTGTCGATCTCAGCCGACAATTTTAAAGTGAGATAGAACACGTTGTCCTTTTTCACATTGATGACGCTCCTGTACCATTCTAGTTTGAATTAATGTCTATTAATACTATCATCCATATTGATAACTAAACTTTGTATACATGATAAAGTTTAAAATAAAAGTATAGGCAAATTTAGGATCAGCCCTACCAGTCAACCACTTCTAGCTCATCCTCAATATTCTTTCAGTAGTTTCTTTTGTGAATCGGAATCTTCTATAAAATGTCATGTTATCCATATCATCAAAATGCTCTGATCTATCGTAAATTCTCCTGGGAAATCCAAATGTCAGCAAATCTAAGATATTGTGGTCATCTTCTTGGGCTATTTCGTCTAGATCCATTATATTATAAATTATTCCAAAATATTTATTTTGTGACATGTCCGACGTCATGTTTTTTAGGTTAGAAATATTCGCTTAACTGCCCGAAATTGCTGGATTAATTTAATCTGGTTTATGTAGGTTAGGACTGTGCATACGAAAAATTTCTATTAAACGAGATTACAGATTAATCTGGATTAACTGAGGGTGGTGCATACCACCGTTACTGAAACAACAATAATTGTATTTGCTTTGTTCGTTATCCGCAAAAATCGAAATGGTCGATTGAATATGGATTAAAAGTATGAAAAACATATTATTGCACTTGCACTAGTCTTAACTGCTTGTCACAAAATTCGGAAATAATCTAAGTTAGATTTCATACATTTCACCTATTTATAGTATCGTATTGTAAACAAGTAATTACAAGCACATATTCCTGCCGATGCGTGCTGGACTTCCTGACAATGCGTGACACGCTCGCCTGCCGACACTTGCTGGTTAAGACCTATTGGAGGATTTGACCGCCGAACGGTTATAAAGTCCATTTTGTGTGTTTATTTGGAAAATAAACAAATCACTACGACTCTAACTCTATGTTACACTACAGATGAAAGGATGAAACAAGTACGAACGGTTTTTCGTAATTTTCTTCTAGATAGCTTTTCTTCTTTCTTTATGCTTCCACCGCTCCCTTATTTTTATTATTTATTTTTATTTCAACGCTTTCTAATTACTAAAGCTTTGCAAACGGGGGTAATTCCAGAGACGGCTCTAACATAGGTTAGAGTCTAACCTAGTTGGAAATAAAATTAGGATTCGATTTGAAAATAAAATACAAATATTTATTTACCCACATTGTGTTATTTGAAAGTGCGAGATAAGAAAATACCATACAGGGTGTCTGAAAAGACTTAGCATGGGCAAATATCTTCATTAATAAAAATAGAGACACCAAATTTTAGTTGTATCTTATTGGTTAATAAATCTACTTTTTTATGTAATTTGACTATTTCAACCCCCTTGGGGGGTTACGCTAGGGAGTTGAGGTCAAAAATTTTGAATGCAATCCTATGCCGGGTGGCCTCTTCTTTTAAGTCTTCAAAAAAGAAACATTTTACAGCAACTCCCGTATTTTAATTCATTTTTAAATGGCAAGCCTATAAAAATTATAAATCGTAAATCGTATAATCGGGCGGGGCACAAGTCGACCATTAGTCGACCTCTTGTGCCATACAGTACCAGTCTGCGCTGCTATTTTTTGTTTTGTGGGGCACTTTTTTCTAACTTTTTTTCCAACTTTACTTCTTCATTTGTCGTTTTTATTTTTTTTGTTTTTTGACATCTGCGCAGTAGACCAAAATGCGTACCACACGCAAACCGAGCGTGCTAGACATGCGTACGCAATTTCAGGAGATGTACTTGGGCGTCCACATTCGAAACCATTTACTTTGAAGAATATCCCAAATAGTCAAGGTACCACTACGTATTTACCTTTATAACTTTTTCCCCAAGTTTTTTTCGACTTTATTTTTCGTTATTTGCCATCTGCGCAGTAGACCAAAATGCGTACCTCGCGCAAACCAAGCGTGCTAGACATGCGTACGCCATTTCAGGAGATGTACTTCGGTGTCTACATTCGAACCCATTCACTTTTAAGAATATATTCCCAAAAGTCAAGGTACCACTACGTATTTCAGCGAGAGCCCAATCCTCTGGAGGGGGAACAGCTATTTTTGTTAAGCATAGCATAAGCTTTGAAAAGATTATTGTAAGTAATTTTAATATTGAAAAGTGTATAGAAACTTGTTGTATTTTTATAGGATCACATAATATAAATATCTGTACGGTTTATAGAAGTCCTTCCGGACACTTTGACACCTTTTTGGACTCATTAGAAAATGTCCTGAACTCTCTGGGAACTCGGGGACAGATTATTTTGACGGGAGACTATAACATCAACTTCATTGAGCCTGATGGAAGAGTCGACAGAATGCTCGATATGATGGGGTGCTATAATATGGAACAAACTATATTCCAGCCAACCCGTGAGACAGCCTGTCTTGACAACATCTTTGTGGACTCTGAGGTATCAGTTTACTCGAGATGTGTCTGCGATCTTGATTTTTCAGACCACAGAGGACAGCTCGTCAAACTTGGAGTAAAAAGGGGGCAAGATGGAGTTCTTCATGCCCAGATGAATTGTAGACCATTGACAAGTAGGGGTATGTTCTTGTTTCATAGTAGGGTTTTAGAGAGTGATTGGAACTTTGTGACTGACAACAGTATTAGTATAGATGACAAATTCTCTTGTTTCATAAATAAACTGGAAAATGCATACATAGCCTCTTTTCCAGAAAAAACTTATAATACTCGCTCAGATCAATGCCATAAAATTTCATGGTTTACTGAAGAACCCAACCTGAGAGAGCAATTGTGTTTCTTGAAAGAGCTAAACAAACAATACAAAAACAATGGCATGTCTCAGATGTACAAACAACTAAGTAGGGAGTATAAGCAAGCAATTCGTAGGGCCAAAATAAAGAGAAATGATGACATTATCCAATCCTCTAAAAGCTCCGCACGAGCAATGTGGAATATTATAAATGACCACCGTGGTATATCACACTCGAGCCAGTCCCAGAGTCCGAATGTTGACTCAAACACATTCAACACATATTTCTCGGAAATTGCTAGTCATCTGATTAGGGATATGCCAAAGTTGAATATCGACCCATCCAACAATATCAACTGTCAGTCCCCTACAGAGAAATTTTCTTTTCGTGAGGTCTCTTTTAATCATGTTGGAGATATTATAAATAATTTAAAAAACAAAAACAGTAGGGACATTTTTGGCTTGCATCCAAAACTTTTAAAATCAATAAAAAATATTATCATTGTCCCACTAACAAAATTGATAAATCTGTGCTTCCATAAAAATGTATTCCCATCAATTCTCAAGAGAGCTATTGTAACTCCTATTTTTAAAAAAAGTGACCGAGACCACCCAGAGAACTATCGACCAATATCCTTGCTTCCAGTAATCTCGAAGATTCTGGAGAAATGTATGTCTCTGCAGATAGTTGACTATTTTGAAAGAAATGGTTATTTCTCAGAGTCGCAGTTTGGCTTTAGGAAGAACAGGAGCACTGTGTTGGGTATACTGGACCTGGTCTCTTTTATCAGTGAGTCGTTCCATAACTTCCAGTTTAGTGCCGTGTTGCTGTGTGACCTCAGCAAAGCTTTCGATTGTGTCGACCATGGAGTCCTGTTGCGCAAACTTGAGAGTTACCATTTCAGTTCTGAGAGCACAATGCTGCTCAAATCATATCTCTCAAATAGGTGGTGAGGGTTTCTGGTGTGTCGTCAGCTGAAAGCACTATTAATATAGGTGTTCCGCAGGGTTCTGTGCTTGAACCAGTCCTATTTCTTATTTATATAAATGACCTATCAGCAAATACAGGTGAACCCAAATATACACTTTTTGCTGACGACACTACAGTTTCCTTTACTGCTGATACCCTTGAGGGAGAGCTGGAGGGGTCTGCGGCGGCACGAGAGAGAGCTGAGGAGTGGTTCCGTATAAATAGATTGCTGCTGAACCAGGATAAGACCCAGCAAGTTATATTCTCGCTTGGAGAGATCGGAGGACAGGATGTTTGCTATCCGAGGTTCTTAGGGGTACGTCTTGATCAAAAATTACAATGGGGCCCGCACTTCAACGATCTCTGCAAAACTCTGAGCAGGAATGTATTTGTTCTGCGCAATCTGGCTAACTGTGTGTCTCGGGATGTGCTTAGAGCTGCATACTTTTCAATTTTTCACTCCCACTTATCATATGCAATTCTTGTGTGGGAACACTCTGCTGGTACATCCCGGATATTTCGAATGCAGCGTAGGGCAGTCCGAATATTGGCTGGCCTTGGTTATAGGGAGGTGCAGACCGATCTTCACATCATATAATATACTTACTTTGCCATCACAGTATATTCTTGAGAACCTCCTATTCATTAAAAGGAATGAGAACATCTATAGAACGCATGAAGATATTCATGAACATGACACAAGACACAAACAAGATCTAGTCCCAGCCTATTGGAGACTTAAAAGGTGCCAGGGTGGTCCGGTATATTGGGCTATAAAAATTTTTAATGTTTTACCAACAGAAATGAGGCATTTGCCATATGTAAGTTTCAGGAGCAAAATAAGGTCCATTTTAATTGACAATGCTTTCTATACATTTGATGAACTTTTATCATATAGGTTTTAGTTTGTCTGTTGTGTAGTTAAGGTTCGATTTGTCATTGTGATACATGTAGTGACTGTTATTTGTGTTTTGATTTTTTAATTCTGTATTTTCATTTGTTTTAGAGATTTTGAATTGTCTGAAAGTATTTATGTATATTTTAATCGCATTTTAAAGTGTTGAAATTTTATATATTAGTATTATTATTATGTTTTTTTTTAAGTTAAATATATTGACGTGTGTAAGCGATAATCATTGTATTGACATGAATAAACTGAGTTTTGAGTTTTGAGTTATTTAACTTTATAACTTTTTCCCAAGTTTATTTCGACTTTATTTTTGGTTATTTGCCATCTGCGCAGTGGACTAAAATGCGTACCACGCGCAAACTAAGAGGGCTAGACATGCGCACGAAATTTCAGGGGATGTACTTTGGTGTCTACATTCAAACCTACCCACTTTCAAGAATATATCTCCAATAGTAAAACTACAACTACGTATTTAACATATTTTTACGATTTTATGACGTCTTACTTTTTTGAACATTCTTAACTATGTGACATTGTGACCAACCGTGCCAGCCTTACTAATCAGTTATATTACGCACTGACTTATTTCCGGCATGGCCGCCTCTTCTTATTTATTCAAGCATTAGCCTTACCATAGTTATTGAGACTTTTGCGTCCTGTGAGAAATTCACAATCTTGTATGTCTCACGGAACCCTCTATGCGCGAGTCGAACTTGCACCCAACCGTTTTTTTTTATTTCACACAATCACGCCAACGCCCATCAATTACATTATTTCTGTCAAATACCGTATGTACTTATTTTCGACATCGACGCCTCTGGTAACAGACCAACAGTGACTGCCTTACTTATTACTTTAAAAGTTGTTTAGAATGGCAACCATGAACTTCTTGGCAGTAACAAAGTCCGTTTTGGAACTCTGCCAAGAAGTAACATCTGAGAAAAGACCTTTAAAATGAGGTACCACACGGCATAGGGTTGCATTTAAAATTTTTGACCTCAACTCCCTAGCGTAACCCCTCAAGGGGATTGTAAAAGTCAAATTACATAAAAAAGTAGATTTATTAACCAATAAGATAAAACTAAAATTTGGTGTCTCTATCTTTATTAATAGTAAAGCTATTTGCCCATGCTACGACTTTTCAGACACCCTGTATGGTATTTTCGTATTTCGTACTTTCAAATAACACAATGTGGGTAAATAAATATTTGTATTTTATTTTCACATCGAATCCTAATTTTATTTCCATCTAGGTTAGAGCCGTCTCTGGAATTATCCCCGTTTGCAAAGCTTTACTAATTACTCCCAAGGCCACTACCGTCCTCCTGGATCGAGTTAAAGCAACAAAAAACGTAATATTTTTCTTTAAGATGCTCACCCTGTATATATTCCATAAGAAGTTTAGTCAGTTTTGAGCCAAGGATAAGCCCAATCTATATGAAAATTCCATTTCTTTTGGTTAAGTAGTTTTTAAGTTTTCGCGCCACATACGGACATACCAACGGAAATGGAAAACCATGGTTTTCGTGATACAAGGATACCAAAACGTAGAGATCTGAAAAAATCTCGAGAGGCGATTTTTTCAGGAATACAAAAATTACTCTAGCGAGGAAAGTAAAAAGGACCATTTGCGAGTATAAATCCTTGTCGGTATCTATCAGCACATTTTAGCACTCTTACATTATCATATTGTGTGACGTCTAAAATGCATCATATTAAATTGAGGTGCTAAAGAGTGCGATGTTATCAGAAAATAACTTTTCATAACTTTAAAGTATACTTCTTGAATTTTGTACAAAGTTATGAAAAGTTATTTTTAGGTAACAGCACAATTTTTAGCAGTTTAACATTTACGTTATTATATTGTTTAAGGACTAAAATGTATCATATTTAAGAATTAAGATGCTAAAAAATTGTGCTGTTATCTGAAAATAACTTTTCGTAACCGTGTACGAAGTATAAGTATACTTTAAAGTTATGAAACGTTATTAGCTGTTTTACATTTTCATCATTATGTTGTTCGAGGTCTGAATTGTATCATATTTAAGAACTAAGCTGCTAATAAATGTGCTGTTATCTAAAAATAGCTTTTTATAACATTACAGTTACGAAACAATTTTGTTAGGCAACCACAATTTTTTGAGGCAAACCTCAATTCTTTAATATTGTACCGGACGGCCGAAATACTAAATAATCTTCTGGTTTTTTAATCTTTATTCACAGACAACATCTTTTCACTGTCAATGTCGCAATAACCTTTTTACTGATAACAAACTAGTGCGTATCTAAGACTGAACATAAAATCAACAACGAAAGCCGGTCTGGACCGGCTGTTGCTGGTTCTGGAGAATTCTGCAACATTTTAGAAGGATACAATTAAGGAGCATTAAAAGAAGAAAATAGAAGACTGTGGTAAATTTTAGGAGTTCTAAAATAGGCGTTCCTCGCAGAAAAGAACAGAATCGCATATTTTGCAAAGATCCAGACCTTCTTTCATATGCGTAAAATGTGAAAATTAACAAGGGTATTAAATTATAAACTAATATAAAATAAACCTAAAATCTCAAAACACACGAACATTAACTAAAGCTAAAAAGTCCATAAAATCTTCTGCGAAATCTGTATGTGATAATGTGATGCATTTTAGACATCGAACAATATAATAATGTAAAAGTGTGGTGATAGTAGAACGGCCTGTTCTTGGGGCCATATATCAGCTAAAATTTTCGCAATTTCTTTAAAGAAAAATTAATATTCTAAAATATAAATTTTAATAATACCTGCGTCTGCGTTGCGTCATAATACAGTGTGTCTGCTTAAGTTCGCAGCATATGGGAAACTTTTTTATTATTAATTTTACGAAAACAAGTTATACCTTATTAAAAAGTTCTGCATGCCCAAAACCTAAAATGCAATCATCAGATATCGAAATTTCCCAGTCATATACGAGGTCTCTCAGAAAACATGAATTTTACCATAGATACAGTAAAATACTTTGATATTTGACGATATCGAAAACTTTTACGAACAAAATTTATTTATAATTCTCAACTAATTTCTAATAAACAGTTATCGCTTTATTCATTAAAAATTTGATAACCTTTAGTACGTTTCTTAACCTCTGTGTTGCAGTATTTTGATGATGGATTAAAATAATTGAAATATAACAAAATAATTTATTTTACAATTATCAACTTGAATACAGTACTAATATTGTAATAATTACGTAATAAGTTAATAATATTTGACGTTTAATGGCAGATATGTAAATATCATGGCAACCTAATTAGAAATACATTCATATCAATGTGTTCACTATTGTAGGGTAGAGAATGGGAAAATGTACAAAATCATAACAATTTTTATCTTTATCAAATTTTTAATGAATAAAGAGATAACTATTTATTAGAAATTAGTTTACAATTCTAAATAAATTTTATTCATAAAAGTTTTCGATAATGTCAAAAATAAAAGTATTTTACTGTAGGGTAAAATTCATATTTTCTGACAGACCTCGTATATGACTGGGAAATTTCGATATCTGATGATTGCATTTTAGGTTTTGGACCATGCAGAACTTTTTATGAAGAATAACTTTTTTTCGTAAAATTAATAATAAAAAAGTTTCCCATATACTGCGAACTTAAGCAGACACACTGTATAATAAAAAAAAATCTTATTTTAAACAGTCTAAAATTAGCTGAAACCAACTGTGAAAGTTTGTCCAAAAAAGGTTCTTCAAATTGTTTGAATAAAACTTAAAAACACGTTCCCCAGTGATACTGTCACATGATCAAGCCACGCTACCATTCCTCCTCAAGAGGAGGTGCGTATTTAAGTGCGGTACGCGGCAGACGTACAGTAACATGTATAGTGTTTTTGCTAATAAAATAGGTTAAGAAAAACTTCACGAGGGTCACTATCAGTGTCGCAGCCATTAGATAAGTAAGCTATAGGAGAACTGTAGTTCAGAAAATCGAACGTATTGTCGGATGCATAAAAGAGTTGCTGTGGGGTGATACTACAACGCGAAAAGTCGCCATAATTGTCGCAGACATAAACAGGTGACTAAGAGGGTATAAATTATGGGAGATGGACAAAGGCCTAATTTTCTATCTTTTGAATTTGAACTGTTGACATCTTTGTATTGTTATTTTGAATTAAAATTGATAACTAGCGTATAAAATAAATGATTAAGACAGATTATTTCTGATTTCTTGTGTCCTAAAATACAACAAAATTAAAAAGGGCAAAACCTAATAAATAGTTATTTTCCTAACAAGTGCGCAAAGTGATATTTTCCCGCACGAGACTGCTGTTGCACGAACGACGCGAAGCAGTTCCGGCAAGCAGTCACGTGCGGAAAAAGCACTTTGCGCATGCGATAGGAACAATACTTTTTCTACGAACGTCAGGTTACAACGAAAATAAAAACAATGCCTATCTTTAGAAGAATCTTTAATGAAACTTGAAAGAACTACAGCAACAATTTACACAGTAATAATAATAATAGAAAATTGACTAATTTCTTATTAATATTTATAACAAACCAACAATTATTAATATTTTGCAAATTGATTGTAGATCCGGTAATTTCATTTAACGGGTGGCTTAGGAAAAGTATAACTTTGCGCACTAAAATGCGTGCGCAAAGTACCTACTTTGCGCACGCTCGTAAAAAAAAGCTATTAAAATCTGATACAAAATTTACCATTGTACCAAACTTTAAAAGAACCTGCAATAAACACAATGTAAAAAAAAAATGTAACACAGCCAGGGGATTACACCACACTTCACTTTCCCCTGTGATTAACACCCTGGGGTCGATCAGTAGATACCGACAAGGATTTATACTCGGAAATCGGCCTTTTTTTCAATATACTGTATCATTATACATTTAGATGCTATTTGTCGTATTTCTTACAGTTGTCGCCCTTTTCGCAGCAAGATCTGTCTGTTCAACATTCTACAGAAGAAGCTAATGAGTTTCGTATTATCTCTTCTATTAGATTAGTCATAGAAGCAATAAGTGGCATCATCAAAACATATAAGATTATAAAGCAATGTTTCACTGAATATACAAATATCATTCACCGGTGATCAGGCGCATATCCGCTCATTCAGGGAACAGTAATATATTTTTACCTTTTTTATATTTTCAATTTCAATAGTTATATTGATGATTTGGGGGGTCATGACCCCCATGACCCTCATGGATCCGCGCTTGTTGGTGATTCTGTACGAATCGTCTGCAGTTTCTGTAGTACATAGACCACCAAGAGTACCGAATGACAACGACGGCGACGTATGCTGTTCATCATCGCTTTGGTCCTTTAATTTTTAGAATATTACAGTCGTCAAACTCGTCGCCCCCAATAATAGCGATTTTGCTCTGGATATAACACCATTTTATCATAAGAGAGCGTCCAATTTTTATTAAATTATGGCTGGAATAGCAAAATGGGTGTTATACAATTATTTTATTGTCTTTAATAATAAAATTAAAAAAAAAAAGACTATTGCGAATAGTTTCTACTGTGTTCGAGATTGTACTAGGACCGTCGTAATCAAAAAAAATTGTCAAAATGAATATACGTCATATATGTATTAAGTTAGATCCTGAATTATTACAGTAAAATGTTGGTCATGCATGATGGAAATGTTAGTGGAAATAATGCCCATGCAAGTATTTCAAGTATTTCTTTAAAAATGTTTAAAGTATCTTTAAAAACATTTGTATTACTTGAAAATACATCTAATAAAATGTAACTATCTATCCTACCTTTTGTTCCACCACTAATGAAATTACTTGACTTCCGTCGAATTCCAGAAAGAAAAAAACATATAAGCTTGACGTTATGGACGCGTATATGCCTACTACAATTTGTCATAAAACGATATGTAGCATATACCGGGTGTTGCATCGTCGAGCGGGACATAGGAAATCCCATGTAATTTTAAATGGGGTCAATTATTGGCTTCCCTAATTATTTTAGAGAAAAATTCTATTTAGGTTTAATAAAGAGCACTAAAACCCACATTCAAAAGAATAACTTTAGATATTTTTGATTAGCCCGTTTACGAGTTATCGCCGATTTCTTTTTAAATATTTCTTCTTTTTTATGGTCCCGTATTTGCGAGCACCAGTAAACGTAAAAGATGACTGTCAAATGAAGTTGTCATTTTGAAATGTGTTCTTTATTGTTATAAAAACATTAAAAACTCGCACATCGGAAATATTAAAGGTGTATTCATGAATACAAATTAATCTGAAATAAACTAAAATAAAGTATCCAACTACAAGGTTAATAATGACATTTTACATGCTTCAGTA
The DNA here is from genome assembly GCA_963971165.1 of Philopedon plagiatum. Taxonomy (NCBI): domain Eukaryota; kingdom Metazoa; phylum Arthropoda; class Insecta; order Coleoptera; family Curculionidae; genus Philopedon; species Philopedon plagiatum. The sequence goes on from OZ020197.1 coordinate 49,901,518, forward strand.
ACTTACTAATTAATAGGTAGTATTAAATTGTTACAACTTTAGGATTTAAGATGTTCAAATATTCCTCCATTGACTGCTAGACAATAACCGAGGCGATCATAAAATTCTCTTCTTACATTGGCTAGTTGGTAAACTGAAATTCTATTGCATTCCGCAGAAATAGCATTTTTTAACTCGTCTAGATTTGGGAATTTTTTATCCTTGTATATCCTGTTTTTTAAATGGTCCCAGAGAAAGAAATCATTTGGCGAAAGATCAGGAGACCTGGCTGACAAATTTACTGTATGATTTAGGGCCTAAATCATACAGTAACAACCTTAGAGAGAGTTACACAAAACCTGGAAACCCGTATCATGCCACTCATCAAAACAAAACCACAGACTCTCATGACATGAAACACACAAAAAAACACAAATAATGTCAAAAATAGCTGGAGGAAGCCCCCTGCAGTAATAGGAAAACGTACAATGGATACTTCGACAACAATAAAAGCAGCAGACCAGAAAATATGGCTCTTTATATCGAGGCTGACCACAGATACTACTATTGAGAATCTAAATAACTTATTAAGAAGCAGTGGCGGCTCGCCAAGGGCGGCAGGGTCGGCAGTGCCGACCCAGTAAAATAGAGAAAAATGGGCAGTAATAAATCTCTCATTCAATATTTAAAATTTCTATATTTTCAATTTTAACTATTTTTTTAAAACAATGGTTCAGTTATTCACCTTTTAATTTACCTGTTTATTTCTATTTACAAACTTATGCACTCTTTCACCGGTCGGTCATCGCCATATTAGGCAATGACTACGGCCGAAAGTAATAATAGCCGGTCTTCTCACAGATTACAAACGTCCACTGCGGCATGCCGCTCTAGAAATCTACCTAAACAGGCAACCAAATATACATTATTAAAATATTCAATACTATTCAATAGGGGGTTTCAAGTGGCCGTTGCGGCAGATTTAGAACTGCCGCAGGTTGCCAATTTGCGCACTTTTTCATCCATGGAAAATTTATTTGGGTTTTAATACAATACAATCAAGTTAAAAAAAACTTGTTTGTACTTCTGGAATAATAGAAAATATTAATTTAATTACAATTTAATACGTAGTGTATATTATTGAATGTTTTTTTTGTGATGTGGTTTAGATTTTTAATGTTTATTTTCTTAAAATTATATTTTCAACGGTCACAAGAACCATGATGATGCGATATTGGCAACTGCGGAAATTTGTTTTGATGGGGGTTGAGGGTGACAATCTGACAGTAGTGACAGTGCATCCTGTGCGTGAATTGATTGGTATTGATTTAATCTGTTTTTTGCTGATTTTATGTACTTTCGGTACCATTTTCGGCATTTTCCTTAGTGTGAACACTTGATTTAGTGCCTAAGTAATTTAGTTATTGTGTGTTACTGTCTTGTGCTGTGCCGTGCGTACTTACCTTTAAACATTTTAAGTGATTTTTTGGCGGCTCGAAAAATTTGGTAAAGTAAGCGTAACAGCGTAAGTATTTAAAAAATGGAGGGAACCGCTTCAAATGCAGCTCATACTGTAAGTATTACCAAAAGTAAAGATATTGTTAATGAACTTTTATCGCAAGACTTTGCATCGCTACCGTATGACGAAAAAATTATTGTAAAAAACAATGGCCGTCCAACGCCTAAAATGGCTTCATTAATAAATACTGCGTCTGGCGGGAAAGGTCCAAATAGATCATTTAATGTAAACTGGTATCAAAAATACCAATGGCTTACTGGAAGTGAAGCCAAAAATAAACTTTTTTGTTGGGCGTGTCTACTTTTCTCTAAAAACAACATTGGACAAAATCAAAATCCTTGGAGTAGAAGCGGGTATGATAATTTGAAAGATTTATTTAGGGCACTTCAAAAACACGATGTATCAAAAGAGCACACGTATAGCCAATTAAAATTAGATTTATTTGGTAAACAAAATATTTACACGGCTTTAAATACCGCTGAACGCGAGAATATTAAACAACATAATGAAGCGGTTAAAAAAATCACGCTCTCTTGCGACGATTAATTGATATAACCATTTTCCTTGGAACTCAGGAGTTACCATTCAGGGGCCACGATGAGAGGGTAGATAGTTTAAATCAGGGAAATTATAAGGAACTTGTAAATTTACTAAAAGCTTACGATCTAGAATTTCAGGAGTTGTTGTCAAATTCAAAAACATTTAGCGGAGTTTCCAAAACCATTCAAAATGAAATAATTGAAAGCATAAGCCATGTTTTGAATAATACGATTGAAAATGAGCTTAAACAAGCATGCTGTTTTTCTTGGCAAGTAGATGAAACTACAGATATATCGTGTTGTTCTCAGTTATCCATTGTTGTTAGGTATGCACTAAATGGCGAAGTTTACGAGAGATTTCTGGGATTTTGGGATGTGAGTAAAAGTCACAAAGCGGAAGATATTTTTACTGTTTTGAAAGACAAATTTTCAGATTTTGATCTGCCCAATAAATTAGTTGGTCAAACGTACGATGGCGCGGCTGTTATGTCGGGGGAACTAAACGGGCTACAAAGTAAAGTTAAAAGCATTGCTCCGCAAGCTTTATTTACTCACTGTCATGCCCACCGGCTAAATTTAGTTTTGCAAGATACTTGTAAAAAAATTAAGGAATGTAGAATCTTTTTTGCCAACTTAAGCGGATTTGCGGCTTTTTTTTCAAATTCCCCAAAAAGAACCCACGTTTTAGAGCGCATTTTAAAAAAGAGACTACCAAGTGTTTGCCAGACACGATGGAATTTTAAATCCCGACTAGTGACTACCGTAGCAGACTTCCGCGGACAGCTATTAGAAGTTTTTGAAGAAATCATTAATGGGGATGATTTTGAAAAAGACGCTATCTCAGTACGAGAAGCTGTCGGTTTAAAATCCCTATTAAGCGATTTTGAGTTTAATGTGTTATTAAGCGTTTTCAAAAAAATTTTTATTCATACGGATGTAGTTTTTGAAATATTACAGAATCAATCTACCGATATTGTTTACTCTCAAAGAAGAATAACAAAACTCATAGAAACCCTTAAAACATATCGTCAAGAAGATTATCACTTAGAATTTATATTAAGTGATATTAAAGATCTCTTAGACGTCGCGGAGCTCCCCATAAAAAGACAGAAACGTAGCGAATCAAGCGAAAATCCGTATAGGCGTCTGTTTTTTGAAATCATTGATACTGTAATTATGCAATTAGAGACTCGCTTTGCAAATTTTGAACATCTAAAGTTCTTTAATCTTTTTGAGAAAACTAAATTTGCAGATTTCGCTACAGATTTTCCCAAGTACTTAATGGATAGTTTATTAACATGTTATCCCACCTTTTTTAATAACACAAAATTGGAAAATGAATTAAGAGTATTATATGCGGATCAAGAAATATTTGGAAATTGGGAAAAGTTACTTGAAATGTATATATGTTTATTTATTCAAACCAGCTGACAAACACTGTTCCCGAAATGTTTAAATTGGTTTCTTTAATTCTGTCTTTAGCGCCAACATCGGCATCAAATGAGCGCGATTTTTCGTGCTTAAAACGTATTAAAACTTACTCGCGTAATACTATGAAGCAAGAACGGTTAACCAATTTGTCGTCAATCGCAATAGAAAAATCTTTATTGAAAAAAATACAGAAAACACAGGAATTCTACGATGATGTTATTTATCATTTTGCTACGTCAAAAAATAGACGAATGGAATTAATTTATAAACATTTATAAAATTTCAGAATTTTCAAAGTTAATCTCTATTGTATTAACACAATATACCTACACAGAAAACAAGTGATCTTAAAATTAGGGATATTACTCATGGAACTATGCTAACATCACCGTATTCTTAAATTAAGTCCTCCTACTTTTGAACCAAGACCGCTACTCTTGAATTAAGATCATCGTCTTTGTTCAAGAACACGATGTTCTTAATTTGGGAATACATGACTTTGATTCTCTTGGTGTTTTATTAATGTCAATGTAATCTTAATTTAATATCACTTTTTTTTTGTTTGCAATGTAGCTAAAAAAAACAAATAAATATACCCAAAAAAAAACACAAAATACATAAAGAAATATTTAAAAAAACTTAGGCCCTTAAAAACCTATTGCTCCTATGATGACACACATGAAAAAAATATTAGGTATATATTTTTTCATACTTTCTGAGGGGCAAAAACCCAGTAAATCCTTGAGTTTGTCAGATTAAAATTTTGCCGACCCTGTTGAATAACTCACGAGCCGCCACTGTTAAGAAGTGAGGGATGTGCTAATCCAGATATCACTAAACTTAACCTGGAATCCAAAGACAGCTATAGTTCCTTCCGTGTGGGTATATCTCGGGAAGCAGTTGATAATGTTGATTAGTCAGCATTACTCACGTAAGGAATATATTGGGGGTGGAGTATGTCTGTATGTGAGGTCTGTTCTAAATGTTCATTGCTATAATATACCCTTTTATGCATGCGACAAACACTTTGAAGTATGCCTTTTAAAAATAAAATTTAGTACCTTTGAGATAACTCTAATCTGTTTATACAGATCACCAAGTGGGGATCCTGACAATTTTTTTAATAATCTGTACTCCCTGTTTGAGCGGGTTCTTGGTGAGCGCACTAAGATTATTCTCTGTGGGGATTTCAACATTGATCTGCTGGGGCAGGGCCGACCAGTGACTGAACTGCGGACTCTTCTTCGGCAGTTTGGTGTTGGGGCCCTGATTGACAAACCAACAAGGATTGATGGGCCATCCGGGCCCTGCTTAGATAATATTATAACCAATCTCCCTGTAAAAATGGTGAATGTTTGCAATACTAGTCGGATCATACCTTTCAAATTTCTGTGCTCCAACTTGACGAGGCCATATCAACCTGTGTAGTCAGGCAAAGAAACTTCAGCAATAACAACAAAATAAAGTTCAGAAATCTTTTATTAAATATAAATTGGGAACCCCTGCTCCGGCTTGATGATTTTGATGACCAATTTAATTTATTTTATGATACATTTTTAAAGTGCTTTGAAGCAGCCTTTCCTTATAAGCAATTCTTTCTCCAAAAGACAAGTTATCCTTGGATAAGCCCACAAATTCGAGCCTTGGTAAATATGGTTACCGAAATGACATAGCTAAATAACAGCAGTAACAGTGCTTTTATCCATGATAGATTTAATATTTTAAAGATGTTCTATAGAACAAAGCTATCAACTGCAAAACAGAGCTACAATAACAATAGAATTATAAATGCACCAAACATGAACAAAGAATGTTGGAAAATTATAAATGAAAGTAGGGGCAACAACAGACAAAAAATTTCGTAACTTTCTGGGGAAAACAACATAACCAACAATCTTTCTGAAATTTGTAATATTTTTAGCGAGTTCTTCGATCATTCAACTCCAAATACAACAAACGTTAATATGTATAGTTCCCAGGTGCCAACATATAATAATCCTCATAGCTTCGTACAGCATTATTTCTATAGTAATGAAATCGATTCAATAATTCATAACACTTGTAGCAAATCAAGTTCAGGGCATGATGAAGTGCCGGGAAAAATTGTAAAAGAAGTTGCCGACATTGTAGCAGGGCCTCTCTGTTACCTTATTAACAGGTCATTTGCTGTGGGAAAATTTCCCAACTGTCTGAAACTTTCCAAAATTGTAAAGGGTCAGTTTTGAGTAAGGAGGCTTATCGTCCGATCTCACTTCAAAGTCAATTTTCAAAAATACTGGAGTACTGCTTCAATCTGAGACTTTACAACTTCTTTGAAAGGTTTGCAATCTTAATAAAAGCCAGCACACTTTTCAAAAGAAAAAATCTACACTTACAGCAATAGACAAGATTAAGTATAAGAATTATACACGAATCACTGAAAAAAAGAGCTTCAGTAAGGGCCCTTCTTTGACCTAAGCAAGGCCTTTGATCTAGTTGATCACAGGATCTTGCTTGGGAAACTGGAGAGCTACGGAGTCGGAGCTCAATCATACTCATGGATAGTCCTATTTGGCATCTAGGACCCAGCAAGTGGTCGTTGAGGGGGTTAGATCGGACGTAAGGGGCTGCCAGAGGGGTGTACCGCAGGGGTCAACCCTGAGACCCCTTCTGTTTTTGGTCCATATAAATGACCTAGAAGCTTTTTGTCAGTCAGCAGTTGGCTCAGTGACATATGCCGATGATACCACCCTGCTAGTCAGTGCAATTACTAGACAACTAGAACTAAGCCAAGCAGCAATAAACGAAATAAATCTTTGGTGTGAAAAAATGGCCTACAGCTCAATGGTCAAAAAACAAATTTTGTAGATTTCTGTAAAAAAAATACCATAGTTGATCAAAGCTGACTTTTAAAACTTAACCAGGCCTCTATTGCTCAGGTCAACTGTACAAAAGTTCTAGGACTGTACATTGATAGTAAACTTACTTGGCAAGTACACCTAGGCCATCTAAGAAGTAAATTAAGATAGTATTGCTTTTTAATTAGACAATTAAAGTATACGGTCACAATAGATCTGCTTAAACTGGCATACTATCGTCTCATACAAGCTAGCTTGTCGTATGGCCTCGTCTTCTGGGGCGCGGCAAGTAGTTTTGACGACGTGTTTGTAATTCAAAAAAAGATAGTTCGGATTATGGCGGGTCTCCCCTTCGGAGACCCCTGTAGACCGGCTTTTCGTGCACTAAGACTTTTAACACTACTCAGTATATATATATTTTCCACCTTGCTCTATATGTGAGCGGAGTTTTCGAATTTCTTAATCTTCCTCAATTTTGTTTTATTTTACTGAATTACTTTAATCAACAAACATACAGTCCAATTCTTAAAAAGAACCAGCAAAATACGCAACAGTTGCCTTAAAGAGACAGCGTTCATGCATTTTTATTATTTACCCTAAAAAGTGCGGAAACAAAAAAATGCATTCAAACTGTTTCTAGGCAATAAGTCTTCATGCAAAATTTTCGATAATTTTACACGCACTTAATATAATACCACAGAATGTTTTTCTCGTCCATTTCACTCAGTGTTATCCTGCTTGAAAATACAACACGTGCTGCTCACTCGTTATATTTTCAATCATAAACAACTTGTCATGGAGAAAAAAAAATAATCGACAATTTGATAATAAATTACCATATGTAATATGAAGATTGAGGTTTTTAAAATTAAAATACTGATTTTAGAATATACTGGGTTTCAACCAGTTTCGTTTTTATAAATTGATATCTAGGTTGTAAATGTGTATATACTTAATTACATCGTATAAATATTTACCGATAGAGAATAATAACTGAGAAACATTGAAGCCGTCAGGAGATTTTTTTATTAAAGAAGGTTAGATTTCTAGACCCCCTACGGATTCAATATTGCAATAATAATGCTTTTGTACAAAAATTGAAATATTTTTACGTAAGCGATTTGAATAAGGTTTTCGAAAATAAAAGCTAGATTCAGCGGCGGGGAATTTTTTTGATCAATTATAAGTTTTTCGATGTTATACAGAGTGAGAAAGAAAGCAATGGAAAAAATCTAGAACTTCCATTGACACTATTTTTTGGTGCCAGTTGTTTTTGTGTTACATTATAAAGGTGTTTTGAAGCTTGAATCGATATCCCGGGACACTTTTAGCGGAATTTTGTGTGCGCCAATTTAAACTTGCGTAGTATCACATTTGTATTTTTACCGATATTAACAGTTCATTTTAAGAAAAATTAAATTGGAAAGGCTATTAGAAAACCTATGTATGGAGTTTTCCAAATTATGATTATATTGAGATCCGAATTTAACAATTGCAGGAATTTAGCCAAGTAGCATTTTTGGTAATATGTAATTGCTTTTCTTGCACTACATAGCGACAGAATTTAAAAGCCTCATACAGTATTTTGGAAGGTTCTTGGTACTCTTTTTGTTTAATAAACTAGTAGGAAAAATGTCCGTATGTCAAACAACACCGTTTTGTATTTTTACCGATATTAACAGTTCATTTTAAGAAAAATTAAATTGGAAAGGCTATTAGAAAACCTATGTATGGAGTTTTCCAAATTATGATTATATTGAGATCCGTATTTAAAAATTGCAGGAATTTAGCCAAGTAGCATTTTTGGTAATAATTGCTTTTTTTGCACTACATGGCGACAGAATTTAAAAGCCTCATACAGTATTTTGGAAGGTTCTTGGTACTCTTTTTGTTTAATAAACTACATAGTAGGAAAAATGTCCGTATGTCAAACAACACCGTTTTTTCTGTTATAAGTAATAACATACTTAATACTGAATTAATATATTTTTTATACACCAACACCCAGGGTAGAAAACTATTCATTAGGACTCCACCAGTACACGGATAGGATACAGGACACAGGCTTAGTATACAGTCAGTCTCAGAAGGGTTTTGTCAAAATACCAAAAAGTGTTTTGGTATTACATTTAATTTAAGCGAAGTAGAAAAGTTTTGCCTGTTTAAAAAAAGTGAAAACTTTCAAGAAATGTTCTCCTATACATACTATCTTGTTGATATACTATTTAGCTCCAAGCGACATATTTTAGTGACTGTCTTTAAATTCAGGTATTTCACTCTTAAACGATATTTAACTTTTGGGCCTTCCCTGTACATACAAGAAAATCTTAAATTTTTTAGGATACAATTTACTTTCAAAATATGGGAAACTTTTACAGAAATGTCTTCTGAATGTAACAGGCAAAAACTTTATATTTTTTAAACACGCTATATAAATAAATAAATTGTAGTATATTTAGGTAATTACTATCATAATGTCTAATCCAACTCATTATTAGTAAAAAGACTTTTTTTGTAAACTTTCCATCCTGTATAAAATCTTTCGACATCAAATTCCCCACTAAGTACAAAATATTAGACCTTTCTTTTAAGGCAGTGTTCTAGAGTTTTAGCAAAATTTAAACATTTTTTGATTTCTTCGCTAGAGGAATTATTGTACAGGGTTATTCAATATATTTTGACTCCCACCTACAGCTCTTATTACGAGTTATAGAAAAAAACTTTAAATATAAAAGTTTTAGGTTTTGTCACGTAGTATCTTTCGGTAATAGCGGAAATAAAAAATCGACTTTACAACATTGAAAAAATTAATTGAGTCATATTTTTTTGAATGGAACACCCTGTATATTATTAGCTCAAATGAAAGATCTCTTTGTTCTGATTTCAAATATATATAATTTGTTGGCATTTGGTTCAGCCACTTTTGAAATATTTGAGTTGAAAAAAATACTTTATTTAAACTACAACAATACGTTTTCGAGGCAACTTGATTACCTATATTAAAGCAACAAACTTTAATGACTGATGATCTCCAATTGTGGAAAAATAAGTTATAAACTCAAATATTTCAAAAGTGGCTGAACCAAATGCCAACAAATTATATATATTTGAAATCAGAACAAAGAGATCTTTCATTTGAGCTAATAATATACAGGGTGTTAATTTAAAAAAATATGACTCAATTAATTTTTTCAATGTTGTAAGTCGATTTTTTATTTCCGCTATTACCAAAAGATACTACGTGAAAAAACCTAAAACTTTTGTATTTAAAGCTTTTTTCTATAACTTGTAATAAGAGCTGTAGGTGGGAGTCAAAATATAATGAATAACCCTGTACATATTCGTAAAAAAAACTCTTCTCCAGATTTTTTTTTTAGATCTCCATCTCTAGATCACGGAAAATATATTTTCTCTTTGCCGTCGGTATGTTTGTCTGTCGGTCTGTCTGTGCAAAAACTATAAAACTACTTGATCAAGGCAATGAAATTTTGCATATAGATTGGGCTTTACCCTTGCTCGAAATGAACTAAACTTCCAGTGAAATATATACAAGGTGGACACCTAAAAATTTTTTTTTGCTGCTTTCACTCGACGACGATGCATAATCTACGTTTATTAAATTAATTTCGTAATTTTTGGTAAACACGCTTAAAATGCACTTTTGTTGATTTTATTTTTTAAGACTGAGACAAATTTACTGTATGTTTGTGTATTTTTCCTTTTGTTATATGTTTTGTTTTTTTGCTGTTTTTTTGTGTAGTTTTTGTACACAGAGCTTTGTCAGTGAGTCATATCTTGGACAATAAAGCATAATATTATTTTGAATTGAAAAAAAAAAATTGAATAAGGACTGTTACAAAATAATTCGGCACAAATGAACAAAGCTAAAGTTTAAAGAACGTTAGACTTATCAAATAAAATAGGCCACCACTTTTACTCCGAGCGACCTATGAAAATATATTTACATTATCCTAACAAAGAGAATCAAATTGTACGAGTATTTAAAGTAAATAAAATGTTTTAGAAAATATAATAATCGTTAGAAAATTATTAGGTCTGTTCGTTTGTATTGCACGAAAATGCATAAACCTGAACTTTTTTATTTGTAAAAGACATTCATTAGAAAAAATCCCTGCTGGTTAGTGCAGTGTCGATGTCGTGTACACACAAACGAACCTACTGTGAATTTATTTTAAATTGTATTTAATCATCTTTTGTTATTTTATTAAAATTGACACTTCTAAAAAAATAGCTGCTTGTGAAAGTATCTATAATAAATAAATAATAAACCGCATCGGCTGTGGGTACGGAAAATACCACAGTAAACGTGATAACGTTGCACTGCATGAAGTCAAAGCGTATAGTGTCTGACGTAACAAGTTTCAGAATTTGTTCGGTCCTGTTAAAGTTCGTTCTGTCCATTGATGTCGAATCGAATAGATACCGTTTGGGTATTTACATTTTAGAACATTCAGGGATTCCAGTTATTTAAAATCCGCCAAACGAAATGACCTCTCACCTATTTCTCGAGAATGGCTGTTGCCAGGCTTTCAGTTATGTAGAATGTTTGCAGATTGATAGACTCTACTAAAATAATGCAATTACTGTGAGTTAATACTTATCTGCAATCATAAATACCACAGGGTAAAGCATAACAAACAGGTTAAATCATAACAAACACTTCGGATTAATAAAATATACCAATATATACCATTATTTCTCGTCATAATAAATATTTAGTAATTATTTCTATGGCATGGTGACGAAATTTATAGTGAGAGTGACAACGTCGCTTCACTGGGCGTCGTTTGCTTCATTGAGAAATGCGAATAGCGTAATTTGTTTGTACTCTTCAGGCAGGTCGGAATACACGGTGTAGTGATATTTTACGTAATTCTTGGTTTTCCTGACAGAACTTTATCCATAAACTTTGCGGAATAATGCGTCAGTGCCAAGTGTGTGGAAAAATAGATTATTTTTATCCGGAACTGCCTTTTCAGAGGTTTGTTTGGTGGAATACAGAATAAAAGAAAGCCATTACGGTGGCGCGCCGAGATGGAATTATAGCGGTTGGTCTTTGTCCTACACACGCATAATATATGAAGCAAACAAAAGGGTAGTTACGAATGAATGCTGTTGTCTCCTCTTGCTGAAGGTCAATGGTTTTATCAAATTTTCATTCTGTTATTAATTCGAGATAAGTATTGTTTTCTCTGATAAATGTAAATTATGAACAAGTTTAGTGATGTAAAAAAAACGCGTTTTTTTTAAATCGAATTAAAAACCTGAAAAAAAAAACAATAAAAACCCGTTTTTTTTGGTTTTCAATTGTTCTAAATTGATTTTCGAAACCAAATCAGCAAAAACCTCGGAAACACCTTTACAGGAATACTAAATTCCTCTTTCTTGAACAGAAAAGGATTTATTAAAATGTGAAACTGAATGTAGCTGTTTTTACCAAATCCAAAGCGTAAAAAAACTTACACTTAAAATTTTCTTTAAAAGAAGGTCCACTTAAGAAATCTTTCCTCTGGAATAGCGACACTATCGAAGCTATCAGTCCAATAGCTTGGTGGAGCGGACTTTGTTCTAACTCTGAGCTATCCAGGTTGGCGATCCGATTTCTAGAGTTGCCAGCGACATCGGCTGGATGTGAAAGATCTTTTTCTTCATACTCGAGGATTCACTCCAAATATAGGAATCGGCTGACCAACAACCGAGCGTCAAAAATTGTCTCGGTCGCGCATAATTTGAAATTAATGGCGGAATGTAACGCAAAAGAAAAACCGAAATCCAGCTGTGACTCTGAACCCACTGCTGGGCTAAGCCCTGATGCCAGTATCACTGTAAGACAGGAAGTTGAAATCGCACTCAGTGAGTCTGGATCATCCGTCCTTTCCGGAAGTGACCTAGGCACTGACGTGGACAATGATTCAAATGACAGCGATGACGATGACTCTGTCTGTCAACAGCGTCAGCACTTAGCTAGGTAACTTGTAGTGACTAGCCAGTCTAAAGTCGCGTTTAATTCAAATTCCGTAAAATGGAAACTGCGCGATACCGGTAAATCGTCCCAACTCGATTAGGGTCAGGCAAGCAACTCTTTAGACATAGTGATGTGGTTGGCTTGTATGTACTTTTGATAAGTTTTATGTATTTGATTTTTAAATAAACTATTGTATTCTGTATTTTCGTTTTTATCGGCGCTGTATCTTAGATTTGTAGTTATAACAAAAACAACGTGATTTAAAAAAAAAGGAGGGCTGTTTTTTTTTTAATAAAAAACACGCTTTAAAAAAAAACGTGCGGTTTTTTATTCGTTGCATCACTAAACAAGTTACATTCTGATAAAGTATAGTTCTGCCACTGTTATTCTGCGTTTTGTTCTTTTTGGTGTATGTTCTTTCCGTAATACGAGTAGTATGACTTTTCGTTTTCAGCTAAGTGAAAACTTTCATAAAAATTAACTTTTTTGATAAAAGTAATTCCATTTTGGTAAAAATTCTGGAACACACCGTATACTAAGCCTGAGCTGGTTCATTTACGGGCCGAGTCTTAATTAGAATTTTCTTCCCTATGTGTTGGTGTACTCGTAAATAACAATGTGTTAATTCAGCTCTAAACAGACACCCTTAATTGTTAATAACAGAATAAACCGTGTTGCTTGAAATAAGAACAATTTTTCTACCAGTTTACTAAACAAAGAACGTTTTGAATCGAGATATTATATGAGACTTTTAAATTTTTGTCGTCATGAGTGCAAAAAGCAAGAATAATTAAGAAAATTCTACTTAGCGAAACTCCAGTGATTTTTTAATACGGGACTATCTTAATATAATCATAATTTGGGACACCCGGTATATAAGTTTAAGAGTCTGTTTATTAATTTTTTCCTAAAATGGACTAATGGACTGTAAATATCAGTAAAAATAAAAATGTGGTACCTACTGTGTAAGTTTAGATTGTTGCATTTCATTATTTTCGTACAAAATCAGCTGATTTTCAAAAAAATGAACGGAATTTGTTAGAGAGCATTAACCAAAAAAACACCAGAAATGTCCCGAGATATCCACTCAAGCTTCAACTGACATTAAAAAATAGCGTTAATTAAAATTTTAGGTTCTTTATATTGCTTTTTTTCGGTCACTGTATATTCAACTTTAAAAACCGTAAAATCGTAAAATTAAATATTAACGTAAAAGAACTAAAACATCGTTTTATTAGTAATATAATCCCGATTGCATTAGTAATATAACCCCGTTCACATTAGTAATGTAATCCTAAGCATAATTTTGTCATATATTAGGTACTAAATAAGCAAGTGCCCACCACCAATAATAACCATAGAAAAATACCTTAGGCTGGCCATCAGCTGTTTTGAAATCATCATAACTGGACGGTATTGTTGCTCCACGGTACGAGTCAGAACGGCCATGCTGCAACACAAGCACAAGCTAGCTAAAATCTAATCACATTGCTAAAGTACAAACCTTTATTGAAGAATCTGGTACCAGTCATCGTTATGTATTTCTATCTATACACATCACAATGACATGATATAATTAAAATAAATGATGCAGTGTATTGTAAAAGGCATATTTTGAGTCCGACTGCATTAAGTAAAAACCAGAACAGTTTAAAAAGTAAATACATACTACAGATTGCTTTATGTAAAAATCGGCAATTAAAACTTTTTTATTGTAACACCTATTATTAAAATAAAAACGAAATTTTGTTACAGTTTCAAAAAACAAAACTAGAAAAGGAAATATAAAAATTATTATTTATGGAAAGTTTTGGTTTTATTTCACAAGTTTTATATTCTCAAGTGGGGGCACCCTCCCCCCCTCGGATCCGCCACTGCTTTGATACTCGTAAGTACTATTTTATCAAGAATTATTGTTCTTGTGCCCTGGTATATACTGTTTAACATTATGTGTGGTATAAAAACACGATCATAAAACGTTTTACCGTCTTTTGTGATAGGGTTTAAAATTATAAACAAAAGATGTGACAGATTTAAAAAATATAATTTCTTGTTGTGCAGACTCGTTCCTTCTTATTTGAAGAGTACCTAATAAGTCAAAGAAAAATAAAATTTGTATGTCGCTGTTTGCAATATTTAGTCAAAATGTCACAATTTTCACTCTTATAAAAAGGAACTTTATGGTTAAGCTTTTAAATCTGTTATAGGACTGGTAAATGGCTAAGCTATTTTTTGTGGTTCCAGTAATATTTATTCGCACAGTATACAACCAAACAAAACATTATTATGCGATAACTTTAAAATAATTACATTAACTGCTGGCCACTCGAAATGCACTGCTGGACTAGACTCAAAATCAATCGTGTAAAGTACAATGATGTTGGTACCGGCGCACTGTGGGAAAAACTGCAAATCTAGCACACCAAAAGTAATGTGTTCTGTCAGATCTAAAATTTAAACAATTTTTTAAGGTTTTGATGCGTTTTGGGATTCAGTAATAAGTTTTAAGGTAGTCTTATTCTCAGTAACTGAATTAGTGATGTAAGGATACGTATACAAAAATCCGTTGGATACGAATATTAAAAGAATCCGGATTAACCGTAACCGGCCGAGAACTTGAATACTGATTCGGAATCAAAATAAATTCGCATGGGCTGGTTACTAATGCAAAATGGAAAGAGAAAACAGAATCGGAATCGACTGTAAGCGAACAACACGGTCTGCGATTTGGCATATTTGATCTTATGCTTTCTCTTTCTAAAAAAAGATAGCATAGTTATTGGGGTAACGGGTATCATATGGGATGAGACCCATTGGTTAAACTAGGCCCACCTCACCCGAACCGAATTCAAACGAGAACGAACGACGGTGCCTTCCTATCCCGAACCTTCGACCTTGAATGATAGATATGATACCGCATTGATCACTAGCGTCTAGCCGGTACCCGGAATATCTGTCCCGAATTTTGCCGAACGATTGTTGGATTTTTTCGCACCGATCCCTCTTCGCCTGCGAGGAGAGACTTGTCAGGGCCCCGAACCGGGTGCTAACCCTGTTCCGACCTTAGGGTGCCCTCCGATCCACCGTTCGCTAGATTCTCTGGACCCACAACAAACAAAACATAATTTTTAGGTTAAGGTACCTACCTAGACACGATAATTTTTTTGCTCGGGACTTTTAAAAAAAGACAAACCAAAATTTTTGTCGAGGAAGGAGTGCTAACCCGTTTCCAATACACCTTTTAGAGCCGATTTTCTAATTTTTTATAAAATTTTAAATGACAAAAATTAAAAAAAAGGTGCAGCCGAGCACGGATTCGATTCAACACCTCTCGGTCAATAAGCGGGCTCTTTACCACCACTGGACTACGTGGCTCATGCTAGGAAATCGATAAACTTATTAACAAGTGCATAATTTACATATACGCATTTGAATGACTCGGCTTTTTACCTTCGGGATAGATATTCCTGGCACCGACCGGCCAGACGTTAAAGCATCGACCTACCTAGCCGTGTATCCGGATAGAAAATGTTTTAGTGTTGCATGCATACGTATACATGATCTGTAACCCCTTTCGCGCGGGTCAAGAAATGGATACGTATTCGGATAATGGATACGGATATTAGCTGATTCTGATTCCGTATGATTCGGATATCTAAAGAATACGGATATTTACAACACTAAACTGAATAAGGAATTTATTGCAAAAAAAATGAACATTATTTTCCAAAAAATATTCTAATAAAACGACACCCCTTTGTCATATTTACACACTATGTATCGTGCGTTCAATTTAGCTTGATAACATTTTGATTCGCTGTAACTTTTTTGTTTTTAAAGATATCAAGGTAAACAACAAACAAAATGTAGGGTTAGTAGGCAAGTTTTTTTTTGAGTTACACATAAAACAAAACACTAACAATTTTCTGAGATAACACCCTACCTTATATATTTTTAAATGGAACACCCTGTATATTATATATGTATTCAATAGAATACGCCATTCTGATTACAATGATATAACACACTTTATATTTTAATCCACTCGTTTTTGACATATCGGCAAAAATATGAAATTTTCATCCTACTTAATCTCGAAGAGTGCCGTGACTAGATTTGTTTTCAGCATACCAGAGTATCTACTCGGAAAATGATCGCCGTCGACCTCGGATTTTTGCCGATATATATGTCAAAAACGAGTGGATTAAAATATAAAGTGTGTTAGATCATTGTAATCAGAATAGCGTATTCTATTGAATACATATATAATATACAGGGTGTTCCATTTAACAAAATATGAGGTAGGCTATTATCTCAGAAAATTGTTAGTGTTTTGTTTTATGTGTAACTCATAAAAAACTTGGCTACTAACCCTACATTTCGTTTTTTGCTTACCTTGATATCTTGAAAAATAAAAAAGTTACAGCGAATCAAAACGATATCAAGCTAAATTGAACGCACGGTACAGACAAACTTACTACGAAATATACTTAACTACGATATTGACATTCGCTGTCGGATCGTGATCCGGATTCAAGATTTTCTGAACAAGATTCTGGCAATCTTGGATCAGAAAGCAATCTCCTTACGTCAGCAGTTAGTACATCGCTATGGCGATGCTGCAAAGAGGTGGTTCTGGAAATTGAGATAATAAGATCTGACGACAACAACAGGGTATTTACCAGATCCTGCATCGTTTTTTCTCTAGACATTTTACGAGTATGAAATTCTCTGTAATTTCTAAAATCTTTATTTCTCGACTCCATATGGTCGTCTCTGGCCGCATTCCTATTGGTAGTCCAGCAGATTTAATTATGTCGGCACCGTGTATACGAATTTTGTGGATACTGAAAGGCATGTAATACCAAGGTTATAGGTTTACATATAATTCAGCCGATTCCCAAGTGTACTTCCTAAACGCCTCCACATCAACGGCATAACCACATGCCATGGTTCTTAAAATTATGCCGAGCGGTCTTATTAGTCGCTCATTAACTCCAGTGATTGACGAAGCCAATCCAGGGCCTTGGAAAAAAAACCTGCCTGTGTTGCCATCGTTGGTTGTTCCAAACCCTGGCTTTGGAATATCCACGAGAAGATGCATTTTCTGATGCCGTCGATGATTTTTTCTTCCACTCTTCCACTGCTTCCTTGTCTTTGCCCCGTATTTGCTATTTTTTGCACCTAATTCGGTAAGAGATGTGCAACACTGTCTCAAAGGTTCTTATCTACGCATGGAGTGTTGATAGTCCGTGCAAGTCAAGTAAACTGAAGTTGTCAGAAGCTTTTTTACCCTGCATAAAATATTCGTATGATTAAATATAGGAGCATGTATCTCGAATCCTCCGGATATTATAACAGAAATGAGCAAAAGCAATAAATAGCAAAGGGCAATAACTGAAGCACGTCGCAATTTTCATTTAAAGATCCAACTTCAAAAACGCTATTTTTAAAGTTACGTCAAAAAGTTTGTTTATGCGTATCGGGTGTCCAGCAGTTAATTTTGTACACGCAAATAGATAAAAAAATTACATCCTATTTAAAATATCCAAAATTTATTATATACCATTTTTTCCATTGGCAAAAGGGTTTTATGACTTTGATGTTAAGTCTGTCAATTAAAACAAAAACAAACAGTTGCAAAAATCAATAGAAATCAAATAAAATCAAAATCAATAAAAATAAGAATGTTTGCATGATCATTTAATGCGCTAAAAATAAAAAATTGTTATATAAGAGAAAATCAATGACTAAAACTTATAATATGGTTAATAAGGCTAAGCAAAACCTAATTAAACAATTTTAGGTAAACTTGGGCCATTCTTCTTATGCCGAAATCGGAAGAGTTACGACGCGCGACAGCCCAAATTTAGATATACCCACATAAACTGCAATCTACAATAGAATGCCTTACATCCCACCAAAAACATACATGTAAAAACAGGCCAAGTTCTCGACAGGACTGTGTGTTTTGTTATCTAAAAAAAATAACTGAAATGTAAAAATTATGCCAAGTTCCTTGCCTACACGTTATTAGCACTGTTTTGATAAGCACAAAAAAATATTGTGTGAATTGAGAAATTTACAGACCAAACTTGGCAAGTGTTCAAGGGTCTCAAGATTGCTCAGATTTTAAATGAAAACTTGCCAAGCTTGGTCTGTAATTTTAATAATTCACACAATATTTTTCTGTGCTTATCAAAACACAGCTAATAACGTGTAGGCAAGGAACTTGGCAAAATTTTTACATTTCAGTTACTTTTTCAGATAACAAAACACAACATGTATGTTTTTGGTGGGATTTCATAAATTTTTGTTCAGATACCAAATGATATTTATTTATTAGTAAATGTCTATACATATGTACGTTAATATTTCCAAGCAAAAAATTTTAATAATGGCTGTTTGTCGATAAGGTTGCATGCATTCCTGGTATTTGTTTGTTGCGATTATCATAAAATAGAGGTATTATCAATCAATCAATCAATCAATATGCTTTATTGTCAAAGAGTTGTCTTATAGACAAAGCTAACTAAATATACCTAAAACTAAAATACTTATCACAGGTTAAGTTAAAAATATTATTTCAGTCATTAAAATATTTAAAAAATATGGTAAAGTAGATAACAAACAAAACAATAACTAATACGAACAACAAAAGGACAATTAGTTAACTAATATAATATCATAATATTTAAACATATAAAAATCAAAATAACATATCACAAAATTACATCGCTATAAAATTCAGTCAAACTGTAGTATTTGAAAGTAAATCAGAAATTAAAAACAAATTGTTTCCGCCCTGGATCGAACCGGGGACCTTCCGCTTGTTAGGCAGATGTGACAACCACTACACTACATACACACGTAACTTTCTAAAGCAGAAGTCGCTACCTATTTCGTGTCAGAATCCGCCATGTTGGATTTTCCACCACGTTGGATTTTTATTGATTTTTTATTTTTCTCGTAATTATCACCTTAAACACTATTTATGTTCCAAATTTTAAAGCTCTAGCTCGACTGGAAGGACCCTAGATTTATAATGATCCATCAGTCAGTCAGTGAGTCAATGAGTGCTCGAAATTGTGATTTTTGGACACTCGTACCTTGAAAAATATTTCACCTAGACGTATGAAATTTAGAATACTGCTTCTTTTTGGTAACCTTAATACCCCAGAAAAAATTCAGTCATGTAACGCAACCAGCCTCGAAGATAGAGGAGGGTCGAAAAGTGCTCGAAATTCGAAATGGTTCGTGGAAATATAGCGAAATGGTTCGTGAACGCGCGGTCGGTTTTGCGAGAACTTGGCCTGGCACACTCTGTGCGCTCTGCTCTGATAGGAGGAGAGAAGTAATTTTTGTTAGCCAGCTTTAAAAAAAGGTATCGTGTTGCAAAATAAAGAAATAAGTGAGGAGATGCACCCCATTGGTCCGCCACACATAAATATGCTCACCTACAGTATTGCCAAATTAAGGATATATCACTAAATCAAGATATTTTACTCATTTTTAAAGAAAAAAGTGTTTGTATGCAAATGTGGAGACGTGTTATATAATTTTCAACTTTTAAAGGTTATCTAGAGATTTTTTATTTCTATTCCATATTTTTGAAAGATGAAGCAATGGAAATATATGTCATTCCCACTGTGCAATGTCTACGGGAAAAACTTTCAGGAAAATCAACATGCCATTAAAAGAAAGATAAAGGTAATAATATAGTATCTGAAAAACTATGGAGATTTCAGTGGAGGATGTAGAAAGTGAGATATGCATTATTATTGTTTTACCCCTACCTACATTTAAAAAAGGAAAACATGATACAGCTGAGTTGAAAAGAATCTGGCATTCATTTAACCTGTGAATTTTAAAATGCTCAAATTTTTGGGATTTATTAAAATCAAATCCGTGCAAGAGAGAGTCTTTGCACGTTTTGTTAAATTAAACTGTGTTAATCAATATAGGTATGAATAGAGAATTACGCCTTCCAATTTGTCCCTACCGATGTTCTTCTCCTTTATAGGAGAAAAAATAACTTTATTTCATTTTGTAATTTTTGCAAAATTATTTAAAGACACGGTCTGCTGTCATGGCGGGAACCCAGCAACACTGCTCACATATTCTGTCGTAACCATAGGCGTAATTAGGGGGGGGGGGGGGGTCTTCAAAACTCAAAGTAGCCCCTCTGAAAAATTTTCAGACACTTTTCGATAATACAATGCCGTCTATAACAGCAAAGGCATAATGTAGAATGGATTTCAAAATTTAGAACTGAAAAGTTGGAAAAAGTAAGACGGCACAAAACTCATAGAAATATGTAAATACGTACTGCACGATTTCTTTTTGGATGGTCGGTATTTTTTTTACTTGCCAACCTAGAGGCCTCTGAGTAGTCCCCCTTAAAACCGATGCTAGTTACGCCTATCTATCTAAATCTATATTTTATACTGAACTTTCACGTAAACTATCATTCAGATGTCGCTCGTCAAACGAAGTAGACAGTCTCGTGTATCAAGTAAGACTGGCAGCGGTATAAAGCGACACCAGATGAGAAAGTGTACATTTAACACGTTAACTCGAATTTATTTAAAGCTCCGCCACCGACTGTTGGCCAGACACCAGAGAATATAGTAAAATATAGTTGTTCAGTTGTATTTTAGATTCGAGTGGTTTGGTGTCGAATGTAGTATTTGGTGCGGGCCATCCACATCTCTCGCGTCAAGGTCAAAGTAAGCGGGCGAGCAGTTTCTCATCTGGTGTGGCTTTATCTGGGGCGGTACTGTTAATTCAGTAATTAATAGCCTACCGTTCGAGTTACACATTCCAGGCTATCAGTATTGTGGGCCTGGGACGAAAAGAGTAAAACGTGTGGCAAGAGGCGATCAAGGAATTAATTCTTTGGATGTCGCATGTAAAAAACACGATTTAGCTTATTTGCGTAATAGTGAAAATTTAAGTGCACCAAGCAGATTACGAGCTTGAGCAAAGCGCGTGAAAGAGAGTAAAATCTAAAGACGCTAGAGCTAGTGAAAAAGCTGCAGCTTGGTTGGTAACCAAAATTATGAAAGCGAAACAGCGCTTTGGTATGGGTGTATCCATCATCAATATCAAGAAAAACATTCATTAGAGGTAAACGTCGCTTTCACCGCCGCCGCCACACTAAACTTTCCAAAGGTAAAGGCGTCGGTAACTACAGGCGATTACACAAAGTAGCTTTTGGATGATCTATAGACGACCTGTTCGAGCAGAGTTGTTAAAAGCTGGTGGTAAAAAACTTATCGAGGAAAATATCACGAAAGGATCTAAAGTAGTTGCAGTAGCTGCGCGTATTTCGTTCTGTCCTCGCGTTAATGAGTCGTTCAAAACTATGAGTTATTCTAATATTTCTGCGATTTTTTTTGTTTCCATATGATTTTTATCTCAGAACGACTTTAGTCCCATTATTGTGGATACTTAGTGTCCTTTTCCTTATAAATTTGAAAAAAATAAACTCAGAAATCAATCCATACTACAACCAGAGAAAAATAAGATAGAGAGAATAATATCTCTTCTTCCCGCCAGCTCGACCACCCTATGGCCCTCAAACGGCAACACCCCGAGATTGGCGCGTACGATTCTCACAATACACCCCGACATTAGCCATTGCGGTAGCAACACGGCAAGCAGAGAGAGTTTTCTGCGGCGCGTCTCAATATTCACTCTCACTGTACTTTATAATAACCCAAAATCTGCAGCGCACGCCCATGGCAGCTTATTTCGACGTCGGTTTGGAGGTCATAGAAAGCAAATCGTATTTATGAATGAAATCCGTACGAGATATTCTTCTATCTTATTTTTCTCTGCTACAACACTAGTTAAGTATCTTATTCTTTTTGCAAATTTTCCCAGAACTAAACTAC
Source organism: Philopedon plagiatum (assembly GCA_963971165.1). Lineage (NCBI taxonomy): Eukaryota > Metazoa > Arthropoda > Insecta > Coleoptera > Curculionidae > Philopedon > Philopedon plagiatum. The sequence goes on from OZ020197.1 coordinate 49,923,708, forward strand.
TAAAGTTTTTTTTTCTAAATGGTTCCGATTTGCCACCAATTTAAACCTGTCGTTCTGGGCGAACGCCCATCACATAGAGCGGCCCTCACCGTACAAGTTTATATTATATTTTATTGTGATCTTTATATTTTCTAAATATTTTCATTTCATTGCTGAAGCGTGAAAATTAACATAAATAATCTCATCATTTCGGACTTGCATTGTCTGTTTCTATTAGTTAAAAAAAGTCATAAAACCAATACAAAATATTTAAAAACACCGTAAAAATATTTCTTCTTGTGAATCTTCAAAACATTTAAAAAATCATTAACAAGTTTTCCATTCTCGTTATAATCCTTTTTCATTTTATCGAGCGGTTAAATATATACCTCAAAATTTAAAAATAAAACATTTTTATAAACTGTTCCTCGATTTCCCCTTAATATTTCGTTCTGTTTCTCATTCAATCGTATTCATTCAACAGAGAGCTTCCAAATATGGACAGAAGACGGCACCACCTACCAATACCACCTGCCGGTTGACTGACTATATTCTATACAACGATAATGGTATTACCGAGAATCGATAGTACGATAACAAGTAAACAAAAACAGATAATTAGGCTTTGCTTTATTTCCATACTTACCTACAGTTTTTTCAGAAAAAATTTTCTTTCTACTAAAGTTCGTAATTAATATTGGGTGAAAATCAGTACCAGAAACTTAGATGCTAAACCAAAATAATTATACATAAATTGTAGAATTTGTTATGTTGAGCCTTTTGTTTTTCGAGTCATGTGGTTGTACAAAATTAATCAGTCTTACGTCCTGTTGCACAAACAATTTAACTACGAATTAAACTAATAAGACAGTTATAATGTGACAGCACTTATGTTAACGTCATTGCCAAAGATGACTCTAAACGTCAATTAAATTTACTACTTGATTAAAAGTTTTGTGCAACCCGCTTTTAAACTCTCATAATATTTTGTTCAATATTTTCAATCCAAATTTTGATGATCCCTAGAATAATTAAAAAATAAGATTGACAGAATTCAGTATGCACAGTTCTAATTTTTGCGATATGGAACCTAGTTGTGTGGGTTTGCTTTGATGATGTTTAATATATTCCGTTATACGATGATGTTTAATATATTCCATTATACATTTTATTTAAATTAGTCGAAACTGCAATATTTACATACTATAAGAACTTAAATTAGAAAGCAACTGCTATCTTCCTCATACCTTAATGCCTTTCCCTATCCCATACGATTACAGCAAACAAGGTTTTAGCAATACCCCTAAATTATGGTGCAAAGTTAATTCATAGATTTTGCGTAAAGAAAGCGAATATATATATTATTGTACAAAAAACGCATTTTTACACAATTAGTGAATGTAATATGAATGCAATAGGGATTATTTAATTAATTTTTTTTTCGTAGAATTTTTGAAACAAAACTAATCCAGATACAATGTTACTGTTAATATAAAAAATAAAAAAAATCCTCTAAAACCTGATAAAAGAAATAAAGAGAGAAATTTAGGATTTCGGAGGAGCATCGACACCTAAAGGTCATTTAGCTCCCAGCATCTAAAACCTGATAAAAATGCCTGTTTTAAAGGAGATAATCCCAATTTCACTTACAGTATAACCTTTCATGTAGATTAAAAATTAATAGTAATAACTGCTGTCCTGATATTGTTATAGGCGCGGATCTAGGATCTAGGAGGCAATTTTTATTAGGGTTACCTATCTTCCAGGAAGTTTGTTTTGATTTTGTAATTTGTGTGTGTGTGAAACCAAAAATTGGGTGAAAATTTAGTTGAATATCCATCATACCATAGACTAAATAATACATAGATGAACACTGGCGTGTACCGAAAATGGACCTAAAAGCGGGTCTCCCTTGAGACATTTTGAGCAGACGCGGCCCGTGAAATTTTAAAGTTGTATATCTCTGTAGCTACTTACGGGACCCATGCCAAGTTCAGGGGTTGTGATAGTGGGCCTACTAGGAATGTTTTGGTAAAGAAAAAATATTTGAAATTTGCGAAAAAAAGTTGAATTTTGCCCTGACACACCCTGGAAAAAGAATTAACACGTTTGGGTATTTTTTTATTATTTTTTCTATACAAATTTTACATCATTTTGTCGAAATTTTTTAAATTTCAAAAGAAAATCATGTGTTAGTAGAAAGTTACAGTCATTTGAATTTTTTTTAAATATAATATGTAATAAAAAATAATAATAGTAAAAAAATCAAATGACCATATCTTTCTACTAACACATTTTTTTCTCTTAAAATTTAAGAATTGTCGACAAAATAATGTAACATTTGTTTAGAAAAAATAAAAAATAAAATACCAAAACGTGTTCATTTTTTCCCAGGGTGTGTCAGGGCAAAATTCAACTTTTTTTCGCAAATTACAATATATTTTTTTTTCTTCACCAAAACATTTCTAGTAGGCTCACTCTCAAAACCCCTGAACTCGGCATGGGTCCCGTAAGTAGCAACAGAGATATACAACTTTAAAATTTCACCAACCGCCACTGATTTTGAGGGTTTCCCATTTCAGTGTATTCGAGAATTTGTCTATATTCTTTATAGTCTCTGATCATACTCTACTTGCATTTGAATAAAGCTGTGTTTTATAACGATTCTTGTAAACAGTAAGAAGTTCCAACGAAGCTCGGGAGGAGGGGGGCATTGAACCCATCGCCCCCCCCCCTGTATCGGCGCCTGTGTTAAGTGTAAACTAACTTGCAATAGAAATTTGAGATATAAAAATAAATATTTATTTGTAAAATTCCCGTCTAACCTGGTTATGACAGTTAGTGATGTAAGGATACGTATTCAAAAATCCATTGGATACGAATATCAAAAGAATCCGTATTATCCGTAACCGGTCGAGAACTTGAATACGGGTACAGAATCGAAATAAAAACGCATTCGGGTGGTCACTAATGCAAAGTGCGATGAGAAAACGGAATCGGGATCGAGTGTAAGCGAACGACACGATCTGCAACTCGGCATATTTGATTTCATGCTTTCTTTTTGTAATGACATTTCCTAAAAAAAGATAGCATATCTATTTTTCTTCGGTAAACTTTGCCCTAACCCACCTATCTATCCGTATCCGTATAGAAAATGTTTTTAGTGTATACGTATACATTACATGTTTCGTAACCGCTTTCGCGCAGGTCAAAAAATGTATACGTATTCGGATGATGGATACAGATATTAGTTGATTCCGATTCCATATTATTCGGATATCTAAAGAATACTGATATTAACAACACTATTATGACAAATAAAACTTGCATCAATACGATTGTGTTGCAATAATTAAAATTTACCAACATATATGTATGTGTTGTAAGTACAGTCAACATACAATACCCCATTTTTTTATTAGGGAAACTTACGTTATAAATAATATAAACATTACAAAGCATACAGGGTGTTATGAAATTCACTACATATATTGAAACCGGTAAATCCTGGGGTCGTCTAGACACACTTAACACTTTTTTTTTGTTTAATCGAACAGCTCTACAATTTTCACTAACACCCAAAAACCAGACCATAAGCGCCTGCAAATCTTATTCTCACAGTACAAGCTGTGACATTGCCAAGATTTTATTTTTGCCTGGATTATGTTTTAAATTTCTTTTACTAAAAAAAATAAATAAACTATGCTAGAATTGTCCAACAAAAACCGATTATTAATTTATAATTGTCAAAAACTCACTTTACTTTTAAAAAACTACTTACGTGAAATAAGCTATATATTACTGACCTACGTATTTAAAACTGTATTAGGGACAAGATGTATTTTTCTAAAAAAAAAATAATTTAAAATTTGACCGCATCACATAAAAACAATAAAAGCAGCCGGCATGCGGCACTCATTTATCACTTGTTTCTTTTGTTAGATTTCTGCTTTCGGTATTATTATTAATAATGGCCATTCGCATAAAAACCGTCTTTGAAAACTACAAAATACATCTTATCGCGCTCTTGCTTCAATGTTGATTCTCAAACCGAAATCCTATATTAGCGGCGTTCGACAATCAAAAATCCGTTGGATACGAATATTAAAAGAATCCGTATTATCCGTATGCCACAATGGAATCAAAATAAATACGCATTCGGGTGGTTACTAATGCAAAGTGCAAAGAGAAAACGAAATCGGGATAGAGTGTAAGCGAACAAAACGATCTGCGATTTGGCATATTTGATCTCATGCTTTCTCTTTCCTAAAAATTCCAAAAAAAAGTATTCAAATGTTTGGTATTCAATAAAATCAAATTCTGAACTGTGTAAATCAATATAGGTATAAAAAATGAATTACGCCTTCCTATTGGTCCCTACCGATGTTCTCCTTTATCGGAGAAAAAAAAAACGAAAATTTTGTATTCCATTTTGGAATTTTTGCAAAATTATTGCAAGACACGGTCTGCTGTCATGGCCGCAACACTGCTTACATATTTTCGAACTCTGCGTCTCGGCATCTCGACAATAAAAAAATAAAGAAAAGGGGATATTTTTGACAATAGGCGTAATTAGGAGGGAAGGGCTTAACCCCCCCAAGACTAAAATTAGCCCCTCCCAAAAACTTTCAGACACTTTTCGATAATACGTTGCCGCCGGTCTACAATAACATGTCTAGTACCTAACATAGCAAGTACATTGCATAATATAAAATGGAATTCAAGTTGTCTTATTCTTTTTACAAATCCTCCGTTTTTTTTTTAAATGTACCTTTTCAAATCACGATTTCGTCACGTTTCAAGATAAAAATCATTTGGAAACCAAGCAAATTGCTGAAATATTAGAATAACTCCTTAATAAAATAAATAAATAAATAAATAAATAAATAAGCTTTTATTTCGTAGACCAAAGTACATGGTATGGAAAACGTCAGTGGGTTGCCGCCAGAAACAACATGTTAATGTCTAGGCAACGCTGTTTTTTACCAAAAAGAAAAGAAAAGAAAACATGACTTTAATAGTGTCCAATGTTATTCTCGAAATTGTCCATTTGCATGTAATCCTGTATGCTGTAGGGAACGCTGTTGATTAAGATTCGAGATATATATTTTTTAAACAATTGCAAATTCATATTCCTTATATCTAATGGTAACTTATTAAATAACCTTGTGCCCATGTAATAAGGACTTCTCTCAGTTAGAGCTAGGTTATGTTCTGGAGTAATTAAATTTTGATTATATCTAGTATTATAGCTATGGATGTCCCCCATGGACACAAAATTATCAACATTCCTTCTAACATAAATTAAAATCTCCAGTATATACATAGCAGGCAAAGTAAGAAAGCCATAGTTTCTAAAAAGATCACGACATGAATGCCTGATCCCAACACCAGCAACATTTCTTAATGCTCTTTTTTGCAATTTAAAAACTCTTAACATTCCTGGAGATGCACCCCAGAATATTAGGCCATATTTTAAACGAGAAACAAACTGCGCAAAATAATACGATATTAGAGTATTATCGTTAACAACATTTCTTAGGCGAAAAATAGCGAAACAAATTGTAGATAATTTTTTACACAATTCGGTTGTATGACAGCTCCAATTTAAAGAATTGTCAATATAAATACCCAAGAGTTTAGTCTCAGGCACCTGCGCAATAGAGTGTCCATCTATATTAGACCTAACTAAGTAGCTTTCACTGATTGATGATGCTCTTGGCGTAAAGTTTATAAAGACAGTTTTTCTGGGGTTAAGGCTTAATTTGTTTCCAGTAAACCACTGTTCAAATGTACTTAGCATACTTTGAAGTCTTGCGACAGCCCTCTCAACTGTAGTATCACAACATATGTACGTGTTATCGTCCGCGAACATTGTCAAGTCACTTTGATCATTCACAACCCCAGGCAAATCGTTCACAAATATCAAGAATAGCAGAGGTCCAAGAATGGATCCCTGCGGCACACCTATTGAGACACTCGATCTGTCCGACCTCACTCCATCAATATCTACTACTTGATTCCTATTCTTAAGATATGACTGTAGCCAATCACTAACCTTTCCTCTAAGACCGTAATGATTTATTTTCGATATTAATAGGGTATGGTCGACCAAATCGAACGCCTTACTTAAATCCATAAAGAGACCAAAACATTTTTTGTTTATATCCAAGTAATTATATAGTTGCTGAAAAAACTGTAGAATGGCTGACACTGTACTCTTACCCTTTCTAAAACCATGCTGGCAGTTTGTAAACACTCGAAGAGCTGACAGAAAATTACATATTTGTTCAAATACTATCTTTTCAAGAATTTTTGAAATTGAACTTAATAAAGATATTGGGCGATAATTTTCTAGCAGCATACTATCCCCTTTTTTGTACAAAGGAATCACTCTAGCTGTTTTAAATATATCTGGAAATATTGCGGATTCAATAGACATATTGACAAGATATGTTAGCGGCCCTACTATAAAATCAATGACCGATTTTAAAAAGTTTGATGATATTCCATCTAATCCAAACGAATTAGATTTTTTTAAAGATTTTATGACTCTGATTATATCATAATCGCAAACGGGTGAGAAAAACATATTGATTAGGTTTGCCGGAAAATTCAAATGATCTCCATCAGCATTTCGAGTCGACACTAATTTCTGAGGTGCATCAACAAAATATGTGTTAAAACTGTTGGAAATAAGACGTTTATCGTTCGTCTTTTTCTTTTCTATCAACATGGTAGTTATATTATCAATATTTTTATTTGATAAAGTATTTGCAATAATATTCCATGCAGTTTTACTTTTATCTGTGGAAATGCTATACAGACTATCATTATGAATCTTTTTAGCAGCTATAATAACCCGTTTGTACATTTTTTTATATTTTTTATAGTGGCTTGTAATAATAATATTATAATTGGATTCAATGACTACTTTATATAACAATTTTAAATTTGTAGCTGATGTGCGAATACCCCGGGTCATCCAAGGTTTCTTCTGATTTTTATTCAAACATACCCTTTTAAGAGGAAAAGCTATATCTATGTAATAAATTAAAAGTTCACTAAATACCCTAAAGGCAGTATTTACATCGTGTGCTTCATATACTGACAACCATGTCTCATTATGTAAGTAAGAATAAAGGGTATTATAATTTTGTTCATTAAAGAAACGTTTATAAGCAAACTGTGGGGTTTTCTCTGCAAAAGAAGTCACTCTTATTTCCAACATTTGCGAAGAGTGATCAGACAAACCGTTGAAATCAATTATTGCTTTTTGTTCTATATTGGAGAAATTAGTACAAATATAGTCAATAGCTGTACCAGAACCAGCTGTACATCTTGTAGGCGAATCGACATGACATGCAATGCCGTATGCAGCCAGTAAATCTATAAGTTCATTGCGTTCAACTGATTTACCAAGAAAATCAATATTTAAATCCCCACATAAAACAACGTGTTCGTTTTTGTTACTCTTGATGTTAGCTTCTAAAAATTTAGATAATTCAACAAGAAAGACATTTACATCGGTAGATGGAGAGCGATAAATACAGTATATCTTAAGAGCACCACCATCCTGCAGGGAAATGCCCACACCACAAACTTCAAAGAATTTTTCTAGAGAGGTAAAATTGTTTAAATTACTTTTATTTGAAAGGGTGAATGACGACTTATTATCAGTGACAGAACAACAACCTCTCAAAACCTAACTGATCAACTAGAAGGTCTTAATTTAAACCAGTACTAAATCTTAAAACTTTTTAGTGAATCTGAACGTAAGGTTTTTTGTTGGTTTTTATGATTTTGAAAACCATGCTTTAGATTTTAAGCGTTCATGGTTAAGGCTAACATTTCATAAGGAGTTTTTTTTTAGTTTGCACGGTCCTTGGTTTCTTATTATTTTGTACAATATTTATTATTCGAATATTTTTTTACCATTTTTCTGTCTGGCACGTAGCATGTTTCTGAAATGATCAATTTTCTTTTTTGTCTTAATGGCAATTTGAATTCGGTAATATTCTTTTAAAATAAACTGAATTTATATTAGTGTATGTTCTAATAAACAGTTAAAGCTATACAGGGTGTCCGGTAAGTATATGGCATACTCTCGGGAGCGTATAGGGGAGGTCAAAATAACCCTAATTTCTCATAGAAAAAAATTCCTGCGCCCCTTAACGGAGATACAGAGCCCCAAAGGGGTACTTAACGATTCACTTTTTTGGCTCTAACTTTTGAACCGACTTGTATAATTTAATGAAATTTTAATATTTTATGTTGACCATAAAGACTCATAAAACTATAGGTACTACAGTAGATGTTTGACATCGTCAGGGAAGTCAGGAACGGACTTGCCATCACGGTATCATTTTAGAGAGCTGAAAACTGATTTTTTAAATACTTTGGTCATTCCTCTTTAAAAAAGGTACTCTACATTTGTTTCGATAAAATTAGCCGTTTTCGAAAAAATTAAGGATTTGTATAACACGTTATTGAAATAATACAATAATATAAAACACCAGTCGTTTTTATTTCGTTAACAAAGTGTTATTGACAGGATGACAGGTAAAAGTTAAATCATAAAAAGTACTTAAAACTGAATCTTTTTGATATTTCAGAAATCGCTTAAACATAAAATGTTAAAAATGTGAAAGCTCTCCTTCTTGTTTACTTGAGCAGATTTTCGAAGTGGGCGCCCTGTACCTCTATACATTTTCTTATCCGACGGATGTTTTGTTGTTGTACTTGAAACAACATTCCAGGATTGTCTCGAATTTCGTTACAATGGTGTGTTATTCTTTCTATCAGGATTTCCCTGGTGTGAACTGGCGTTGAATATACAAGCTTTTTTAAATTTCCCCACAAGAAGAAATCTAAAGGAGTCATGTCGGGCGACCTCGGTGGCCATACAATAGGCCCACCTCGACCTATCCATCTATCACCAAAAGTATTTGATAAGTACTGACGAACTAAATTGCTAAAATGGGGCGGTGCACCGTCGTGCATAAACCACTTCTAATTTCTAAGGGCACATTTTCTAATAAACCGTAAGTTTTATTGCAAGAATTGCAAATAGATGGCACCATTTAATCTGTCTTCAATAAAGAACGGTCCAATGAGATGATTCCCAATAATCCCCGCCCACACGTTAACCATAAATCTTTGTTGATGCTTTGTCTGTTCTATTGCATGGGGATTTTCTTTATGCCAGGTATGCAAATTATGGCAATTTATTACACCGTCTCGGGTGAAACCGGCTTCGTCCGTGAACAAAACAATACTAGTAAAATTTGGATTTTGCCTAAATCGTTGAGAAAATCAATTTGTGTAATTGACTCTTGCAGGATAATTAGCGGGAGATATGGCATGTACCTTTTGGATGTGATACGGATGTAGCAGTTGTTCTCGAAGGGTCTCATGACATGAACAATCCACTTTGTCGCATGAATTTGAACAGACAGCTTTCTTACACTATTAGAGGGATTTTCAGCAATCTCATCCAGAATTTCCTCCTCTAACTGACGGTGTCTTGCTGTTCTTGGAGGCCCTTCTCCACCACGGCGCGGCAAAAAACTTCCTAAAATGGATTAGCAAAAGATTCGCTATTTTTAGCATTTTTGTTATTTCATTTGACTTTTTTCCAGTTTCTCTTAAGCTACGATCCACCCTTTCAAAAGTTCTTCAGTGCGGTAAACGTCGATTTGGAAATGTACCAGAATAAATTCTTCTTGCCTCCACACAATTGCCAAGTGCTTGTCCATAAATTAGATGCATGTCAGCATATTCGCTATAGGAATAATGCTCCATTACTTAATTCTTGTATAATCAGTCAATCAATCAATTTTGAAAAGTGTTATCAATAACACATTGTTAACGAAATAAAAACGACTGGTGTTTTATTGTAGTATTCTGATAAAATTATTTCAATAACGTGTTATACAAAAACTTAATTTTTTCGAAAACGGCTAATTTTATCGAAACAAATGTAGAGTACCTTTTTTAAAGAGGAATGACCAAAGTATTTAAAAAATCAGTTTTCAGCTCTCTAAAATGATACCTGTCAAAAATTTGGCCCAAAGAGTGTGGTGGCAAGTCCGTTCCTGACTTCCCTGACGATGTCAAACATTTACTGTAATATGGTTTTATGAGTCTTTATGGCCAACATAAAATACTAAAATTTCATTAAATTATACAAGTCGGTTCAAAAGTTAGAGCCAAAAAAGTAAATCGTTGAGTACCCCTTTGGGGCTCTGTATCTCCGTTGAGGGGCACTTTAGGAATTTTTTTTTATGACAAATTAGGGTTATTTTGACCTCCCCTATACGCTCCCGAGAGTATGCCATATACTTACCGGACACCCTGTATAAATTTACATCACACCATTTCGAAAATATTAATTAAAAAAATTCGTTTTTTGCAGATATCTCACCTTTTTAATTTTGGCACTTAGCCTGTTTGAACCGGATACCGTTCAATTGATCTTGAAATAAGGGGCTTAGTGATGTAAGGATACGTATCCAAAAATCCGTTGGATCCGAATATTAAAAGAATCCGGATTATCCGGAACCGGCCGAGAACTTGAATACGGATTCGGAATCAAAATAAATTCGCATCGGGTGGTTACTAATGCAAAGTGCAAAGAGAAAACGGAATCGGAATCGAGTGTAAGCGAACAACACGGTCTGCGATTTGGCATATTTGATATTGTGCTTTCTCTTTCTAATGACATTTCCTAAAAAAAGATGGCATAGTTATCGGGGTAACGGGTATCATATGAGATGAGACCCATTGGTTAAACTAGTCCCGCCTCACCCGAACCGAATTCAAACGAGAACGGCGCGACGCGGTGCCTTCTTATCCCTAAACTTCGACTTCGACTGGTATGATACCGATACCGCATCGACCTACCTAGCCGTGTATCCGAATAGAAAATGTTTTAGTCTGTTGCATGCATACGTATACATGATCTGTAACCGCTTTCGCGCGGGTCAAGAAATGGATTCGTATTCGGATAATGGATACGGATATTAGCTGATTCCGATTCCGTATGATTCGGATATCTAATGAATACGGATATTTACAACACTAAAGGGGCTCATATATAAGCAGACCATAGGGTTATAAATGTTAAATTTTTCACACCATTTTAGGCTCTGTTCTATTAGAAGTAGAGAGATAAAACTTGAACTGCGTACTCATAGTCTTATGTTAATTTGCCAATTATGCCAAAACAAGCTCCAAAATACCAAAAAAATGCATTTAAAATTGCGATAATAAAGCTTTAAATGTCAGAAGCTTCATTTGGTACGAAAAGGTAAAAAAAAAACAATAAAACCAATGGTATGAAAACTTAATGTTATTCAAAAAATAAATGCATTTTTAGGTATTTTTGGCATAATTGGCAAATTAACATAATCCTAAGACTCTAAAATTTACCTATGTCAAGTTTTATCTCCATACTTCTAATTAAACAACTAACCCAAGATAGGCAGCCCCAAGGCTACAAATTTAACATGAAAACCCCTGTGGTCCGCTTTAAAAAAAATGAACTGTATAAAGACACAAGAAATATCGCAAGAAGTGTTGTGTCTACAAATTTTTTTAAAGTCGTTGAATCTTACCATGTTTAAAAAAAAATTGATATAGGAGCATCGAAAATATTTTATAAAAATTTTAATATATTTTTTTATGATCTTTACAACACCTTTTGAAATGCAGGATTTAAAAAAAAACAAATATGCAAAAAAATTACCGATGATATCACTAAATTTTAACTGATTTAACAATTTGTCTATACTAAAATACTAAAATATTTTTTTCCTAAATCTTGAAATGAATTAATTATTCTTGTTTACTGATAGCATTTCTAATGAACGATAAGTTTAAATGTAATTATTACGCAAAATCTAGGTAATGGTAACTTAGCTGAGGTTTCTATCAGTCAGTTCTTTTCTGTAGAGAACCACTGGTAGAGGTTATTGAAAGGATGGGGATCCATAAGGCGGATTTTTGACGGAAATTCGAATAAGTTCTAATAAGTAATTATTGCCATTTTTTATTTTAGAATGTACCTATGTACTGTTAGGTTTCATAAACTTTTTTGACATTTTGTTAGGATTTATGTATCCTTTAAAAGTTGGCAATATTTAAAGTTTTGACAAAAAACTGCCTGTTTTTATTTATTCTACATATTAATACATAATACGTACATAAATAAAGGGTTGCACCATTGTGCTCATATGAAAAAATGACGTGAACTATCAAAAATAGGGACTTTTTAGTTAAAACTTCAAGTACTGCCAGAGTTGGGAAAACTACTTGAAAAAAGTAGTGGAGTATAACTACTAACTACTTTATCAAAAAATAAGCTTAACTACTTGGTAGTTAAACTACTTCCTCAAAAAAGTAGTTAGACTACTGATATTTAACTACAAACCAAACTAAATATGTACCGTTGCGGCTCAAAAAAAAACCAGTGCCGTAGCCGTACTTCCAAAAATTATTAAAAAAAGGACTGGAACCTATAACATCCAATAAAAAAATTCAAAATGAAATAAAAAACTTTTTATTATTTATACTTGATTTTAACTGACTTAAATTTAAGAATTTGTCCGAATAGTACCTGTTCTACCGAGATTTTTAGCACGCATCGACGTACATGCAATGTAATGACGTAATATATAGTAGTTAAAGTCCATATTTTATTCTTTGATTTAATTCAGAAATAAAAATTCTCTCTTTCGTGACAAAAGTCGAGTAGTTAATTTAATTTTAAAATTATTATTTTAACATGAGTTAAGGCTAACCAAAGAACGTAAAGAAAAATAAAATTATCACAGTTATTAAATATTTTTAAATATTAATTTATATGTACGTTTTAACGTATAACTTAATATTTAATAACTGTCATAATTTTATTTTTCTTTACTTTCTTTGGTTAGCTTTAACTCATTATAAAACAATAATTTTAAAACTACATTAATTTAACTTTTGTCAAAAATTTGGCCTGATATTGACATATCGGACCACCGTATTAACGCCTGCCATCGCGAAACGTCGACCTGGCCGCGGCTCCTTTGCCTTTGATAACGGAAAAAAGGATTATTTTATTTTTCACTAGAGAATATTTATTTTTAAATTAAATTAGTGAATAAAATATGGACTTTAAATATTTTTACAGTAGTTAAATTATACAAAAGTAGTTATTTATGCAGAATTAAAGTAATTGAGTATAACTACTAGGAGAAAAAAAGTAGTAAGAACACAACTACATTTACAGAAAAAGTAGTTAACTACTGCCCAGCTCCGAGTACTGGTAACTTTGCACGTCTACAGGTTACATAAATCGTAACAAAATGTCAAATATGTTAACAAAACCCGGTATGCAGTACATACCGAGGTACATACTTTCTAAAAATGATAATAATTACTTTGTTAACCTATTCAAATTTTCGTCAATTTTTTGGAGTCGAAAGCCCAAGGTAAAATAAAAATTATACTATCTGTAATATAAATTCTACCATATATTTTCTTTACTATACTTTAACAGCAGATTACTACCAACTATTTTAATTGACCAAAAAATATCTAATTTTGCATATTGTTTAAGAAAACTTATGGAGATCGTCAATATAATGGTTTATCTAAATTCTTTAAATATAGGCGCTTAATATAATGATTCACACGGTGTTAATTTTTCGTTATTCTATATTTTTTAACCAGAGAAAAAAGAAACAGTTGATTGTGTCGCATTTAGTATATTAGATATTTGGTGCTATTTTTTAAAAGCACAAGCACTGCTACTAACTAGCTAACTAACTAAACTAATTGTGAGATTAATAAAATTATTTCATATTAACAAAAAAATTACATCAAGCAGAATAGATTTGAGCAGACTCAATCGAACACTCCAGATTATATATAACATCTAGCTATAATTTTGTTCATCGATTTTTCGAAATAAGGTACAAAGAAATTGGAATGTAAAAAGCTGGAATATTTAAAATACTTATAATGGCTTTTATTAAATAAGGTGATTTAATTAGGGTTTGACCTAGTTAGCCAAAAAATATTGCTGTCGTCACATGAAATCATGAAAACTAATGGTAATGGTTAAATTTTATAGGATCTTGGTCATTACAGAAAATTTTATGAACATTTACGGTATTATAGGGTTTTTTATTTAAAAAATCACAAGCCATGGTAAAATATAGGGGGTTACTAAATGATGGCCTAGTTAAACCTAAAGATCGATAGCGGACTCGACCCGGCGGCATTAAGGATATCCAGGAAAAGCTCTCTACACATACACAATCTAAAAAGCGCCAATGGACTACTTGCCTCCCCCATGGTAGCTGGCCGTCAGAAGAGATAATCCGGGGAAAATAAGTGTTAAATGCAAAACCTCATAAGTGGCAGCTACCGCTAGACGATTCGCAACGAACGCACTGCACTGAAGGACGGGCGCGGACCCACTAAAAGGGTCGAACGCGCTACTGGCGCGGCGCCTATTGAGCCCTGACGTCACACTGCGGATCCCGCGTGTCTGGCATCGACGGCGGCGTCGAAAAGAAAACGGCGCGCGGACTAGAACCTGCCTTAATTACGTCACGGGCACCAAGATTCTTAACCAAAAAATAATCAACACTCTTTGTTATATTAAGACCGCTACCTACCACACCAATATAAGTAATAAAATTAAAGACACGTTGTTACAAAATTATAATTCAGAGAAAATCGCAATATCTCGAAACTAATGGACAATAGTTATATGATATTGGATGTGTGAATTCAACTTAAAGATTTAAAACATGAATTTCAAAAGTTCTAAACGTTGTATGTAGGCGTAACAACTTCATCTGTCAAAAAAAGCTAAACGATAAAAGGTCGACATATCCCCTTCATCCACTCATAAAAGCCACACGTTACGCTCTTAAGACAATTTGCTTGAGTTGTAAAAAATACAGGGCAATGCAATAAACTTAAAATAAATAATAAAATTAAAGACACGTTGTTACAAAATTATAATTCAGAGAAAATCGCAATATCTCGAAACTAATGGACAATAGTTATATGATATTGGATGTGTGAATTCAACTTAAAGATTTAAAACATGAATTTCAAAAGTTCTAAACGTTGTATGTAGGCGTAACAACTTCATCTGTCAAAAAAAGCTAAACGATAAAAGGTCGACATATCCCCTTCATCCACTCATAAAAGCCACACGTTACGCTCTTAAGACAATTTGCTTGAGTTGTAAAAAATACAGGGCAATGCAATAAACTTCCTTCGTTTTAATTTCGAAAATTTTTGTGCAATGACTTTTAATTGAAAAAATTGTTTGTCAGCTTCTGTCAGTAGTATGTATCGCACTGTTAGTAATAATAAGGCACAACTCAAAAAACGAATATTATGGGTTATCCAGAAAAACTACTAGTTTGACTTAGTAAACTTCCACTATATTGACAAAATTATTGACATGTTTCGCTACACTGTAGCTTCTTCGGAATAAGTTTTACTCGTAAAACTTATTCCGAAGAAGCTACAGTGTAGCGAAACATGTCAATAATTTTGTCAATATAGTGGAAGTTTACTAAGTCAAACTAGTAGTTTTTCTGGATAACCCATAATATTAGTTATGGACTTCCACCAAGTATCGGCCGACTCAATCAATTTTTCAAAAAACGAAGATTTTGGAAAAACGCAGTTAAAGTTGTTAAGTTTTTCAAGTAGATAATTTCAGGATTATGTAAGTTTACGTTTTAAATGAGGTACAATAGATATAGTTCTTTGTTAGTGTTCGAAAGAAATAAGATTCATGCAGTTTGTATGACGTTTTTAGACAATTTTAATATTTTTGGTACTTAATGAAAATGTTCCACTATTTGAAAAGCAACTGGGCATGCACCCAACTTTTTTAACAACATCTGAGCAAGAAAAGTGGAGATTTTATAAAATTGTACATCTTGCTTTCGCGAATTTGACAATGAATAGGTATGGCCCAAAAACGATTTTTTGAGTTGTGCTTTTATATTACTAAGAGTGCGGTATGTTTTACTCAGGAAATAGTCTTATCAAATAACACTCGTACATCTACGTTTTATTGTAAAAAAAATTCCAAAAAAATAAGTTGCTTAGCAATTCTTTGAGCAAATGGCATTCTTGCACGTGTAGGCGGAAAAATTCTCGTCTTTGACTCGGATTGATTTTTATAGCCACCAGCACTAATGCCATTTGATAAAAATTGCTTAGCAACTTGTTTTTTCGATTTATTTTGGAAAAATTAGATACACTTATGATAATACCTACGAATAATCTTCAAATATTTACTGTTTTGCAAATTTTTCTAAAATCTTTTGGGTCCTTTACATAGGTAAGTTATTAAGTGAAACAAGAATTGAATTGGTAGACCGAACTGAAAACATTAAACGAAACAGGAAACATTAAATATCAATTTAACATAAATAGACAAAGAATGGGAATTTAATAGTATATACCAGCTAGATGAACACGAAATACTTACCGTTCGTGCTTTTCCGGAATTTCTCTTAATAGTGTAATGTAAAAAAGACAAAATATGAATGACAATATTATTTATTGGTCTTTTAAGCGTAACAAAAAATTTTATAAACTTTTTTTACGTTAAATAATGTATGTTTTATGAGCTTCTTTAAACTGCTGTTGAAAAAATGGCGCCTTATGGTCACACATGATATCTCATTGGAATGTTAATGGATCTAGAAAATGAGAGAAGATTCTTGTAAATTAATGTTGTCATAATAGTCTGTCGAGCCAGATTCTTTAATAATTTCAAAAAAAAATAAACTGATATTTTAATATTAGTTCAATTTATTTCATGAAAAATTTTGTTCGTTAATTATTTATAATCAACTAAACAAAATATGAAAAGAATGACTCGACAGACTGCAATAACAGTAGCTATTATAAGGGAGAACCTCCTCCCAATTAGCATAAATTATAGTTAATTAGATTAACTCCCTATAATTAGTTTACCTCATAAAAATTTTATTCCGAATAAAAAAAAATTTTACGTCTGCAAGGCACTGTTTTAAGGCCGCTTAGTTAATTAGTTTGTCACCTTAGTTTACCAGCCACATAGTTAATTAGTTTTACTCCCTATAATTAGTTTACCTCATAATAATTTTACTCCGAATAAAATTTTATTTTACCTCTGCAAGACATGATTTTAAGGCCACATACACAAGTAAAAAGCAAGGTTAAATCCCACTCTAAACATCAAAGTAGAGGGACTGGAGATGTATAAGTTTTGCACAGATGTGCTACTTTAATTTAGTTTTGGTATTCAGTAAGTTTAAAATATCTGTGAATGAAGAAGTGTTGCAAGAAGTTCAACAAATAGAAAAGGAATTTGTTGCAGTATGCAACACTTAAATGCGCGCCACTGTATCCGCGGCGTCATCTGTCATTTAGTCTGCTTTGCAACACTTAAATGCACGCCACTGTATCTGCGGCGTCATCTATCACTTCGTCTAATTTCTTTGTCCGGATTGCGTCGTTGAAAAAATAAAAGTTTGTTGACTTCAAAAATGACAAGGGGCAAGTGCCAATTTATAGAGTGTAAAAAACAACAAGCAACTTGCAGCAAGTTTAATTTGTTCCGGTCTTAAAAAAGTAATATTTATACATTTAAGCATGTAAATGTTTATTATATTCCATTGAAGAGAATAATAAACAAATTGGGTTGAAGACCGAGGGTTTTTTATTATCAAGCAAAAATTACAGTCCACTAAGAAGAAACTAGAAACAAGCTGGTTATCAAACAGAATTTATTAAAGAAAGTAGTTTGTATCAATCTCATGCTCTGCAAAGTAGACCAGAATGGGTTCCTTTTAACATGGATATGGTGGAATATTTTGAAAATGGTATAGATATTTGTCGTGGTTTTTATGAAAATGAAGATCTTCTACAATTAATAAGAAATTTTTTATGTAATGGATTTTCTAGTAAGGCGCTTACTTTTAAAAAATATGTCTCAGATAGTGAATCGGAGGTGTTCAATTTAATAAAGAAAGTTGAGCAAGAATGTGAAAAACTTTCTTCTTAGTGATTTTGACAGTTACTATTTTTGGTGAAGTGTAAATATGGAGACTTTAGTTAGTGAAATGTATGAATGTATTATGTCAGAAGCATGTTCGCAATTTTATGCTCTTGGCGTTGAAGAGGATACGGAAGCGCAAGATGTAATATTACATATAAAATATATGGAACATGCCTCTGTGTGTCAAGAATCTGCGCAAGCTTGTTTAAACTTTTTAAAGACAAAGAATTTTGTAAAGTTAGTTACTGAATTTTATAGGTTAGAATTATATGACAACATTTATGTATTAACACGTTAACGACCAGCACTAAAGTTTAAAACTTTACTTCTGGACCAAGGTACTTTTTTGTTAAATTTTGATAAAAGGAGGTTTAATAATTCTTTCTTTTTCAAAAATAATTTGTTTGGAAAAAGGTTTTAACAAAAAAAACATGTGTACCAAATGGGTACACGCGGTCTGATATAAAAAATATATTGGTTAAGTTTACCACAGACCATATGGCCCATATTGGGTCACAGCCAAAACGTTTATTTTACATTTTATTTTTAAAAAAATAAACAAGTAAATTCCATTATAAGGTAACATTACATTCTAAACATAAAAAAATACAAGTACAACGTTATTATCAACTTACGGGGTCTGATTTTAAAAATATATTGGTTTATAAGTTTACCACAGACCATGTGTTCCATATTGGGTCCCAGCCCAAACGTTTATTTTAAAAAAATAAACAAGTGAATTCCATTATACATTATATTCTAAACATACAAAAAATACAAGTACGACGTTATTATCTACTTAGCAAAAGAAGTATGGCGTTCGAAAAAACAACTTACACACATATACATATGTACTACATATAATATATAAAAAATCAATTTATTTTTACCAACCCAAAGTCATTTTTTATTTCCCAGGGACCAGACCTACTAATCGCCAGATTTAAATACACTGAAGCTGCGTCCCTGTTAGATCCACACGACTTAAAACATGAACATTGACTGTGCCCAAATAGGGTCACGCGGTCTGTGCAGAACACAGGGTGCGCACCAATATGGTGCACATGGTCGTTAACGTGTTAAAATATAAGTATGAACAATAATATTATTTTTATTGATTTACTAACTTGTGAAAATAATTTTTTTAAAGTTAAAAATACCCCTATAAATGAAAACTGGTAATGGGGGCTGTTTAAGAGCTTATTGTGTTTGTAATAACTTGTATGTATTAGAATTAACATATGGAGAAATAAAACAGTAATATATTTAATCAGTCTTTTTATTCATTCATAAAAAAATTATCATACATATATAATACATTTGAAAGTGCACACATGGACGGTGACTTAATATGAAAAAATCATTTAGGCGTTGATGGATGTAGAATTGGTTGTTCGTCTAGTTCAATTATGGGTTTCTTACAATATTTTCTAATATACTTAGACTTTTCACTTTCTTTAACATAAACAAATTGGGCCTCTTCGGTCATTTTTTGAACATTGGAAAACTAGTGGAGTGGGGTATATCCAACATTCCAATTGATGCAGTGATAATTCTTCATTAACCATGTAGCTTGCTTGTGTAAATCAGGAGAAAGAAAACTTAATGGATAGGGTTGTTTAAAGACGTACTGACTAATTCTGCTTCCATCATACGTAGCCAATTCTTTGGGAATAAATTTGTATCGCTCATCCTTAAATCCTTGTACAGGGTGGCGCAATGGGTATTGACGATTTTTGAGACGCCACTGTCCGAATATGAGTAAAGTGGAAGGGACATTCAACCGCTTAAAATATTCCACATGTAATGCAGTTTAGTAGCCATGGATACGTGGCCAGTCAATCAACGCAGCTTTTGCGTTAGCGCATATCACCGATCGGAGTCTGTTATTGAGGTGCAACGACGGTTTCGGCGCCGGCGTGAATATAACATTCCAAGACGTGGTAGAATTCCTTCGCGCAACACAATTTTGCGGTGGGTTGCAAAGTTTTACATATCCTGATAAATGGAAATCCGCCTCATCAGACATTATTAAATTATTTAAAACATTTGGGTTCAGTACATCAAGAAATGTTCTACAAAATTGTATTCGTGCTGGTAAATCTTGCGGTAAAATTTTATGCACAACTTGAATTTTGTATGGATGAAATCATAGGTCTTTGTGTACAATTCGACCCAAACTTCTTCGTGTAATGTTCAGTGCTACTGCTTGACGCCTTGATGAACGAACTGGACTCCTTACGGCAGCTTGCCGTACTCGCTCTATGTTCTCCGGTGTACTACGCACAGTTTTTACAGAATCGACAAATTCATTTCTTACACTTCCACAATCACGAAACTTTGCAACCCACCGAAAAATTGTGTTGCGCGAAGGAATTCTACCACGTCTTTGAATGTTATATTCACTCCGAAACTGTCGTTGCACCTTAATAACAGACTCCGATCGGTGATATGCACTAACGCAAAAGCTGCGTTGATTGACTGGCCACGTATCCATGGCTACTAAACTGCATTACATGCGGAATATTTTAAGCGGTTGAATGCCCCCTCCACTTTACTCATATTCGGACAGTGACGTCTCAAAAATCGTCAATACCCATTGCGCCACCCTGTATATCCAAAACTAGTCGCATATTTTCAACGACGAAAATTGCTGGCAGATATATTTTTTTAGAGAGTATTCTCTTATTTTTTTTTTTAGAATTTCTATTCTTTTAATGAAAAATTCAATGTCCATCATTTGAGATGAAGTCATTCGTCTATCACCCTTGAATACATAATTATTACTAGAACTATAGAATAATGTGATTGAAATAAATTTAGTCTATAAACTGGAGTGGGGATAAGTATTAGAGTTGTTTTACTATTTTAGTTAGTGGATTATATGTAAATACTTTATCGTGAATTACTAGACAATATGCTGATGTTTTTGCTGGAACTGATTCTTTTGTCTCAAACTCAATTATCATTGTTACTGGACCGGTCTGAAGTAAGTCTCTTTGATGGAAACAGTTAATATAAACTATAGGTACGTTGTCTTTAAAATCTTTTGGATTGAAGATTGGTTCTACCGGGTGGTTATAATACATTTGACGAAATTCGGAAAACATTTCATATAATGTGGCAAATTTATTATTTGTAAAATCTAACTGAAGATCGTTGTAAGGATACCTTTCAGAATTTAAATAAACATTTATATTTCTTAGTTCACAATGACCAAATTTACTCATATCCATTTTAAGGTTGTTACCTTTATCTTTTTGAAAAGCGATTAAAACATGGCGTGGCGTCTCAACTTTTGTAGAAGTTTCAACAGACCAGTTGTGCCTCGTGGTTTCTAATAATTCAGGATATTCAACTAATTCCCAACTACGGAAAGTAATAATAATATCACTGTTCCTGTCAATAATTTTGGTAAGTGCTAATTCTTGCGGAATGCCTACAGTAAGACGGGGAACACGCCAACAAAGTTTGGTTAATGTGATTTTTTGATTTTCATCATCGCTCGTTAGAATCGTTATTACTCCTTATCAAAATTAATTCCTGTTGTGAATTTAAAATAATTTTATTATAATCTTCAAAAAACCCAGAATATATTTTTAGAGGAATACACAGAGAAACATTTCCTTGATCATCAGTCATAATCTTGTCCCCTTTTTTAGATTTCGGATACCAACCACCATTTTGAAGTTTTACACTTTCATTTTCATTAAATGATGCATAACCTTTTAATGTAGAAGTTATTCCAATATCCCGTACAGAATCAATAGTAACTCCATTTAAGACATATCTCAGTTCCGTGAATAAAAATGCTGGTGCATTATTAATTAATAATGTATTTTTTATCGGTTGATTATTTTCATTTAGGACTTTTAGTTCTAAGTATAATTCACTTTTACAGGGTAGCGGATATTTTCCTGTTTGTTGCAAAGAAATTCTTATTTCATCATTTGGTCCTAGTTTATTTGGATTAAATGGATCGAAAGAAAGTAATTCCCAACTCATTATTGATTCATCTACAAGAATGTTTTCTTTTACATTTAAGTGTTCCATTGTATTGTTTTGTTTCAAGCTTGAAACCTATAGACACGAGAAATTTGCGGTTAGAAGATGTTAACGCTTTAGAGTTTACCCTCTTAATGATTGAATTTTGCTTGAATTTACATATATGAAACTTTTGTTGATGACCGAAATTGGTCTTCTTGTTGTATAAAAAAACCATTATTCTTCTATTTTCTTAAGATGTAGTCTTACCGTCACGGTTTCTCCTCTGAAATTGACGATGTTACCTTCTTCGTCGAGTATTTTAAGGGTAATTTTGTCTATAATTTTAACTGTTACAGGTAAATAAATAATGTGTCGAGGTGACTATTATTTTATAACCAGGACCTATACTGGGGAAAAATTGGTGAATTATATGAACTGGTTTTCCATTTAAATAAGATCCTTCTGCAACACTACAATCAATGTTTAGGGAGTTTACTCTAATAATTTCAGCGGATCGATCTGATATATATTCTTGATTTGCAATCAATTCTTTATTATCAAATCCAAGCATTTTTCCTATCGTGCCTTCTCGAAAAATTATTGGAAAAGTTGTTTTAATGTGAGTTCGTAAAGTATTATTATTGGGGAAAAGATGAAAACTTAAGCCTTCTTTATCAAGATGTTTTGTAACAATGTATTTAAGTCATCTATTTCATAGCTTCCAAATGGTATTCTAAATTCATTTGTATGATTATAAAAAACCAAATTATTTGTTGCATCAATATTCGGAATAGCATTGAAAGTTTCAAAATTAATAAGACCGATAACATATTCAAAATTTTCGTCTAAATATATTGGCGGGTTAAACTCTACTGTTAGTGTAGAAGACTTACCACTAATTACAAAACTATATGACATGCTTCTTTATAAGGAATAAATTAGAAAATATTCGTTACGTTTTTATAAAGAAATTTTAAACATAGTTGTCCACAATTGTTTGCTTTATACCTTTGATACTGATCATGATTATATTGTATTATGTTGTTTTTACCATCACTATAAAAGTATTTAATTAATTCAAACGGAGGGCTTAAATTTCCATAACTATCAAAATATATTATATTTGTTCCTTTTTTAACGTAAGCTGTCCAGTGACTTCCTTCCCCCTAGATTCGTCTAAATTAATTATTCCACACTCCGTCTTTTTATTTCTTTTGGTAGTTCATTTCTCATAAAAATACCTCGAAAGTATGGTATTTTTAATTGTTTAACATATTTAACTATATCAATGTTTGTGAGAGGTTTTCGAGGTATTTTCTTCAACAGTTTTTTGAGTACGGTTTAAGATATAAGCCACAACCTGATTTGTATGGTCTTAAATAAAGTCCACTTCCCTTTTTTCCTACCGCAATAGATTCCATAGTTTGATTATGTCTTTTCTCTTCTTCTAATTTTTGTTTTGCAGCTTTTGCGTCATTAACAGCTTTAGCAATTCCAGCTGCACCTCCACCTAGAGCGCCTAAAGCAGATAATCCTGTGAATAATGGTATAAGTGGTAAGAATCCACCAGATTTTGGAATTGGTAGGATTATCCTTTTTGGAGTAGATACCTTTCCATATTTCTTTATAGATGCTAACGCTATTTTAGCACCCTCTTTTAAACTGTTAATATTTTTTCCTTGAATTCCCTTTCTGGCTAGTAAATAGCTTTGTTTAATGAAATTCCACGTCCTTTACGACCCCTTGTTCTCCTTTTCCGTCTTTTCATCCCCATTCCTAATTTCGTTTTAACTTTCATTGCTCCACTTATTCCTAAAGCAGCAGCTTTCTCACCAAAACTTGAGTCTTTTGCTTTGAACCGTTCCAAAGCTTTCTGAGCTCATAAACTATCAGCAACATGTCTACCTTTTATATCCTTTGAAGCTGAATATGCAATATCATGCACTTTACACGCCTCATCTAAGGGATTTATTCCTTTGTCACCTCGCGCAAGTCTCTTTTCTAGTTTTGTTCCTGGACCACAAAAGTTATAACCTGGAAGATGCAGTTCGAAAGGAATTTTATTAATTAGTGTATTTAAGACACCACTTCCTCTTTTTAAATGTTCTTTTGCCTTTAATGCGATTTGCATAAGATATAGTCATTTTATAAATCTTTGGATGAAATGAAAAATTTTCTGACACCAAGTTGCTTATATATAAAAACCTGTAAGTTTAAAATCATTTAGTTAATGTCTAAGATGCGGATCGAAAAACAATCCTATACAATCAGTATTCGAGATCATGATGTTGCAAAAAATAATTTTCGAAAACATGGACAATTATTTGACGGAAATAGTAAAAGGGGATTAGTGGTTGGACCATCTGGATGTGGAAAAACTAATGTTCTTATTAGTATTATGGAGGACCCTAATGGTTTGCGATTTGAATTCAAAATCCTTGTATCAACCAAAGTATAAATATCTGAGAAAACTCTTCACACCTCTCAAAGAAATTGCTTTTTACGAATCCGAAGATGAAGAAAATATTATTTCACCAAAAGATATCAATCCAAATTCTATTATAATATTTGACGATATTGCTTGTTGTAATCAAAATATAGTTAAGGATTACTTTTGTTTTGGAAAACATAAAAATACAGATTGTTTTTATTTATGTCAAACGTATTCATCTATACCTAAACAATTAATTCGTGATAATGCAAATTTATTAATAATATTCCAACAAGATTCAACTAATCTGAAACATATTTATGATGATCATATTAATATTGATATGTCATTTAAACAATTTAGAGTTATGTTTATTGTGTTGGAGAGACAAATATGGATTCTTGGTTGTGGATAAAGATTCAAATATAAATTCTGGAAGATATCGTAAAGGATTTGATTCCTTCATTCATTTATAAATAGCTTACCAATATCAGGTTTGTATAGTATATGACAAAAACTCAGATGAACAAGATGGATGAGAAAGCGGCAGAAGAATTAGTTAAAATTAGAAAGGCAGTTAAACGAAAATTTCAGTCATTAAAAGCTGACATACTTCAATCTCAGGTTCAAAAGGAAAGAGAATTAGAACCCATTATAAAACCTTTGAAGGAATTATTAACAGATACGTTAAAGAAGGAAAAAATCAAAGAAGAATCGTTGGAAAATTTAAGTTTCTTAACTACAAAGCAGCCATCTTGAACACAACCTGATTTTTCTTCTACACCAACTAAACAAAAACGAGTATCATCATATGATAAATATTTATTACCAATGGGAGTTTCTTTTTTAGAAGGGGAAGAGGTTTTTGAAGGAACACCAGTTAATCTTAGCAACGAATCCGACGAAGGAATTAGACAACAAGTTGAAGAAAGCAGATCATATATCCAGAATTTACCTTCAACAAAAACATATATATATATATATATATATATATATATATATATATATATATATATATATATATATATATATATATATATATATATATATATATATATATATATATATATATATATATATATATATATGCAGATAATTCCAAACATACTTAACTATATATATATATATATATATATATACATATATATATATATATATATATATATATATATATATATATATATATATATATATATATATATATATATATATATATATATATATATATATATATATATATTTGTAACTATTTGATCAACTGCCTAGAAAGTATGTCGATGAAATGATAAGAGATACGAAGAGCTTATTCGATCACAAATATGGAATTAAGACATAATATAAAAGATGAATCTTTTTTCATTGGTGATTCAAGAATAAATTTTCAAGGAAAAGATGTATTAGTAAAAGGTCTTACATACAAAGGCACCCCTGGGTTATTTGAATTGTTATTTAAAAAACATCCACTGGGATATAAAGCTAAAGATTTGGATGACTACATGGATATTTAAAAAAAAAACTAACGCATATCGAAAAAATTTTAAAGAGAACGAACAAACTCACGGAACAGCTTTAGATAAATATGTTACTCTTATCCATCCATACCTTGTAGTTAAGGAGATTTTAAAGGATCCTCTTAGAAGTACAACCCGTTCATTCTACAAACCTCTAGCGCCTGTTACAAGGGCTAGAACTAGAGCTTCTTCCATTGCTCAAACATCACACATACAATATTTTAAAAATTTAACAAAAAGAGTCACAAGTTTCATGGATTTATCTAACAATAAAATAAATTTTGTTTATTTCGATGATCCCAATGAATTAGTTGAAAGGTTAAAATTATTATTAGCTTCAAAAGCAGCTGGCCACATTGGGCACAATAAAGAAATTAACTCTATTATTGAAGAATTAAGAGGCTAATATAATTGTATAAAAGGAAAGGTTGTAATAATTATTTTGCCACACATTCAAAATGACTCTCGACAAATTTGGTAGACACATTTCAAAACGTTTTAATATCAATGTCACATTAGAACCTTTAAAAAGAGAAGTTAGTGAACTAAACGAAAATTTTAAAATTGAAAATTTTCAGAATGATCTTTTCAGAAGTATATATAACACAAAATAGGAGGAATTTAGAGAAAAACTAGAAAGAATCTTTAGTGAAGAGGTCGGCAAAATAATTAAATTTGAAGATGTAAAAAAGAATGTTCAAAGAATTGAAAACAGAAAAAGTGTTTTGTTATTAGAGGTTGGTTTGAAAACAATAGTGGAGGAGTTTGAAAAACGGTTTGCTAAACTACAATAAAATGTTGACAAAAGCATCCAAGATCTAGAGGATTTTAAAAAATACACAAAAGCGTTTTCTTTGGAAAAAATTGTAGATTTAGATGATTTTAAGAGTTTTGCTAAGGAGGCTCATCATACTGCATTTTTTAATCGAAGAAATATAATAGCAGCTGAAGCTAAGATTTCAGACATAGTCAAAATTGACACAAAGCCAACAACATATTTGAGACTTAGAGTCACAACTAAAGAAATAAAATATAAAAAACTAAAAAATGAGTGAAAATATTAAAGAAACTGTAGTGAACGAACTTCATAAACCCGCTAGAAATTACAAAAGAAGACGGGTTATAGTTAAAGAGTTAAACGATTTATGGTAAGCAGATCCGGTTGGAATGCTACCATACGCAAAATTTAATAGAGGATATCGATATATTTTAGTGGTGATCAACGCGTTTTCCAAATATGCTTGGGCTGAACCTAGTTAAGACTAAACAAGGAAAGGATGTTGTGGAAGCTATGGAAAAAATTTTAAAAAGTACTTCAAAACCAAAAAACTTGCAAAACGGATTTAGGTAAAGAATTTTATAATCAACATTTTCAAAAACTTATGAAAAATTACAATATAAATCATTACAGTACTTTCTCAAATTTAAAAGCAAGTATTGTTGAAAGAGTAAATCGTACCTTGAAAGGTATCATGTGGAAGCATTTTAGCAATCAAGGTAATTACAAGTGGTTGAATATTTTACCAGAAATTTTAAAAACGTATAATAATAAAAAACATCAAACAGGATTCAAACCTGCTAACGTTAATGAAAAAAACGCCATTATAATTATAAAAAAATCATTTACACGTAAGAAAACGATTGATCCCAAACAAAATAAATTTAAATTAAATGATTTTGTTCGAATTTCTAAACATAGGGAAGCATTCTATAAAGGATATACACCAAACTGGTCACAATTGTGTATTCTTTTTTCAAAACGAAGTCGATCCAGATAGTACTGATGGTAATCACGTTTGCGTGCTTGTCTTGAGGCATAATTCCAAACAACTAATAAATGAAATTTGTTTTTGTCTTCATTAATATTCACCGATTTCTTCATATTTTCTTTTTGGAACAATCCTTCTCAATTTATTTTCCAACGTTCGGATACATCAATAACATTTCCAACATGGTACTAACATTTTCACTATTAGCATTCTGACTGGGATTTAAAACATTATAAACATTTGTTAACAAGTCCACTGAATTATTGACGTGTAGTTTGGAACACATTAAAAATTTTTTCAAATTCCTGCTTCTTTATAGTTTGGATTCCATAATTAATTATTGTATTTCCCACAATTTATCAGTAGTGTCTCTAGCGAAATACAAATAATCACCATCACATCTATGAAGTTTTATAATAGGATTTTGGTTAATTTTTACAAATGACAAAGTAAGATCATTAATCTTGACTGGAAAGGGCTCGTTGTTAGACGAATAGAAATAATTTACCACTACTCCCTGATATTTCAAAAGACTTTTCCACTCTTCTTCACTAAAAGTAGTACTGAATCCATTTTGGCTTCTAATTTTTATTTTAGCTGAGAAATCTTCCAAACTTAGTCCAACATATATTAATTTTGATACGGAATTATTTAAGCAAACACTTTGTTGTTTAAAAGTTTTTCTTCATTTACTTTTTTTATGTCACTACCATAATAATTTGATTTTAGGTCGTTAGAAAAATACTGATTTTTTAGATAATAGGTCATTTTGAGAGACCCAAGTAGACTGCTATCCTTTAATATCGAATTTATTCTTATATTAATACCCCTTCCATAATGAAAACACAAGGTTAATATTTTTTTACATTACTTAACAGAAGGAGTAAACTTAATAATTAAATTTATAAAACATTATTGACATAATCGACAAGACACAAAGTATAAATATTGATAATGATAAGTTTAAAATTCCGATTAGTTTACAAGTCTAATTTTTAAAATTGTTTTTAATACTTTCATATTCTGTATTATTTGAGCATTCTTGGGTTTGCAAATTCTGAATCCAATTAGTGTCAAAAATAGTATTATTAGGATAATATATTTTAAAATATTTACTATTAATTTCATCGTTTTGCATTAGGTGAGAAAAAGCTGACGTAAAATTATTATTAATTAGCTTGTATTTCATATAGTGACAATGCTTACTTAAAGTAATATCTGTTTTATTTCCAAAACAAGCCATAGCATGTGTTATTCTATTTAGATTATGCACATACAATATATTATTAGCCATATAATATAATAGGATAAATTGATTAAGGGTCATGATTAAAAATCTAATATAGTTTAAAAAATATATTTAACAAGAGAGCTTCACAAGACAAAATAATTCTAAGGACTGTCAGTTACATAGTTTAGTAGTTGATTTTCGTTCTTTGTAAATCAAGGAATATTCCAAATCATTCCCAAAGGAGCTTCCCAAATGAGCTTTCAAAACCATTCCCAATCCACCCACTCTTCACCATTCCAAAGCCATCTTCTCCCTACCAAATCCTACCACTCTTATATCAAATCCAGCTCCAAATGAGCTTTCAAAACCATTCCCAATCCACCCACTCTTCACCATTCCAAAGCCATCTTCTCCCTACCAAATCCTACCACTCTTATATCAAATTCAGCTCCAAATGAGCTTTCAAAACCATTCCCAATCCCCCCACTCTTCCCCCACCAAATCCCCCCACTCTTCCCCTACCAAATCCACCCACTCCCTACCAATTCCCCCCACTCTTCGTCCTAGCAAATCCCCCTACTCCCATACCAAATCCACCCACTCTTCTGCCTACCAAATCCCCCACACTCCCTACCAAATCCCCCCACTCTTCACCCCACCAAATCCCCCCACACTCCCTACCAAATCCTACCACTCTTATATCAAATCCAGCTCCAAAGGAGCTTTCGAAAACCTTTCCTCCTACCAGCTTTTCCCCACACCGCTTTTATTGCTATAAATTCTCAATATTTACAGTATTTAACATAATTCAGATCATGTCTGTAGCTAGCCATATAAAGTAGACTAATGTAGTTATTTTTATTTATTTCAAAAATAAACTTGTATTTTAATAAATATATTTTTTATAAATGTCAAACAAATAATTAGGAGTATTATCATTATTGCTGGACCATGTATATTATTAAGATCTTAATTCCCCCCGTATATGCAATTTAATATAGAGAAGCTCATTTCTCACGTTTGCATGCCTTTCACCTGGGTTTGTTTAAGTAAGTATATTTGCACATGTTGCATATGATATTACATAATTTCCGTGTTCGAGTTGATTACTTATAAAAAGATATGTAACCAAATGTTTTACATTTTGCAGATGGTATGATTTATTTTTGTACTGAGTTGACTCTTTCGAAAATTATATGGTTATTTTAATTCCGCTAATGGAATATCTTCTATACTTATTCAAAACGATAGTGATTTAAACACCATAGAACCAGTAAAAATTATATGTTGTTGGTGGGTCTTAAAAGTAAATGTACTTAATTTATTAATTGTTTCTTTTTATTTATTAAATAAAAATAAGCGATGTAAATTAGTGAGAGGTATTCTTAGATAATTAACGGATAAAATAAACCCAAAAAGAATCACTAAATAGGGTAAATAGTGTAGAATAATGTCCGTTAAAAATAGGATTTGTCGGAAAAAATCAAGAAATCAGATTTTTACCCCTTAAATACGCTCCTGGATGATCCATTCAGTATTCATTTTACAGTGAGATTTGTAGTTATTTTTATTTATTTCAAAAAAAAACTTATATTTTAATAAATGTATTTTTTTTATAAATGTCAAACAAATAATTAGGAGTATTATTTATTATTGCTGGACCATGTATATTATTAAGATCTTAATTCCCCCGTATATGCAATTTAATATAGAGAAGCTCATTTCTCACGTTTTCCAGCGTTCAACGAACGCCTTTCACCTCGGTTTGTTTTTATTTGCTATATGCACATGTTAATAGTTACATAATATAAAGATATGTAACCAAATGTTTTACATTTTGCAGATGGTATGATTTATTTTGGTACTGTTTTAGAAAATTATGTTGGGTTCCCAGAGATATTTCCTGGTTTTACCTTTTTTGCAGATGCAGATGTTCTTGCACATGTTAATACTTAGTTACATAATATAAAGATATGTAACCATATGTCTTACATTTTGCAGATCGTATGATTTATTTTTGTACTGTTTACAAAATTATGTTGAGTTAAAGAAATTAAATTCCCAGAGATATTTCCTGGTTTTACATTTTTTTCAGAGTGGTCTAATAGCTGCTCCCAGGCTTTAATGTTATATGTTATATGATATATGTTATATGTTTAAAGTATTGTAATAGAGGTGGGACTGTCGTAACTAGAAAAGTATTATTAGTTTTAGAATTTTTTTTACTCTAATAAATTAATTCTTTCCTCTATGCACCCAAAAATGTTACCAATAACTACAACTTTGCCGAAACAGTAACTTTTTTATGAATTATATCAGATCTATAAAAACAAAATTTTAAAACATGACAGTAGTAGAGTAGTTTTACGACCGGTAGACCGTGGCTCCCACTCATAACTTGTCATTGTCCTTGACCTTGAGTAACTTTTAATAGTAGTAGTACTATCCGGAGCTGACTCCCCTCCCCCCTCCCACCCCTAATATATAAAAGGAGGGAATAAAGCTTGTGATTTTAGAGAAGCACTATGAAGGTTACATTTAACGAAAATATGAATAAAATCCATATATTGTTTGCATGGCAGTTTGCTTACAAAAAATCACGTGAGAGTGATTATGAGCAGTATGTATTGGATCGCTACCGCTTTCAAAATAGACTTCAATATGCTGAAAAGCTCCTAAAGGATGTCTTAGGGGAAAATCATAGAAATAAAATATACAATGAACGTTTTAAATAGTTTTTGTTTTATTACAACCAATTCAAGGTCATATCCTCCCACCTCGCCCATGTGGGCCTGACTTGAGTGGGGAATATCTATAAATTTATATGCACATGGTTTCTAAAACATTATTTGCTAGAAATATGATTCAAAAACGAAAGCTGGTTGGTGGCAGAAAATCGGTGAAAAAACTTAAACAAGAAGACAGAAGCAGATGCCCTGTTTGTTTACATTCCATGAGAAGAGAAGAAATTTGCACACCAAATTCGTGCACACACAAATTTTGTATAAAGTGTTTAACAGAGTGGTCGAAAACCAACGCGCATTGTCCTCTTTGCAGAAGATTCTATTTCTCAATTGTTTTAAAAGAGTCTAAGGAAAAGATTCTTGTGAAGAAAAATGACAGTACTGATCAAGCTCTAGTGATATTGTTGTACATAAGTGACATGAATTTAATATAGATATATCAGAAGTAAATAAAACCATGTTGTTAAATATAAAGTTTTTTATTTTATTATATTACATCTTTTTTTAATATCCAAGAATTGTGTGATTTGTCCATTCCCAGCCATTTGACATACACTTTATTTCCTTTTCTTCTTAGCACCTTTTCCACGAGATACACGTTTGGATGTTTGACTTTCTGCAACTCCGGTTCATAAAAACTACCTAAAATTAGTTCATTTTTGTCATCTGCCAGCAGATATGTTCTTGGATTGGTTAATTTAATTTCTTTAATTTGAAAAATTTCATTTGACCAATTTGGTGTATAACCCTTTTGGAAAGCCTCCCTGTATTTACTTATTCGAACAAAATCCCCTTGTTTAAATTTTGATTTTCTGGGGTCAATTGTCTTTATATTATTATAAGTTGATTTTAGAACATCTTTTTCATTTTATTCATTTATATCTATAGGTTTTAATCCTGTTGTTCTATGTTTAGTTGTATTATACTTAAAAACAATATTATTTAAGATATCTAACCATTTATAATTTCCTTGCAAGCTAAACTGTTTCCACATGAGAGTTTTTAAAGTTCTGTTGACCCTTTCAACAATACTTGCTTTGACTGTGGAAAATGTACTGTAGTGATTAATGTTATATTTTTCCATTAATTTATTAAAGTTTTTGTTGAAAAATTCTCTTCCTTGATCTGTCTGTATGTTAGTTGGAGTTTTCGCAAGCTTCAAAATTTTTTCCATAGCTAAAGTCACTTCCTCAGCAGTTTTCCTTTTAACAGGTTGAACCCAAACATATTTGGAAAATGTGTTTATAACAACTAAAATATATCTATATCCTTTATTTAGTTTTGCATAAGGTATCATTTCCACCAAATCTGCTTGCCATAAATCGTTTAAATTTTTAATAATAACATGACGACGTTTATAATTTTTTCTAGCAGGTTTGTGTAATTCGTTGACCAAATCTTCCTTGATGTTGGTTTGTTTACTCATGACTTCTAAATGTTAAGTTTGTTACTTCTACAGGACATTTTATTAACAATTCGCCATAAAAATCTTCTAAATGACTACCTTCAGGACGATGAAAAGAAAGAATATCCCCTTTTTTTAACCGAATACCTACAGGGTCGGTGATCTTTTTTCCATTAATTTTTAAGAAAACATATTTTTTTGGATACTCTGCCCCAATTATTGTAGCAGATTCCATAGGAAAAATATATTTAATTCTTTTGTCTTGTAATAAATGGTAAACTCTATCGGATAGAGTAGATTCCCATAAAAGGTAATACCAAATTATAACAAAGTTTAACTGCACTAAGATCAACAAGTTTTATAATGTTATGTTCTTTATTATCCTTGCCAAAGATGTGGGATCCAAACTTGTCAATAGACATGGTTGCTGTCAGCGGTAGAATAAGGAATAAACATGTGTGAATTAGTATTTATTTAATTATTTTTGCTTCTCTTAGTTCTTCTAAACTCGATATTATTTCATTTTGATGACCAGTATGTCCAGCCATTTGTGATGCTGTCAATAATTTTAATCTATCAATTATCTCATTTATATCGTCATAATATACATAATCTAATTTCTTTTTTGATAAATTTAACATAGCTCCCTTTCCACTTTTTGTAGACAGATTTCTTGTAGAACGCGGTCTTTGTGGAGGTAACAAACGTGAAGTACTTGGTAGTATTTCACGATAACCTGTCTCTGTTGTGCTTCCGCGCTTTAATATACCTTTTTGTAATAAGTAAGGTTTAATTATTGTCAAGTATTTAATGTCGGTCGAACCTTGAATTTGACTATCAGGATCAAAATTTCGTCTATATGCATTTGTCCTTTTCAAAACATCCATATAATTTTCCATATCATTTGATGTATAACCAGCAGGTTCTCTTTTAAAAAGAAGCTCATACAATCCAGGTGTTCCCTCATACCCAACTCCTCCAACTTTAAAATCTTTTCCTATGAAATCCACCACAGAATTAGCAATCTTATATTTGTCTGCATCAACATCATGACTAAAACCATATTTGTTATCAAATTTGCCTTCCGTGTCTTTTAGTAGCCCATCCACGAAAGGTCTTAGAAGTGAATGATATGCTTCCAAATATTCTCCATGAGCAGGTGTTCTTGGTAATTCTAAAACATCTTGTCGCAACTCACCTATAGTTGGTTCAATTGTTGTTTCAGGGCTTGATTCTCCTGACTGTTGCAAATCTTCAAAAAATACTTCTTCATCTCCTAAAATTGAGGGCATGTGCGTTGGAAGATATTTACTATATGCATTTGATTTCCTTTGATTGACCTCAGGTGTAGGAAATTGAAATTTTGGCGTCGAAACTCATTGTGGTGAATATATTTCTTTTTTAATGAACGGTTCTGTTTTAATTGTATGAATTAACTCATGCAAAGGTTGAGTTATTGGTTTAAATTCTTTTTCCATACGAATTTCTTTATCAGATAAATCTGATTTTAAAGCTTGATACTTTTGTCTAACGGCTTTTCTAGTTTTTACCAACTCTTTCGCTGTTTTTTCGTCCATCTTTACAAAAGGTAGGTTGAATACTAGAAAATTATCGTTTTGTCAGAGAGTTATATAGTGGAAATAAAATTATCAAATCCTTTTCTGTAGCGACCAACATTTAATTCACAGTCTTTATCAATAACGACAAAGTCATATTTATGTTTCCAACACATTGAACACAAGTTTTTAAACTCTTGAAAGCTCATGTCACCATTTACATGATCATCATATATATGTTTCAAGTTTGTAGCATCCTGTTGAAAAATTACCAAGAGGTTGGCATTATCACGTATAAGTTGTTTAGGGATTGATGAATATGTTTGACACAAATAAAAACAATCTGTATTTTTATGACGTCCAAAACACAAATAATCCCTCATAAGACTTTGATCAGTGCATAACATATCATCAAATATAATCAGTGAGTTTGGTTTTATTTCAGTGGGTGAAACAATATCCTCAGCGTTCGATGATTCAAAATAACCAATAAACTTAAGTGGAGCAAAAAGCCTTTTTAGATATTCATATTTTGCTTGATATAAGGATTTTGGGTACACATATATATTTTCAAATCTTAATCCATTAGCGTGTGTTATAAGAGAAATCATAACATTTGTCTTCCCACAACCCGATGGTCCTACTATTAAACATCTTTTACAGTTTCCACCAAATAATTGCCCATGTTTTCGATAATTATCATGATATAAATCAAAATTTTTTATCGGTAAAGAAAAATCTTGTTTTTTAATCTTCATTGTTTGAATATCACTATTTCAGTAAGGTAATTTGCGTTTTCGAATCATTTATATATAATGATTAGACATAATAATGTCATTCACTGCGTGGAAGGACAGAGAAAAGGTAGTGGTTTATTAAATACTCTTATTAATAAATTACCAGTAGAGCTCCATATTCCTTCTTATAACTTTTGCGGACCTGGTACAAAGTTAAACAAAAGGCTTGCCCGAGGTGATAAGGGAATTAAATTATTAGACGAAGCTTGCAAAGAGCACGATATAACATATTCGGAATATTCCGATTTAAAAAACAGAAACGCGGCAGATAAAGTATTAGCTAAAAAGGCATTTAATAGATTTAAAGCTTCAGATTCAAATCTAGGCGAAAAACTGCCCGCCTTGGCTGTGGCCGGAATCATGAAAGCAAAAACAAACCTCGGTATGGGAATAAGAAAAAGAAAACAAAAACCCAAGAAAGGAGGTCAAATATCCTTTAACCAAAGTGTAAGAAAAGCACGTAAAGAGCTCGTTGGAAAAAAATTTGCTAATATAAGAAACGCTGCCAACACAGCTTTATCATCGATTAAAAAATTAAAAATTAAACAGCCTAAACAAAGAATTATTCCAATTCCAAAAACTGGTGGAATTTTACCTTTAATACCTATTTTTGATGGTTTATCTGCTCTAGGAGCCCTAAGCGGGGGCGCTGCTGGCATTGCCCAAGCAGTAAATTCTGTCAAAAATGCACAAAAGAAGTTAGAAGAACAAACAAGACACAACAAAGAAATGGAAAAAATATCAATTGGAAAAGGTCTTTATTTAAAACCATATAAGAAAGGGTGTGGTCTATATTTAAAACCATATTCAAAAAATTGTTAAATTTGCTACCTCGCCGACCTTTGACAAATATAGATTTATTAAAGAATGCGAAAATATTAAAGTTGCCACATTTTAGAGGTGTCTTTATGAGAAATAAGTTACCCAAAAAAATAAAAAAATATGAAACAGGTATCATTAATTTAGATAATAATTTGGGGGAAGGCACTCACTGGACAGCATATGTTAAAAATAATATCATAATTTACTTTGATAGTTTTGGAAATTTACGACCACCAAATGAAGTTATAACTTATTTCTATAGCGACGGTAGCAAAAACAGTATTAAATATAATTATGATAAATATCAATCTTTTAATACCTCAACTTGTGGACAGTTATGCTTACAGTTTATTTATAATAATACGTAATTGTGTTTCCATTTTATTCTTATTACGACCATCATGTCGTTTACTATAGCTCTTTCCGCAAATTCAGCTATACTTCAAGCAGACTTTCATCCACCCATTTACTTAGATCCTAACACTTCCTATGTCGTCGGACTTACCAACTTTGAAACTTTCAATGCAATACCAAATATTGATAAAAGTAATAATAAAGTATATTTTGGAAAAAATAATGAATTTTTAACAATTCCTACGGGAAGTTATGAAATGGACGATGTTAATAAATATTTACAGGCTGAATTCCAAAAAAGAAATTTTTCATTTCACCTCTATGCAAATAACAACACATTAAAATCAACAATAAAGTCTACTACGGATACTATTTTTAAAGATGGTACAATAGGAAACCATTTGGGTTTTAATAATGGGATTATATCTGGTGATGGAGTTCCAAGAACATCGGAAAATCCAGCAGAGACTATAAAAGTTAATTCTTTATGCATAGACTGCAGTATCGCAGAAGGTTCCTATCTGAACGGAAAGAAAGTACACATTATTCATCAGTTTTTCCCTAATGTTAGCCCTGGATTTAAAATAATAGAAAGTCCCCAAAATATTATTTAGTTTCCTGTTACAGTAAAAGTAATAGATAAAATAACAGTAAAGGTAATTGACCAAGATTTAAATCTTGTTGATTTTCGAAACGAAACTGTAACTATAAGGTTGCATATAAAAGAAGTATAATGGTTATCCTTTATAATAGAAAAACCTTCAATTTACCCACAAAAATTAATAAAAACTATAAAACTAAACATCGTAAACCAAAGATTAGTAGAAGGAGAAACACACAAGGGATAACACCTGAAAATATAAGCTTTTTGATATCTCTAGGTTTAAAGGTTTTAGTATAATGGACGTCCTTAATGTAACAGAAGGTCTTTTCATAGATAATTCAATTGTGCATTCCGAAGTTCATGGTTATGAACCATACCTACCTACTAAATTGGGAAATAATGATGAAATTATAATACCTGTTCATGAAGTAGACAAGTATACTCTTCCTTCCGAAAGCTTTCTTTACATAGAGGGTAAACTAACAAAAGATAATAATGCTGTCTCAAATACATTAAAATTGATAAACAATGGGATTGCATTCCTTTTTAAAGAAATGCGTTATTAACTAAACGGTGTTACAATAGATTCAGTTAGAGATGTTGGGTTAACTTCGACAATAAAGGGATATTTGTCATATAATAAAAATGAATGCAATAAACTTAAAAACGCAGGTTGGTTTCCTATGGAATCTTCACAAGTTGTTGGTGCAACAACAGGATTATTTAATGTTTGCATTCCACTTAAATTCTTAATGGGGTTTTTTGAAGACTACAAAAAAATTATTTTAAATGCCAAACAAGAACTTATTTTAGTACGAGATAATTCAGACAAAAATGCAACAATTAATACTGCAGACGAAAATCCAAATATTGAGCTTACAAAGCTAACTTGGAATATACCTCACATTTCAGTAGCTATTCCTCAAGAATT
Organism: Philopedon plagiatum; assembly: GCA_963971165.1. NCBI lineage: Eukaryota > Metazoa > Arthropoda > Insecta > Coleoptera > Curculionidae > Philopedon > Philopedon plagiatum. The sequence goes on from OZ020197.1 coordinate 49,961,905, forward strand.
GGCATTATCTAAAATAATTAATAAGAATACTGATATAATAATTGCTTTCCGGAGCTGGGAACTGATTAAATACCCAGAATTATTAAAAACTAATCGTCATAACTGGCCTGTCAAAACATCTACGAAAGTTAATACCCCACGTCATGTAGCAATTGCTTTTCAAAAAGACTTAAGGGATAAATCAACAACTGATATGTCTCTATTTTCCAACGTTAAATTACGAAACATCAAAGTATTTTTAAACTCTGAGAGATATCCCTACAACGATCTATATTTAGACTTTGCTAAAAATAAATTTGCATCATTATATGAAATGTTTTCACAATTTCAAAAATCTTACTATGGATTAACACCTGAGCCCATTTTTTCTCCAAAGGAATTTAATAATTATGCTCCTATCGTATATATCGATTGTTCACATCAGAAAGAAACAATTGAATCCGGGCCTATTGTTATGAGAGTTGAGTTTGAATTACATGATGATCTTAAAGACAAAATATCTGCCTATTGTCTTATTATGCATGACAAAGTATTTAGCTACAATCCATTAACCAAAAATGTTAGACAACTTTAACGCGCATGTCTGACTATATAAAATCAATGCTCTACTATTCTTTCGTAACATTATTTGTGAAGATCTAGAACTTCAAGTGTCCTAATTTTTAAAAGAATTGAAAAAATTATAACAACTACTAGAATTTTCTGTCAAGAAATCTATGGTTAAACAATTCTCGCTTATTAAATTATGAGGTTATTATTGCCAAGATGTCATCAAGTTCGGATAGTGGTTATTCCAGTGACGACGAGCAGGCAGTTGCACCAAATGCACAACATAGGAGTGTACACAGTCTGCGTAGGTTGAGACCTAGATATTGCATCGTGCAATCCTACGTAAAATGTTGGTCGTTCAGCTTGTGTATGCACTGCCATTGTCTTATTATGCATGGGAGAGTATTTAGCTACAGTCCCTTATCCAAAAATGTTAGACAACTTTAAAGCGCATGTCTGACTATATAAAATCAATGCTCTACTATTCTTTCGTATCATTATGGGTGAAGAACTGGAACTTCGAGTATCCTACTTTTTAGAAGAGATGAAAAAATTAAAACAACAACTACAAGAATATTCCGACAAGAAATCTGATTAAACAATTTTCGCTTATTAAATTATGAGGTTACTAATTGTCGATGTGCAAGGATTTAACATAGAAAATAAGAAGTTTATTCCCAAAGAACTGGCTGCCTATGATGGAAGCAAGACTTGCCACTATGTTTTTAAAGCACCATTTGATCTAAAATACCTGCCACCTGACTTACACAAACAAGCTGTATGGTTAATGAAAAATCATCACTGTATTCCTTGGAATGAAGGATATACACCAATTCACAAGTTTTCTGAAATAATCAAGAATTTAACAGAGAAAGTAGATCATGTTTATGTTAAAGGGAGAGAGAAATCTGAATACATTCGAAAATATTCCTTAAAACCAGTCATAGAACTTGATGAAAATCCATCATTACAAGAAGGAGAAGCTCATTGTTTTTATCATTCTAAATCACCAAGTATATGCGCACTTACTAATGTATACAATTTATATAATAATTATTTAATGATTGAATAAAACACATAAATGAAATAAAGTTTTTTTATTTGTTATAAATTAGGTTTCAAACACTTCTTGAATAATTTCAGGTGACAAAAACTTCTTTACTTCATCCAAATGATCCTCAAATTCCATTTCCTTTATGGTTTGCAGAAAAGTTCTTATATCAGAAGTATGTAAATATATGTTACAGGCTTCTGCAGCTTTTCGATATTTCCTAGCCAATTCCATACATTCCTCATACGTATAGAATCGATCGAATCCATACTCGGCTTCATGCTCTGCATCAAATTCTAAATTACTAAAGTGTTGTGATAGATTCTCTATAGCACTTGTTAGGTTATATGCTGCTCTTTCACGAACATATGCTAACCACATCTTGTTGGAGAATGTTCAGACTTAAAGTAAGTTCAGAGCTTTAAATATTAATTTAGGAGGTGGGAGGAATAAAAAGAAAAACATATTTATAAATTTGTATTTTCAATACAACTTTTTACAAATTCATTACATGCTAATATTTCTACATCCTCCACAACGCAATCTGAGTAAAAGTTTAATAATTCTAAAACACAGCAAACATTTCAACTATTTTCCATAGGTGAAATAACATCATATACATTTTTTAACAAATCACCATTTTTAGTCGAAATTCCACTAACCAAAATATTGTAATATTTGGAAAATTCCTGGTTTTTTAAGATATCAAAACGATATTTGATTAAATTTGTCAAGTTCACTAATTCATTTATGGTATCACCAGCTAAAAATACTTCATTACCGCCATCTTGTGTAATCCTGATAATTATTGCATCCCCAATAAACACAAAGTGAATCTCATAACCATTTCCCTTTATTTGTTGCCACCCGGTGTTGTTGGAATAAATAAAACTCAACATAATTCCTTGATTATTTAGGAAGGAAATCCATTGATCTTCATCAAAAATCACATTTTGATTGTATTTGTATCCACAGAGTTTAACAACAGGAATATAATTTCTCTCTAAGGAAAATCCAATGCTGACCCATTTGGATTTGTTGATGTAGTAGATGGATTCATTGATGAGAGCTGCATTGCGCTTCTTACTAAACTCTTGTTGGTTTCCTGTTGGTTGATACATTTTCAGATATTTGCTTGAAATAATGTCAGTAGAACTGTGGGCGATTGCTTAAATAGATAGATGTGGTAGTGGGGATAGTAAGCGTGGTAGTGGGGATAGTAAGAGTGGTGGGGGGATTTAAACACTAGTCTTATAGATTTAAACATCATTTAGCGATTAACCATGAATGAGTGTAAGACAGAATTTTTTATCGACATTCAAGGATATAACAGTTCCTTTGGATACATTCCAAAAGAATTAACTATTTATGATGGGATTCGTTGCTCAAATTATCTGTTTAAATCGCCATTTCAAAAAAATATGTTATCTGCTCTCGATCTCAAAATGGTTAAATGGGGCGAAGAGTATCATGGACTAAAATGGGAATTTGGAAATATAGAACTTAATGAAATTGATGATATTTTAAAGGATGTGTTAGAAGTTTACCAATCACCCAAAATTTACATAAAAGGGAATGAAAAAATAAACTTCTTAAAAAAGTTTTTGGATGAAGATTTCATTTACGCTGTTCCCATTGGTCAAGAACCAAAATTAAGTAGATTTAAGAAAATTCCAGAATGTTATTTTCACAAAAATGTGAATCCATGGCATTGTGCATTAGCAAACGTAAAATTGTTATATAATTATAGGCATTGTTATGAATAAAAACCTTTATTATAAATATGTTTTTTATTGAGAATTTTATTTATAATACAAATACAAATACATATTAAACAATATTGAACATATAAACAATAATAAAAATATACTTATGAATACTACACACACATTTGAATTACATTCCTCTACATGAGATCTTTTATATAATTCCTTCCATTTGTCTGTTAAGACATGAGCTTTATTAGAGTAATATAACCGTAACTTATACTGTACAACGGTAGAATTATTTATACTATTGTCATCTATTTTGTAGGTAAATAAACCATTATTTAAATACATCATTTTCCATGTTGATAGCCAACTATCATTATTTACATTATTAACCGATAGACAAATAAATGCATCTCGAACATTAGGATCAACTTGTATGAACAAAGTATTGTTAACGAATGCTGATAGAAATAGAACTCCTACAGGTAGCAGAGCCATTTTCAAAATAAAATATTTTTCCAGCGTTCTTATGTTTTATATTCATCATGGACTAAATCTTTTAGAATATCAATTACATTATTAACCATCTCATCATCAGTCTTGGATTTCTCTTCCAAAATACTTATATGTTTGTGTCCCCAAGCTAAAGTTCTAAAAGAATCTCTAATTATATAGCGTTTATCATCTTTTGGAGACAAAGCAACCTTATTTTTTAATTGTGTAAACATGTCATGTAAAATTGAATGAAAAATATTCATTTTTCTAAATTTGGTTTCCGAATTTTCAACTACGTCTTTATAATCTTGTTTAGTAATGGAATTTTCTATAATATATTTTTTAACTCCTTTCGCCTTTTCTCAGATTTATCTTCTAAATTTACACAGTAGGCTTTAGCTCCCGTCCCATAAAAACTTAAAATTGGTTTACCCGCAAACTCATCTTTCATTCGCCTTAATACAGAATTGTTCCTAGTTATATTATGTATATTATTTTCAATATAATTATAACTATCAAACTTATCTAAATTGTCTTGCATATCTTTATAAAAGTTTTCTGTTCTTATGTTTAAAATTAAACTATCTGTATCCGTGTATAACAAAATTGCTTCGTCTCCATACTTGCTTTTAATATAGTCATAATAAAAATCATATAAAACGGTTTTTGATAATTCCAAGACTGTGAAGCCAAGATAGACCGGTTTGTTGTAAGTTATTTTTACTCTTTCCATTTGTATGGCGACCAAGTTTTCATTAAAGACTAATCGATCTTTAAAATTTGGTTTAGCAATTAATGTCTGCGCACCTTGCTTTTTACCAATGTTCTCCCAGTGTGTGATTAATCTAATGTCAACTCGCTTGTCAATATTCTCTAAAGATTTACCGTAAATGGCGTTGTTAAATAATTTATATGTATCCTTTTCCAACTTATTTTTAGATTTGTTTCTCATTTCGGTATTTAAATCGATGTACTGTTTAAGAAATGCGGCTTGTTTAAATTTAATAACTCTATGAATTTTAGTTAATTTTAATCCATTTTGAAGCACCTGTTTAAGATTTCGGTAATGAATAACACATTTTTCTTTATGGTTTAAATTGCATATTTCTTTTGTTTTGAACCTGGAGCGCAAATATTTTCAGCCAGAAAAGGTAATTCGTAGTGTTCTTGATGTAAACCTTGAGGATACTTTAAATCGACTTCCAAAACGAATCCGAATTCAGCATCGTCAGGAAGAGACATCACATCACGGGCTTCAATTTCTTCATCATTCAACCAAGAAAAATCACTTACGGGGAGACATTGCCTCATACTAGGTCCATACAAGTTAGTGGCATCCAAATACATTATGAATGAATTTGGTTTATTATTATCATAATTTTCCAAGAATGGATTATTAGCTGCAGCTTTTCGAACGCTGCAATGACAGACACCACCTCTTATATTATTTTTAAAAAACTGTATCATATCTATATCCGTTAATAATTCTAATTTAACATCAGTCATTTTTAACATTGAATCCCATCATAAACCTGGTAATGTATAATACTGGACAGGATCTAGCTTAAAGTTACTTAAAGATACATTTCGAAAAGCTTCAAAAAAATCTGTTAAGATGAGAACATCAGACAATAAATAAATTTTGGTATAATCCATAAGATTTTGACAATTAAATAAATTCCAAATAGTAATTGCTCTATTGTAATCTGATGGACACATAGGTTCATCTTTAAGTTTATCATAAAAATGTTCAATACTTGGAAGTTGATTTTCCTGTAATTTTTCGAAAGAATCAACATAAGAATAAGGATAGACACCTTTTTTTCGAATTTCATTAAACTGGTGAGGATCTTCAAAATGATTTTTAATCTCAATGCACTGATTTGATTCCAAGCTTTCACCAAGCTTTTCCAAAGAGGAACCAACGAAACGGAATGAATCTAAAAATCTCATTTTTATAAAAATATTTCTTTCTTTATTGTCTTTATCTTTTACTTTGTCAACTAATATGGATTTTGAAAATGAAATATATTTTTCTTTAGTTTGTGCAAGGACATCAATATTATCTTCTTCACAACACAGTTGTTTAACAAATAAGTGACTATCATAACCAGTTAAATTATGAAAAAAGATGGGTATAAAATTTGGAATTTGAAAGTTTAGGTTGCAAATACTGTGAGCCGCATTTCGAAATTTACCAGTTAAATGATCATGATCCCTTACGTTTTCATTTTCTTCAACTTTTTTATTACATATATGACAAATATTGGTGTTTTTATAAGCTAGATTCTCTCCATCTGTTAAAGGAAGCATTTTCACTACCGGTTTAAGATGATCATTATAAATTCTATGCACATGTTGTTCAATTCGTTTACAAAATTCATCAGCCGCGTCCATACCAAAATAGTAGTCTAATACGGACACAGAATCATCATATGAACATTTAATGAAATAACAAAAAGCATAAGGTTCATGTTTAAATGTGTTCCGAGTATATGAATCCTCATCATTATCTGGTTGATCAAACTGCAAAGGTTTTAAAAAACATTCAAAGTCTGCGTATATAACAAATGGAACTTTTAGTTGTTTTTCAAAATTTTCAAACTGTAGAATATTTTCTGGTATATGCTGACCATACTTATTTATTTTAATGTCATTGGTAGGAATTTTTGTAAACAAATGATTACAATCTTTGGACTGATGTAATTTTAATTTTTCCATGGAAGTAAAATAAATTAAACAACCATCACAGAAATACCTTTTTAAATGATTTTTATTTACTTGTGCTGAAACTAATCTTGATATATCCTTAATGCAACAATAATGATTATTTTCACCTTCACTTATCAACAACAAGTTTACGTGAACTGGAAGTTTTTTACTGGTGTAATGAAGGGGACCTACTACTTCATACTTGAATTTATTATCTTCATAAACACTCTCCAATCCGTAAACATTTACAGATATTTGATTAAGTGTCTCAAATTTAGATATATCTTTCAACTTTACAGGAAACACTATACCTTCAAAATTTAAAATTTCAAAAGGATTTGGATATAAACTAGTTCTTTCACTGTTAATTTCAGCAGGGAATAGTGCACTTATTACACTCCATGCAAAACAATATGAATCATTATTTTTAAAATTAATTACTGCTTTTTTATTTGAAATTATTTTGGGTAATGGTATATATGATGATGCTCTAATTGGATTAAATTTGTTTATGTTAAGTTCCAAATGTAATATTTTTTCCAATGCCCAACCTGAGCCATTTTGTGCGAATATTGAGACTTTTTCTTTATTTCAGACAAAAACTGTTTATAAATGTCACGTAAATTTGTTGTTGATGCTATAACCTTATTTTTTGTATTAAACGATTTAGTCTCAGGTCTCTTTTGTTTGTAAAATATATTGTCCAAACAATTCTACATTAATCTTAACACACCTATGCTTAACTAGTTGTTCAGAAATTAAACTTACAAACTTTTGTTGTACTTCATTAAAAAATTCATCAATATCCACATACTTTTTCGATGGCAGCAACATGTAGGACACAATCCTGTTTTTAAATGCAGAAGTTAAAATTTTCACTTCATCGTCACTTTTCACAAGTTTATTTTTATGTAGGTTTGAACGTAAATGTGCACCAAGTTTATTTTTCACATACCAAGTATCACAGTCTTTACATCGCGATAGAGTAAGTTTCGGTACTGGGGGTCTATCTTCTGTAATATCTTATATTTTAAGTTTTTTTGAAGACACATCACATATTTGAGTCTTGGATTTTCTTTTCTCGCGCGAACAAGACGGTCTCATGGGACACGATTCTCTTTTATGTCTATACACGTTTGATTGTTGAGTAAAACTCTTGTTGCAATCACTGCATGAAAACATGATGAGAACTAAACAAGAAAGCACGGGAAACTTATACTTATTCTTCCGCAATCAGATTTCTTCCTCTCATTACGGTAAACCATTCATATAAATGTAAACCTAAACTTATAAGACTTATATGGTCATTAAAATGTTTTGATTTTATAGATCCTGCAAGAACATTGTTACATAACGCTATACCTGCCTCAAGCAACGTAAAGAGTTCATCATCACTACAGCCTAATTCTAAAAGTTCATAGCGCGTGTCCACAAAACACTTTTTAAAATTTTTTACTTTTATTTGATGTTTATGTTTTAACATCTTCAGCTTTCACAACTCTTTTATTCAACACATTCTTGCGATATTTTAACCGGTCTCAATTGGGCACACTTTGAACAATACTGACTATAAGGTTTCTGCAAACTAAACAACGACACCGGGATATTATAGAAAAGCTTAGTATAGCAATTCTAAACCATGGAGGATACATAACTAACAAGGAATCATTCGGTATTGATTTAAATAAGGATTTTAAGCGGAGGGGAGAGGAGTGGGGATGAGAGAGGGGAGAGGAGTGGGGGGATTTGGTGGGGTGAAGAGTGGGGGGAAGTGGTGGGGTGGAGAGTGGGGGGAAGTGGTGGGGTGGAGAGTGGGGGGAAGTGGTGGGGTGGAGAGTGGGGGGAAGTGGTGGGGTGGAGAGTGGGGGGATTTGGTGGGGTGGAGAGTGGGTGGATTGGGAATGGTTTTGAAAGCTCATTTGGAGCTGGATTTGATATAAGAGTGGTAGGATTTGGTAGGGAGAAGATGGCTTTGGAATGGTGAAGAGTGGGTGGATTGGGAATGGTTTTGAAAGCTCATTTGGGAAGCTCCTTTGGGAATGATTTGGAATATTCCTTGATTTACAAAGAACGAAAGTCAACTACTTAGTTTAACAAGAGTTTAAATATATTTTGTTACAATATTTAAACTTACAAACAAGACACAAATGAGCAATACACTGATAAAATTTAAAATTTGTCAAAGAATTATTTTCAATATGTTTTTGACAATTACGATTTTTTGCAAACCATAAACATTCAATAATATCACAATTTTTAGATAATCTATAATGTTCATTAATTGAACAATCATTACTTTTCCACATAAATATTTCTGCACCACAATAAAAACATTTACAAGCATCTAGAATAGATATATAAGATAGATGTAATATAGAATTCAGCTTTTGTTACATATGGAGGTTATAAGGTGATATGGCAATTTATAACGACCTACGAAGTTCTAAACCAGCACGTGAACTATATTTTATTTCATTATGGACTAAATTCAACAATAGTTTTTTATGATTATGACTTTGGAGAATCAATTAAATATCACGAACACACCCGTAGATCAGCAAAAATGTCTGGTATTGAGATAAATATCAACGAAAACGCCGCGACTTTAATAAATCAAGATAAATTTATATCTAACGCTAATCATAATTGTTTTTATTAAAATTCTCATAAAAAACTGAAAAGCTTTGGTATCAGAACTCTTCAAGCCGAAGGAGATGCAGATGTGCTTATAGTGATATTCGTAGGGCAAGTGAATTCGTGGTACTTGTAGGAGAAGACACTGACCTTCCTGTGCTAATTATATACGAAGTAGTACAAAGTTGAGGCCCGTCATATTTTCGCAGATAAAGGGTGATTTATAAAAAAAAAGTACCATTTTCAAACGACGGAACGAATTTAAGGCCTTTTGGACACGTGGATTTCATGGGATTTTTAGTATGTTAAAAACGACCTATAACACTTCCTTTTCCCACTAGTCCCAGCTTTATGCTAATTTGTTCCTGGTATTTCATTAGTTGTACTGTTACAAGAATCTTCTTTAATGTCCCAGATGTTTCTTTGATTTCCATAAATAAACAGTAATATTATTTACATTATAAGCCGTTATTACGACCCACATCTTATTTCAAAAACAGCCATTTTTTATTATTTCTAAAATAATAAATAGTTCTGGGCATAAATGGGTTAAATAAACACTCTCTTTTGTCTGAAAAGGTTGTTATGTATGTCCGAGAACGAATAACTGCGTTTTTTAAGTACATACATATACAGGGTGTTCGGTAAAGAATGGGTCATACCTTAGCAGTGGCTTCCCTGCCTAATTTAGCTGTATTTTGTAGGGGGGCGCAAAATACGGCATCACATCCCATTTTAAAACGTCCCAACTTTTTTGTGCTTCAGCGTACACAATTTCTAAATAGAAATTCTTATTCCCCTACTTTCTTTACTTCAAAAAGGTATGCTCTATTAATGTCGCTAATAGCAACTGTTTTTGAGGAAAATGCATTTAAATTCGGTGTTGCTGCAGGCATCAATACAGATGAGTTTTGGCAAAGGATTGTAGCTGCAGCAAACGCCGTTCGAAATTTACATCAACTTTTTTTTACAGTTAAAAGAAATTTTATAAAAAGATGTCGCAAATGTATCGAGGCAAACGGTGGGCAATTTGGAACATTTGCTGAAAAATAATTGAATTTATTTACCTTGCATCATGTTATTTTGTTTTTAAGCAAGTCTTCAAAATGTCATGAGTCATGAGTCATGATTTTTAGCAGTTTATTTGTTCATTGTCTATTCGTGTTTTATTTAGTTTTTATTATTTTTAGTTGATAGTAAAATTTTCTATTTCTTTATTCTGTGCAACAACGAATTTAAATGCATTTTTCTCAAAAACAGTTTCTTCTAGCGACATTAATAAAGTTGACCCTTTTTAAGTACAAAAAGTATTGGAATAAGAATTTCTATTCAGAAATTGTGTACAGCACAAAAAAGTTAGTACGTTCTAATAAGGAATTTAATGCCGAATGTGGCGCCCCACACATGGAAAATCGACTATTTAGCTTGCAAAAAAAATTTAAGCACTTCAAAATATTATAGAAAGCGCATATATTGGTTCTCAGTAGAGGTGGTTGACCGTTCTCGAGTCTCCGCATGCGCAGTAGGGTCGACCTTGAACGCCCAGCTGTGTTATTGTTATTTGGCCTTGATATGCGCATGTGTTACTCCAAGGTCAAGGTCAAGAACTTGGCCTTGAACGCGAGCAGATGTTTCTTTGTTTGGTGATGACCAGGTGGACGACGCTTATTTCAAGGTTACATTTGCATGATCTTGAACGCGAGCAGATGTTTCTTTGTTTGGTGATGACCAGGTGGACGACGCTTATTTCAAGGTTACATTTGCTTGGTCTTGAACGCGAGCAGATGTTTCTTTGTTTGGTGATGACCAGGTGTACGAGACTGATTTCAAGGTTACATTTGTGGTGCATATTTCCGATGAATGCGAGCAGATGTTTCTTTGTTTGGTGATGACCAGGTGGACGACGCTTATTTCAAGGTTGCATTTGCGGTGTATATTTTCAATGAATGCGAGCAGCTGTTTCTTTGTTTGGTGATGACCAGGTGTACGGCGCTTATTTCAAGGATATATTTGTGATGTTAGTAGTTTATTTTGAGTTATTATTGGGGTGTAACATGTTTTGGTATGAAGGTCAAGTGGGTTGGGTCTAAATGTGGTTCGGTATATATGAGGGTAGGGGGGGTTAAATTTTAGTATAGAACATTGTGTTGAGTAAAACGGTTCAAGCAAGTTAATTTGAAAAATCATGGCGTACGTGTGTGAAAATTGTAGTAAATCATTTACTCGGAGTTATAATATGTTACGACATAAAAAAGATTCGTGTGTAGCACGATTTGCAATCATGCATGGTGGAAAACAACGAAAAGTTGACGATGGGGCATCAACATCTGAGGTGCGTACTTGCACTTGCTGCAATATAACCATACCAGCAAATCGAATGGCAGCTCATCAAAGAACAATACACCATAAAAGTAATGCATGTTCACCAATATCGGCTGGTGTTGAACTCGTGTCCAGTGCTTTTAGTAATAGGATTGCCACATACCGTATGTCAAGTGATAATGAACATACTGACTATTCATTATTTTTTGATGAAATTAAAGCAAAAGTGTTAGAGGTAGTAAGTGACCTAGTAAGAGTGCGTTGTGCTTTGAAAGTTAATATGGTGGTTGTTGGTCGGTATCTTTTACCAACACAAGATAATATGTACAGTGACAAGCCATTTAATACACGCAATGAAATTGTTACTTCAGGAAGCGATTTGGAAGAAATATATCAATCACTAGTGGAAGCCATGAAGACTCAATCGACTGAGTTTCAGGAAAAAGATTCAGGTATGTTATAAATTAATGACTAAAAATAAAATAAATACTTATGTCATTCTTTTCTGTTTTCGTAGGTCTGGAAAAAATTCTATACCTGGAAGTAAATGTCAACGAGTATAAACCGTTTGGTGGATCTTCATACATAAAGTTACCCCGTTTCATCGAACTGAAAAAAGCCATCATCAATGTGTTTAATCAAGATGAGTGTTGTTTTGCGTGGTCAATCGTGTCTGCTTTGTGCCCCACCACTAGAATGGCATCACAGATTCAATCGTATCCACACTATTCAAGAGTGCTGAATTTTACAGGTATAGACTTTCCAGTAAAGTTGCGTGATATATCAAAATTTGAAGAAATGAATAATATTTCAGTTAACGTTTATGGTTTGCAAAAAATTTTCGAAAATAATATATTAAAGTATGAAGTTGTCGGTCCATTGCGGTATTCGGGTAGAAAACTTACCAGACATGTAAACTTGTTGTTAATAACAAAGGATTGTAGTATTAAAGATGATGAACATATTTGTGATACGCGTTGTTCTAAAAGTCATTATTGTTGGATAAAAGACTTATCGAAATTATGTTCCAGTCAAATTACATCTCGTGAAGATAAAATGTATTTTTGTGATGGTTGTTTGATATATTTTAGTTCACAATCATCTTCGATATCACACCAAAAAAATGACTGTAACCACAAATATTCATTAACACCATCACTAAATTTAAAAATAGATAAATTTGGAAGCAGTGTAAGTGAAAATATATTAAAATTTGAAAACATACAAAAGCAAATGCGTGTACCGTTTGTCGTTTACGCGGATTTTGAATCGGTGCTTAAACCGCTGGATACAGTGGAACCAAATCCCACAAATTCTTACTTAGTCAAAAGCATCAAACATGAACCGTATTCTTTTGCGTATTTAATTAAGTGCTCCTTTGACGATTCGATTTCAAAATTTGAGCTCTACCGGGGAAACGACGCAGCCCAGGTTTTCGTTTCTCGACTTGAAAGTGATTTAAGATCTCTTTACAATACATACTTAAGAGATATAAAAGCAATGGAAACTTTAACGGCTGACCAAATAGCGGAGTTCAATAATGCCACAAAATGTGGTATATGTGAACGACCTTTTGAAAATAACAATAATTGTAAAGTAAAGGACCACTGTCACATAACTGGGAAAAAAAGACCTGGTGCTGCTCATTCGATTTGCAATTTAAATTATAAGTTACCCAATTTTATTCCAATTATATTTCATAACTTGAGCGGGTACGATTGCCACAAGATCGATGTTTTAGCTCAAAGCAAGGAAAAGTATATTTCGTTTACGAAAAGTACACTGCGCACCAAAATTAACGCATAATTTTATACATTCTATTTACACTCATTATCAATAAATTTCTGAAAGACATTTTTATTTTTAAGGTTAGTTTGTAATCATCTGAAATAAGTAATGATAGTTTTTCATGAAAATTTTATTTGAAATCAAGAAAATTATATGCATTTAAAAAAAACTACAAAATGAAAAATTCTAATGTCCAGAATAACAAAACTTAGAAGCGAGTATTTCCTCCCCTAGCATTTATTACAGCTTGGCAACGATCCCTCATACTGTCAATTAACGTTCTTATTTGATCCTGGTCAATTTGATCCCAGATTTCTACCAGTCGCAAAAAAATGTCATTTAAGGTATTTGGAGGGTTGGGTAGTTGTCTTAGCCGCCTCCCTGCTAACTCCCACATATGCTCAATTGGGTTCAGGTCAGGGCTTCTCGGAGGCCAAACCATAGTACGAATTACGAATTCCGACCTCTTGAAGATACTGTTGCACAATTCTTGCCACGTGTGGTCGGGCATTATCATGCATAAGCATGAAATTGTCCCCAATATAGGGTGCAAATGGCACAACATGCTCTTCTAAAATGTCTGTAATGTACCTGTGTGCGGTTAGCCGCCCTCTATCTATCCAAACTGATCCCACCCCACACCATCACTGAGCCGCCGCCATAACTCACTGTTTGCACAATGTTACACTGGGCGTATCGTTCCCCCGGCCTTCTGTACACTCTATTTCGCCTGTCATCCGAAAAAAGACAGTACCTAGATTCATCGGTGAACAATATTCTTGACCAATCTTCAATATCCCAACCTACGTGTTCATGAGCAAAGTTCAATCTTTGTCTTCTATGCTCTACGGTAAGTAACGGACCTGTGGCTGCCCTTCCAAGCCTCAGATCAACTGATGCAAGTCTTCTTCTTATCGTATTTTGACTAATTCTAAAATTGTAACGGTCCAAAAATTCATTTTGTAGCAAAGTACTGGTCACAAACCGTTGCCTCAGTGTACGAAGGCGCAAAATTCGGTCTTGCTCAGGGGTTGTAACCCTTCCACGACCCTGACCTGGTCTTCTTGTGTTACTCCCTGTTGCCGCAAATCGTGTCAGAACTCTACAAATGGTTGATTGATGCACATTAAACCGTTCAGCGAGCTCAGCTTGATTGTAACCTTCTTCCCGAAGAGTAATGATTCTAACGCAGTCAGATTCCGATAAATTTCGATTTTCTCGCTGTTGTGGGTTCATTTTGCGTAAAGATACTCAATCAATTTTATAAACGTCTTAGATGATTTAGCAAAACGTACTAAAATCAATCCGAATTGAAATTGAAATAAACAGCTCTCATCATGTTTTGGAATTCTTGGCAAAAAAAGACAACAAAAGATAATTTTTTTTGCTGTTAATCCGATAAATAACGGCAAAAGACCAGGAATATTAACATATATCAAAACAAGACTTAAAAAATTATAACTATTTAATTTAAAATGATTTTTAAAATTATGCGTTAATTTTGGTGCGCAGTGTATTTACGTTCACGATTATGTCGATAATAAAAGTGGGACAATAAAGAAAAAATATTTGAAATTGCGGTTCATCGATAGTTTTAAATTTCTATCAACTTCGCTGGAAAATTTGGGTAATGGATTAGCTGTGGGTAGTTTCAGGGAAACAGGAAAATATTTTTCTGATAATGAGCAGTTTAATTTAATGCGCAAAAAAGGTGTTTTCCCTTTAGTTTTGTCGATTCAATGGAGAAAATGAATCATCCAACTTTACCCACAAAAAATCAGTTTTATGATAGTTTGTCAGATGAGCACATTAGCGATGAAGATTATGATAGAGCTAAAAAGGTGTGGGACACATTTAATTGTAAGAATTTGGGGGACTATTCCGATTTATATTTGAAATCTGATGTTTTATTATTAACCGATGTTTTTGAACAGTTTCGCGATACTTGTTTAGAAACGTATAAACTGGATCCCGCACAGCACCATACCCTTCCAAGTTATTCGTTTGATTGTATGTTGCGTATTTCCAAGGTAGAGTTAGAGCTATTGACTGATATCGACACGGTTCATTTTTTCAAAAAAGGTATTCGAGGCGGTATAAGTCAGTGTTCAGAAAGGATGCACACCGCCAACAACATATATGTACCAAACTACGATCCTAACGAACCATCATCTTTCATTGTTTATCTTGATGCAACAAATCTGTACGGTCATAGTATGTCGCAAGCATTACCATTTGGCGGCTTTAGATGGTTATCAGAGCATGAAATTTTAAATTTAAATATTATGGATGTGGACGATAATGGTTCAGAAGGATACGTTTTGGAAGTTGACGTTCATTATCCGGATACGCTGTATGATGACCATTCCGACTTACCCTTTTTAGTTGAAAATATTGTACCACCCACGGAATCGGCAAAATTTTCAAAGTTAATTCCGAATTTAAACGATAAAAAGAAATACATCATTCATTACCGAACATTAAAACAAGCAATCAATAACGGCCTAATGGTAATGCAAACACACAGAATTTTAAAATTTAATCAATCCCCATGGTTAAAGACATATATCGACTTAAATACAGATTTGCGTAATAGGGCAACAACAAAGTTTGGTAAAGACACTTTTAAATTAATCATTAATGCTGTTTTTGGCAAGACCATGGAAAATGAAGAGAATCGTAATGATATAAAACTAGTTACCCAATGGGAAAATGACAGGAATAGAATCGGGGCACGAGCATTAATTTCTCGTCCTTATTTTAAAAGTTCAACGGTTTTTAATAAAGAATTCGTTGCCATTCATATGGATCAATTAAAGGTAACTTATAATAAACCAATTTATATCGGATTTTCCATACTGGACATGTCGAAAACAGTAATTTATGATTTTTTCTACTCATTCATTAAAGCAAAATTTGGCAAAAATGCTTCTTTACTGTATACCGACACAGATTCGTTAATATTAAAAGTTTACACCGACAATTTTTATCGCATAATTGCACAAAATCCGGATAAATTCGATACATCCAATTATACAGAAGGAAATATTTTTAACATAAAAAAAGGTCAGTCAGTAGTACGTAGAATGAAGGATGAATTTCCAGGTGATCCAATAATAAGTTTTTATGGTATCGGAGCCAAAGCTTATTACATAAACTCAGTCAGCAGCGAAATTAAAAAAGCGAAAGGTATAAAAAAACGTGTAATTGAAAAACAGCTTCACCTGGAAGATTATCGGAATATCGTAGAATGTGGTGGTCAGATGTTTCGAAAAATGAAAACCTTTCGAAGTTATAAACACGACGTTTATACCGAAATAATTAATAAAGTTGCTTTATCTCACCACGACGATAAACGTTATATTATACCATCAACAACAAAAACTCTACCTTGGGGGCACCCAGACATAAAGTTTTACGAAACAAACCCTGAAGATAACCTAAATATATTAATACAAGCTATGCAAAGTTTTTTACCCGAAAATATTAGTTATAATTAGAAAAATGTTGGAAAGTCTATGTTTTAGAAAAATAAAAAAATATTAACTCGAATGTCACGTAGTTTTCTTAACCACTGTAGTAATAGCAATAGTTGAAATTTTATAACGCAGGATAGTAAAATACATAGATAATAATTGTTTCAATAATATGTTGTTTTATTTTACAATATAGTAATAAAGTTACAAAAATAAAAATTAATTAATGTCTTGCTTGTAAACTTCTCGTAACATCCATTGTCTTCTCAGCATATCAGATCTGCTAATCGGCCCTCGTCGACACATCAGCGTTCCACAGTAATGACACTTAACAATCCTTACTCTCAACAATTCAATGTAACTGTAAGATTGCATGTGGTCAGTCCAAATATATACTTCTCTTTTACAATTATAGCAAATGGCAGAAATTATTATTTGTGCTCCTGAAAAAGTCTCAGCTGGACGATTGTTATCTTGATCTGCGGGCAACATTATAGTTTCTGATAATAGTCATCGAAGGAAAGAGAGTGTCTATAAATATGGGTTGTCTGGATCATATAACCTTGAGAGCACAAACAATAACAGACGTAAGGACACACGATTACCTTGAAAATATGTCCTTGAATCGCTGTCTAGCCGTTGAACGCAACCTTGTAAGTTGAATGAACTTGTTTGGCCTCGTCAGATAGAGTGTGGGAGTTTATCGTGGGGTGATAAGTATAAATTTGGTTTGCTAGGCAGAGCATTTCATAGTTCGCTAGAACAGTTCGCCAAGTAAATACATTTGTCAGTTTAGTGCAGTGAGTTAGTTAGAAAAATGAATTCCGGTAGTGAGTCGTTGTTAAATGCGTTTAACTTGGATGGAAGTATCCAAGCAGAGTTGATGGGGCAGGAAGTGATTGACCTGCTGACCCCAGGTGTCTTCGAAGAATGGTACAATGACGACGTGCTGAACACTGCGTTTGTGGAAGAAATAGACGCGAAAAAGGAGACAGTTAATTCGGCGGTTGACTACGTCAACAAGTGGACTGAGGAGGATGGAGGCCGAATTAATATTATAAGTGATGTGGTGATCAGAAAGGCGAGGCGGGGGCCAACATCGAAACTACAAAAACTTCTGACCAAACCCAAGACGGCCACCATTAATAAAGGTGAATTCTATGCGGCTGCCGAGGGCGAGAAGAAGAAGACGAAATTTCAGTTTAGGCGCCCCACAGTGCCAGTGGAACTACCTGATTTTCTGAAGTCTCCGCCACCACCCAAGCCTCTGTCTCCAATCGTTGTGGTGAATAACGGTCCAGACTCGGCCACACCTGACAATTCACAGGTTGTCGACAAAGGGACAATTGCAACGGAGGCACCACTATCGCCAACAATAGGACGTGGGAAGAGCCGCAAACCGGTCAAGATGCGATGCAAGCGATCGTACGAGGAATCGCAGCAGTCAACAACAACTGCTGAAAAGCCGGATTGGTTGAATGAGTTTTCGGCGAGCCAAAAGTGCGTCTTCTCCGCGGCATATAGGTATAAGGAAAAACTACTGCGCGAACTAAAAAAGTGTAATAGTGATGAGGCGGACTTGAAAGACAGATTAATGAAGTGCGGGTGAAAGTGGAGCAAACTAAAAGGACAAGGGAGAAGTGCGTTAAAAGGCTGGAAGTAATGAATAATTTAGCGTATAAGAAGTAGCTTTAGAATTTTATTGTAAATATAGAGTTAAGTTATTTTTGTAATAGTAATGTATATATAAGTAAAAGAAAATGTTTTTGTATATATGATAATAAACAAAAGTGAAATGAAACAATATTTTTTTATTTCTAAAATAAGTATCCGGAAGTTACACACAAAAATAGTGTAAAAATGCAAAATAGAAAAAACGAATAGACGGAAAATGTAGGGCCGTAACTTTAGGTGTGTAATCTGTGTTATGTCTGTGAAGAGAGGCTACCCGTTACAATGCCTGAGAACATGCATCTTATTTGTAATAAAATATGAATTTTACTACCAGTAAGATAATAGACCAAACTCTCAGCTTTTCGTAGAGAACTTACTAGAAATTTAGCTAGTTCTAACGTATAGTAAGAACCTACATGTCTTTACAGAGTAACACAATATTTTCCAAAAGAAATTAATTCTTGAGAAATATCATGTTACTTGGGATGTGACATGAATCAACTACAAACTACGATCAAATATTTTGTAGTCCTGAAAAGGACTGATTTGTCGGGGTAGGTCAGGGAGGGCATGGTTCCGGGATCAGTTGGTGGAATCAGCTGGACCATCTTCATCCTGATGGTCCGTGATCCACCAAGTGGATGAATCGGCCGGACCGTCATGCTCTTCCGGCGGCGGCGGTAGCACCCAATCAGTGCTGGAGTCCGGCTGCACCTCGTCAACCGACAACTCTGCATCGTCGTTGGGCAGTTCGACTTCCCAATCGAACTCAGGTTCTTCGAGTGGTCGCAGATCATCTTCGTCCCACTCGATAGCATCCAATATGCCCTGCTCTATGTCGTCAAAGTCATCAAAGACTTGTTCGTCGACTTCGTTCATGTCGACCGTCTCGTCGCTCCAAATCGACGAACCACGACTTAATGGACGTTCAAGATTCATATTTAGATCTGGTAACCATCAGATTTAAAAATGAAGTGATTCTGTGACTCGCTCGCAACCGTTTAAATAGATAATCTACCCCCTCCACCACTCGATCCCCACCTTTTCACCTCTAACAAACTAGAGTTTATTATACAAATGCCCTCCATCCAAAAATGATACTGGCGGACTTCACTGTCGAACACTGCTTTTAGTTCTCAAAAATGGTGTAATTGTGTTCTGGAAATGTGACCGACAAAGAAAATTATACTCGATCCGTCTGGACTTACATAATTTCTATCTAATGTCACAGATGTCGTGACATTAGATAAATACAAGTACGATCAAAATATTCTTAGGTCCTGAAAAGGACGGATTTTGCAAAGAAAATTATATTCGATCCAACTGGACTTATATAATTTTCTATCTAACGCCACATATACTATGGCATTAGGTAACTATATCTACGATGAAACATTCTGTGGCCCTGAAAAGGACAGTTTTTCACGGGATATCTTATTTGTAATCAGGCTCGATTACAAATAAGGCATGCACTCTTATGTCGTAGAGTACCAAGAGCTACTCCACAACCTTTGCAGTTCGGTATGTGCGCGCGACTACCGAAATCTTGGGTTACATGACCACTGAAGAATTGGTCACCAGCCGACTTGTTTTCCAAGTCGGCATAGCAGCCAATACACCAGTCGTCATCACCCACCTTCACCAGGTTTAAGGTCTTGCACACCCGGCGGGATCGGACGGGGAAAACTTTCCTCCGTCTAATTGCCCAATTATCCAAATTCATAGGAGTATCATCGCTTAAGTATCCATCATCATCTGATGATGCCATGTTGAGATGAGCGAATGTAATGAAGTAAGCAGTCGAGCCGAGCTGCTTTTAAAGACCTCAGATTCCCCCACCCTTGCTAAAAATACAGGAGGGGATGATGGTGCGATTCTGTGACGACTACCAAGATATGATAGAACCCTTAGGAGATGACAAACTTAAACGCTGAAGGGTGTTTTACGTGCAAAGATATAAGAAAAAGAAATATATAAAATTGAGTTTTGGAAGGTCTAAAATTGCACCAAAGACCACCAAAAACCTCGAAAAACCCCGGGGTGACCACTTCGTGCCTCCCCCCACGATCGGGGGCTCCGTCCCCAAACCCCCGCCAGGGGCTACCGCCCCTGGACCCCGTTTGGTTTTTGCGCAACGGAGGCGGGCCAGCGGGTGGGCGGTGGCCGCCTTCGGCGGGCGTTAGGTTTGGGGGCGTCGCCCCCGAACCCCGGAATAACAGTCAAGTTGTACAATTCACATTAGTTTGGACCTGACTATCTTTTCATAGTTCCGTTTTCCCTAAAATACATACCTACTCTCTAGGTCTTTTTTTGACCGACCTCTTATTACTTTTAATGACTCAAATCACTCGGGTCTTATTTAAAAACGATTATGCCACCCATCCCTCATGCCTTCGCCCTATTCCCCACAGCTTCCCTATACTACCCCTTTGAATTAATTAGAAATCTGAAAAATGTCTTTTTCAATTTTTCCAAATTAAATATTGAAAAGTCATTTCCTATCATAAAAAATTTACTCTAAAATATTTTCCTATAACTTTTTTCGATCTGAGCTACACTTCTCCTGTTATTCCTGAGCAAACCTGATCAAACCCCATAATTCTTGAAATTTGATTAGTCTGATCTTTTTGATCATAAAAAGTTGTATGTTGAATGTTCTGAAATGTGCTTGAACTATCAAATAATAATAATATTAATAACAAAATTCTTATTATTTGTATTGGTTAACCAAACCCGAGCAAACCTGAGCAAACCCTCAAGTTATGTGCTTGCTGTCATTGCTTTGATCTGAAATAAAAATTTTTGTGTTATTTAAGGGTTAATTTGGTTGCTTTTATGGTCAAAAATCTTAATGGGCCGGGAAATATCGATTTTTAGATCCGAAAATTTTCGTCTCGGAAATAACTAAATGGATGTGATTTTTAAGTTAGAAATATAACAGTTTTAATGGATCTTGGATCTTTAACTTAAATTCAGTTTTAGACACTTCTAGCTAAATTATTGAAAACAGCTATGCACAAATGTCAACGTCAATTTTTAAACGTCCAGAAAATGTCATTCTTGGTCAGCTTTGCATTTTTCACTAATACGGTGTCAAACACAAAGTGGCTAAAACTAGCTAAACTACGATCAAATCTTTTGTGGCCCTGAAAAGGGCCGTTTTCGCGGTGGTTTGGGTTGGAGAGGGAAACCTAGAGTGGCTGTTCCTCTCTCGCGATCTGCACCGATCGCGGTGCGGCTCGCCGTCTTCGTGCCTCCAGTCGCGTGCTGTGACGGCTCCGATGGCGCCCCGTGAGCTCTTGTAAGAGAGCCTCCCTTTCTTCCGGACCCAGCAGGATCTGGGGTCCTTCCACCACTTCCACCGGCTCTGTTGGAGCCGGCTCCGGTGGTGGCGGCGGTCTTGGAATCGGCTGCACGATAGCCGTTGGCTTATTCGCGTTTTTTAAACGCAAAGCCTCCCAATACTCGCTAATTTTGGACTCCCTTGTCGTCCTTAACATCAGCCTGTCCCACTTCATGGCTGGTTGAGATATGAAAAATGTGATGGCTGCTCCCGCTTTTAAAAGCATTTAGGGTGGTGGGGGTAAGAGTGGGGATGAGAGTGGGGCTAAACGGTTCTGACATATCCTTTAAGACTAACAAATATATTTCCTCAAGAATAGATTTCTTGCTCGAAATATTGTGTTACTCTGAAACTACGTCTGTTTTTGTCATACGTTAGAGCGGGTTTAATATTAGCCAACGTTCTATGTGAAACGACAAGAATCCTAATGTAGAGTGACCTTATTTTTTAAAATATGTTTCTTGATAGAAAGTAATGTCACTTTGAATAAATAGAGGCATATGCGTTCTTTTCATACGTAAAAACTACAAGCTAAATCTTGCAAATGCTCTTTCTCTCGCTATCTATGTATGATTTAAACACATAATGCTTCTCTCACCCAAAGTAACACAATTTTTCCATCGAGAAATATCTTCTTTAGGAAACATTGCGTTTAACTACAAACTACGATCAAATATTTTGTAGTCCTGAAAAGGACTGATTTTGTCAGAGGGGCAGGCAGGGTTGTCGTATGAGGAGCTTTATTTGTAATAGAATTTATATTCTATTGCAAATAAGGCAAGAGTGCTGATGAACGACTGTAAACAGTCTCTCCCGACACAAAGCACACCTCGAGTGGTTCCGCCTTTGATCACCTCGCGAACCCACTGTAAAATGAGTTGTGACGAAATGAACATCCATCATCACAGCTCCAAATCCTCTCGTGTAGTAGTGCATACACAAATCTCTAGACCCCTATGAGACGTAGGATTGCATGATGCAATACCTAGGTCTAAGCCTACGCGGTCTGAGTACAAGCCTATGTTGCACATTTGGTGCCGCGGTCTGCTCGTCGTCACTGGAATATCCATCATCCGAACTTGATGACATCTTGGCTTCGAGCGAATTTAATTTTCTAAATCACGTCTTATATACGTTCTTGTCCCCACCCCTCTCCTAAATTTCTCTATATTCTTCATCTCTCAACCTTATTTACCAATGCCCTACATTTGAAGTATTAAAATAAGTCTCAAATATGTCGTATGTAGTAAAAATAAAACTCAAATATGTCGTTTATAAGTTTATTTTAAATAATAATAATAATAATAATAATAATAATAATAATAATAATAATAATGCTTCTTTATTTCAAATTACATAGTACATGCGTACCTATACATAAAATGAAATGATAATTAAAGTACATAATTTGGAGAATTACACAACTTCAAACTAATGTATTGATTTGTTAGTAACAGAACCATTAAGTATATTGTAGCTAAAAAATGCATCGTGAATAACTAACGCGTACACTTTAATGTCTTTAGGAAATTTACTCTTGCGTGTTTCGAACTCCAATTTCCACGTCCACTGTGGACGTCCTAACGGCTTCTGGTTGGTGACTGCAATCGATTACGAATAACGGATTTTTAAGATAGTCGGCAAAACTCATCATAGGATCGCTCAGTTATCGCTGGTAGTAGCTAGCTTGAAAATTCTCATAATTATAATAGGCTGCGGCATACAGTTTCTTTGAAAAATCTAAATTCCATCTTTCGTACGGAAATACGGCAGAGTTCAGATAGAGCCTAATATCACTTATATCGGCCGTTGTAAATTGTGTGATATCTTTTGCTCTGTTGTCGGTAAAGCTAGTTGTCTGAAAACCGATAATCAAATATCTCGGTTTTTCGAGACTCGTGCTAGTTCTTAAGGCCCATACGTCTGACGATGTTTCTCTCAAAGAAGGTAGCTCGTAAAGATCCCATTTACGGTAAGCCATTGGAACGTTTGCGTTACTTCCACCTTTATTCATGCGTGATAATATCTTTAACTTCTGTCGATCGTCTGGAATAATGTGACGAATTTTCCATTCAATTTTTTCAATTGAAATGTCTGCATCTACTTCACCGATATAGCAATTTTTGAAAGTGCGGGCGATAATTAAAATCAACTCTTGCTTGATGTTAAAATACCCTTTAAATAATCCTCTGCGAAACCCATGAGATATTTTAGAGGAAGCTTGCCGGAGAACACGTTACTTGTGGAATCTAGTATACCTTGATTTGCTTCGTCTAGACCCCATCCACATGCCATGAGAGCTCTATTTTGTGCGGCACCCAATGACACCATAGTTTTCATCGTTGTAGTAATTCCGGGTTTCCGAACGACGGCAACTTGCTCCCCTCCCATTTCATAACGACATTCGTCGAATAGAAAGGCGATGGCATTATTTGATAGATAACATTTTTTAGTAACGTCTTTGGGTTTGAATGTTCCTTCGATGTAAATGTAACTATCCGATATATCCAAAATGATATCTTGAAAGTGTACAGGTATGCGAATTTCATCGGAATTGCGGAATGTTGGAGAACCGTAAGGTTTATATGTGTGTTCTTGAAAACTAATAATGGAGTTATCAAAAATTGTTTCGGTAAAAACTTCGATTTTGTCACTGCTAGCGGCCATCATTTTCTAATTTTTCTCACTTTCAAACCGATCGATTGTAGAAATTTGCAATCTTTCACGGAGAGCTGCCGATTGCTGTGCGGATGTGTTTTCGATCGTCCGTCTGACTTGCGAATGAACCTTGACTGTGTTGTCTGCATACTTTTATGTCGTTTAACTGAATCTTGAACTGTTGACAGCTTATGCAGTTGACGGTTAAAGCAAAAACCCATTATACGATTCTTTTCAACTCTAGTTTAACTATAATTTTCTCACCTCGAAAATCGATCAAATCACCGCTATCGTCCAAGATGCGTAGAGTAATGTTGTCGATAAACTGACGACCATCCGGCATTATCGGCATATAAATATTATTTTGCGGTTCTTTGGAGATTTTGTAACCGGGTTCGACGTCAATATCAAATTCAAATAACGTATGACTTTCCAAAGAATTCAGGTATGCTCCGGAAATTATATTACAATCCACACGTACGATGCGCACTTTCATTATGTCAACGATGGTACTTGATTCGTGCCTTTGTCCACCTCGCAGCAACACGGAGCCAAATCCGAGCACTTTGCCGATACTGTTGCTACCTCGAAAATCGATGCTATATTTTGACTTTAGCTCACATTTTAACGTATTATTATTGGCTGTTAATGAAAATAAATCGGTACCAACTTCATTGCATGACTCTTTTAAAGCGGTGTACATGGCTTTTGCTATTTCATTAATTTCGTAAGCTCCTGGTGGAATCCTTACATACGTTGGTATCGCTGTTTTCAAATGGCTGAATGAATTATTGCTTTCGTCGATATTAAAAATCGAATTATATCTGTAAAATCCCAGCAGTGCAACTCCATATTTGCCTGTTGTATTTAACTCGATGGGTGGGTAAAAATCCGCACTTAAGACACTTGTATGTCCTGTTAGAGTGAATGTATAAGACATGACTGACCACGAAACTATTTGTGTAGTTGTTTTATTGCTGTTTGCAACAGTTATATGGATTTAAGCTGAAGCGTTGTTTTATTCCTTTGGACGTTTTTAAACTGTTTTCTGCCTTTATATTCACATCGTTAATTTTGCAATAACAACAAAATATTTTTTTGGCGTCGGTCCATCGCCCTCGTCCGAATCTGAATTATTGCTATTATAATGTTCCAAACAGTATTGATATTTCGATATATCGATGTCACTTTTTAGGTGATTAGGTAACCTATCCCAAACTAGTGCTATTTCATTTGGAGCTAATGCGATCAACACATCTTTGGGTGTATTTTCTAACTGTTCGGCTGTCATTTTTTGTAATCCTCCGACTTCACGATATGCTTTAAGTGATACCAACATTTTGGTGTAGTTGTCACGTTCCATTTGGGGTGTCAAAGACATACTTTTTATGATTGTAAAAGAAACTTCAAACACAAATGTCCACACCAGACTGTTCCAAATTCTTGTTGACGGTCGTATGTATAGTAAATTTTCTTCGTCGCTTCGGAACCCATCTGCAGATATCGTACCAATTCCGTAGGTGGGGGTAAATCACCGAAACTATCGTAGTATGTTACCTCAGAATTGCTTTTTCTATATGCTACCCAATGAGTCCCTACACCCGACATACTATCCAAATTTATAATGGCGGCCTCGTGACGTTTGGGACCGCGTACAGGTAATGAATCTCTCATATATACGCCTCGAAAGTGTGGTATTTTCATTTTTAAGGCGTAATTTTCTATATCAATATTGGATAGTGCTCTTTGAGGTAGGGATTCTATTAGTTTTTTGATTTCTTATTTGTGCCGTTGTTTATAAATAATCCCAAACCTGTGCGATACGGTTTAAAATATAATCCGTTTCCTCTTGAACTTAGATGTAAGCCGGTACCTATTTTTTCTGCAGTCGACTTTTTTACTGCTTTTACGGCACGCACGATGCCTGCTACACCACCTGCTAATGAACCTAAGGCCGATAGTCCTGCAAATATTGGTATTAACGGTAATATCCCCCCGGTCTTTGGAAATGGAATGATTCTAGGCGTGCGAATTTTTCGTTTGCCACCGGCTATTCTTAGGGATTTACGTGCAGCTACTGCAGCTATTTTCGATGCTTTCATGATATTTTTCTCGATAAGTTTTTTCCCACCAGCTTTTAACAATTCTGATCGAACGGGTCGTCTAATAGATGATCCAAAAGCTACTTTGTGTACTCGCTTATGTTTAATGACGCCATTACCTTTAGTGTGGCGGCGGCGGCGCTGGAAGCGACGTTTACCTCGAATGGATGCTTTTCTCGATTTTGATGATGATGATACACCCATACCAAAACGTTGTTTCGCTTTCATAATGTTGGTTACCAACCAAGCTGCAGCTTTTTCACTAGCGCTAGTCTTTCGATTTTACTCTTTTCCACGCGCTTTGCTCGAGTTCCTGATCTGCTTGGTGGCGAGCACTTAAATTGTCACTATTACGCAAATAGGCTAAATCGTGTTTTTTGCATGCGACATCCAAAGAATTAATTCCTTGATCTCCTCTTGCCACACGTTTTACTGCTTTCGTCCCGGGCCCGCAATACTGATAGCCGGGAATGTGTAACTCGAACGGTAGCCTATTAATTACTGAATTAACAATACCGCTTCCAGTCTTACTTGATAAACGAGACCGTCTACTTCGTCTGACGAGCGACATCTGAATGATAGTTTACGCGAAAGTTCAGTATAAAATATAGATTTTGTTAAGATGCGTATCGTCAATCTTAAACAAAAACTTCCCGTCGATAATCTCGATGTAAAGGTCGGATCTGGACTAGAACAAAAATTATTTAAAAGACATGGTCCTTTGCTACCGTCATCTATTCGTGGATTATTAATAGGACCTTCAAGCTGTGGAAAAACAAATGTTATGATTTCGCTGCTTACTCACCCCTCGGGACTGCGTTTCGAAAATGTTTATATCTACTCAAAGTCGCTCTATCAACCAAAATATGAATATTTAAAGAAAATTTTATCACCAATCAAAGGTCTTGGCTACTACGCTTTTAGCGACGCAAATAACATTGTGGAACCGTCGGATGCTAAACCTAATTCAATATTTATTTTTGATGACGTTATGTGTGAGAAACAGGACGTTATAAGATCGTATTTTAGCATGGGACGTCACAAAAATATGGATGCCTTTTACTTGGCGCAAACGTATTCTCGTGTTCCTAAGCTGCTCGTCCGGGATAATGCCAACTTCATTATTATGTTTAAACAAGATGAGATGAATATGAAACATATATTTTCCGATCACGTTTCACCCGACCTGACGTTTACACAATTTCAAGAGATGTGTGCTAAATGTTGGGATAATAAATATGGTTTTTTAGTTATTGACAAGGATAGTGATGTAAATTCGGGCAGATACCGCAAGGGATTCGATAGTTATATATTCCTATAATAACTTGGATAATCATTTCATCGTTGAACGGTGCTTTGAAAGCATCATGAATGAAGAAATCGAATTAAAACCAAAGCTACTGGAAACTACAAATGCGGTTAGAAAAAAATTTAAACAAATTAAAGCAGCTAAAGTGCAGAATGAACATGATTTGGAAAAGTTTTATGAACCAGTTTCTAAACCACTAGAATCTATATCTAAAGCCGTAAAGCAGCAGCAACAACAGTACGCAACCAAAAAATCAAGTACTACGACTAAACCACAAAGTCGGAGTAGCAGCAGCAGCAGCTCGGTGGGAATGGCGAAAATGTTTGAAGAACATCCAATAGAAGCGGATTTTGAAACATCTACACCGATTTCGCAAAAAACACAAATTCCTACACCAAAACGTGGAAATCGTGAGTCACTGTTCGAAACCCCTTCTCCATCAACGATAACATCATCTTACACATCACCACACACATCAAGTGGTAGCAGTTCAGCCGCAAAAACTATTCAAGATTATTTAAATGGATTAAAATTGGAACCGTCCCATTATGATACCGTGTATGGTGTACGCTTTGGTAAAAAAGAAAATAAATCAACAAAATATATTGGCAACTTGGTGGTTCGTTTTCTAACAAACGGAAAGATGGTGTTATACAAGAACAAAACAAACATTGCTGAATTCGATGGAACAGCTGAGCTTTACGATTTGATTTTTCTAAAAAATCCACCATGCCTAGATAATGAAGACGAAATTAGTCTAGATGTACTTCGAAAATACCAAACCATTTTGAAATTGACGGATGCGACCTATGACGGTTATGACAAGAAACGTGGTTTAAGGGAAACCCGATGGAGAAAATATTTACGAATCATAAAACCGCTAATTACGGAAACTAAACTGGGTGGTGGTGGTGTTCGAAGCAAAAAAGTCAACAACAAAATCCAACTACCAGTAAAAAAGCATCTATCTTCGAAATCATCTGAATATGTTTATTGGAATAAACCTAAGGAGTTAGTGGATAGATTACGATTATTGTGGGGGTCAAAAGTAGCTGGACATACCGGATATGATAATGAGATTATGTCAATTATGGAAGAGCTTCGAGAAGAAGGAATAATATATTAAGTTTTTCACGTAGTTGCCATCCTCAGTGTCTTATAAGACGTGCAACCTTATAATATGGATCCTAGCCCAGAAAAAATTAAAGTCGTAAATGAATTACATAGGACAGCAAGAAAAAATTTTGTTAGAAGACGTACGGTCATAAAAGGATATCGAGATTTGTGGCAAATTGATTTGGCGGAAATGCAGCAATATGCTACTGACAATGATGGTTACCGTTACATTGTGGTATGTATAAACTGTTACTCCAAATTCGTGTACACCAAAGCAGTTAAGAATAAGACCGGTGTTGAAGTTACGAATGCCATGAAAAGCATCATTGAAGAAGCATCCTATGCACCAAACAATTTACAGAGTGATCAAGGAAAGGAATTTTATAATAGCACCTTTCAAGCACTCATGAAAAAATATAATATATACCATTATTCCACATATAGCACGAAAAAAGCGGCAATTGTTGAGCGTGTTATAAGAACTTTGAAAAATAAGTTATATAAACAATTCTCGGCTAGAGGTTCATACAGATGGTTACAAATATTACCAGCTATAACGAAGATCTATAATAACACTAAACACCGCACCATTGGAATGAAGCCTAACAGTGTAAAAGAGGATACCCCTATTAAAGCATATGACTATTAGAAAATTGCTCCGAAGAAAAAAAATTCATTTGGGTGACATTGTTCGCATTAGCAAGTACAAAGGTGTATTTGACAAAGGATATACGCCTTCATGGTCCACGGAACTGTTTGAAATAGCAAAAGTTAATATTACAAATCCACCTACCTACTTGCTGCAATCATTGGAAGGTCAACCTATTAAAGGATGTTTTTACGAAGCAGAAGTGCAAAAGACAGCTAGCCCTGGTGTTTATTTAGTTGAGAAAATTCTTAGAAAACGCAAGAAAAATCAAAACGATCAATTGTTTGTAAAATGGTTAGGTTTTCCAAATCAATTTAATTCTTGGATAGACAAATCAGATATTGTATAAATATTATCAAATAGGTTTTACGTTACGTATGTATGCATTATAAATAATAATAATAATAAACATTGCTTTTCATAATTATGCGTTTTATTTTCAATTTAACAGTATAATTATGTTTTTAAATAGAACTTTATCTAGGTTGGTTTCCATTTTGGTTTTTTTGGATCCTTTATCTTCGTTGTAGTATACCGTGCAGCATGTGGGTGAATTTGATACATTTTTTCCTTAAGGTACGTAATTTTGGTCTCATCATCTTCAAATATTTTTTGAAAAACCGGTACTAGCACATTACTAAGTATGGTATTTATCTGCGAACCAAGTTGATGAACTTCCGTAAGGACATATTCTTTGGTAGCAGCATCATTATCATTTATCGGTTGGGCAACATTCCTTAATAATTTTCCCTCTATATCAAAATGTCCATCTGAAGTAAGTTTAAATCCGATTCCGGGCAACCCTCGCGATACGTTGTTACAAACAAGAGTTTTCTGTCGACCAAATTTATCAATTGTGTTGTTAACACGACCCATTTTAAAGTAAAACTAATTCACTCTCATTATGTTCAGCCTATATATAAATGACATAACTAATTAAAATTCATTTTACAATACACCATGAAGCAAGTAAGATTTGACGAAGAAAGAAATATTATCCACCGTATGTCTGTTTGGTGTTTTGCATATAGACAAGCCCGACAAAGTAATTTTCAGCAACTAATACTTGATAGATATCGTTTTCAAAGGAGAATTGGAAAAATGGATGCAATGCTAGCCAGGTTTTTAGAACGGAACCACAGAAATAATATATATCAAGAGCGATTTGTTAATTCAAATGTATGGTGAATAATAAACATATTTAGTACAAAAAGATTTTTATTAAGATTTAAATACTACATCCACACTATCATTAGAAAAACGCACTTATTCACATAAATTTAAAATTACATGACTATCATAAGAAACTTTTACACTATATCTAAATTGTCTCTATTTTTTCGGAATTACCAGCGCTGCCCTTCTTGGTCGAATTCCATGGTCTCACTATTATTACGTTCTGATGAACCTCCTCCCCCTACTCCTCCTCCTCCTTCTAAGAAAACAGGACTTTGCGGTGATTCGTTAATTATTTCGAGATCTTCAAAATTGCTTGAAGAAGTCCAGCGCTGCCCTTCTTGGCTGAATTCCAGCGTATCGTGATTATTATGTTCTGGTGAACCTCCCACTGAGACAGCGAGACTTTGCAGAGATTCACTAGACTTTTCACGAGATATTTGTTGCGGTGATTTCATCCCATGTTTCTTATGGTACTCATTTTGACACCATTCACAGAAACCCATTATTCCACTAATAAATTCCCAATTTTCGCAACTAGCACACATCTGACGACCGTTTACAGAGAATGGACGAACAACTACAATTTGACGTCCACTTTTTGGTGACTGCATTTTGAGGAAATAAATTACTATGTAGTACTCTGGAAGTACTGAAATGCAGACTGAAACAAGAAATTTTTGTGCCTCTATTTGTATCTGTTAGGTGACCTTCAAACCAATTCACTAAGTTGTTTAATAATTTCACGCCTTTGTTCAAGAACATATTCCTGATTAGCGGCATCCCCAGGATTCTTTGGTGGTGCTACATTAGTTAGAGATTTCCCTTGTATATCATATTGACCATCATCGGTCAATCTAAATCCAACTCCTGGTTGTCCAACAAGAACAATGTGATTTTGGTCATTAAATTTTTGGCGCCCAAATTTATCAATTGTGTTGTTAACACGACCCATTTTTAGCTTAAACTGATGTGATTTTTGTGAAGGTTGCCTATTTATAAAAAAATTAAACAATAATTTAGGTACATAATCATTTATTTAACATCTCATGTTATTATATTATACAATGAATTAAAGATTTTCTTCATCTTCTTGAACACACTCCATTTCGTCATCGCTAACAGTAGCCAATGCTTTACTATTAACTTCATTGGTGACTGCTTTATTTCCAAGGTCATCAAGAATAGTGGTATCATCTGCGGGAGCCAAGCCATATTTTGTAGCTAATTCATCGGGTAAATGAGGCACTTCGAATAGGTAGCTTCCCAATTCTTCATTTATCATTCCAGCGCAAAATTCGTCCAGATCAATGGTTCCATATAGGTATTTCTCGCACGTATGTGCTCCAGCCGTGAAATTTACGGCGTCTTTCATATACTTCCTATACTGACTTTCACTAAAACCCACATCGGATTTACCATAATTTGCAAAGTGTAGTATTTCTTCAGCCAGCTCTCCTAATTTACATGATAACCAATTAATGTACATATCTCGATTTTCAATGACAGTAGGGCAGTCACACATCTTAAATAGAAAATAATGGACATGTGATTGTGTGTGAGTGTGTGTTTTTCGATATTTACTTAACAAGAACTATTTTATTACATTTTAAATCAACATTAAAATAGCCTAATCAACAATATATTACAAACAACCAAAATTTAACAACGCTCTAGTATTACCTCCAGAGAATACATGTGAGCTTTGCCCCAAATAAGTTAAGGTGTACTGATCACCGGAGTTATTCATCATTTCAATAGTATCCTCTGTCAGAATTTCAGCTACGCGTGATGGTAAAAATGTTTCAAATGTTGCTTGATGTGTTGGATCAAACAATGTGACGATAATGGCTTTTCCAAAACGTGAAGCCAAAGAATTAATTTTTTTTATCATATAAATTTTGCCCACCGTTAATGTAGAGAATTTTCTACGTTCCAGAAATTGAATATCTTGGTTTATCATATTATTAATTTCGGCTATGGTCTGCTTTGAAATGCTCATGATTTAAAATACAATAAAAACAATTACTGTCAAGTACCTTGAATAAACACTTGTAGAACACACCACAAACACAATACTTTATATGCCAAAGCAACAGTTAACGCATACGATGTATGAGTGACAATGAAAGCTATTTTCGAAATGAGCCATATTTATTAGGAAGTAATCCAAGGTCAAGTATTTATTTATGGTGGGAGGAATACATCCGACGACCTCGAAAAATACAAAACAAATGTAACCTTGAAATAAGCGTCGTCCACCTGGTCATCACCAAACAAAGAAACATCTGCTCGCGTTCAAGACCATGCAAATGTAACCTTGAAATAAGCGTCGTCCACCTGGTCATCACCAAACAAAGAAACATCTGCTCGCGTTCAAGGCCAAGTTCTTGACCTTGACCTTGGAATAACACCTGCGCATATCAAGGCCAAATAACAATAGCACAGCTGGGCGTTCAAGGTCGACCCTACTGCGCATGCGGAGACTCGAGAACGGTCAACCACCTCTACTGTTCTCAGATGGTAGACCGTTCTTATTTAAATCAAATTTTTTGTTGCCGTCTCCGCGCGTGCTCTGAGGCAAGTCGATACTTGAACTCGAACTTTTCTTCCAATTTCCAATGCTCCGGTGCGTCATCTAAGTTCAGTGAATAAACATTTGTCGTATAGTGTGGCGAAGTGTGGCCAGCGGTCAAGTTATAATGGATTTTGAAGCTAGTGGTTTGTACTTTTATACTATGTTAAAATATTTGAGTTCATGTTGGCTTGGGTTTGATCTGTCTGTCTGTAATTTTTAAATAAATTGTAAACTATGTTTTGTAGGTACCCAATTTAAATAAAACGGCTTCAATTTCATAGGGCTAAGTAAAAAGTATCTACGAGTAGAATTTTAATTATTTATCTATGAGATATTTTGAAGTACGAATTTTTATTTTTGGCAAGCTAAATAATCGATTTTTGCGTGTGTGCGCCCCCTACAAAATACAGCAATTCGGAGAACGGATTTGCTTTTCCCATCCCAAAAATCCGCCGACTACCAAATTTTGTGAATTTATTTATCCTCTTTCAAACCATATCGATAAAAATGTAAATACAATTTTAACCTTAACACCCTGTATCTTTCTTATTATCAACTTTTATAGGTACTAAGATAAGTTAGATTAAATCTATCTAAACTGAGCCATGCTTTAAAGGTATAGCCCGTTCGTTACCAAACACCCTGCTTAAACGAGGCTCAAGTTAATTTTTACACTCTTGATAAAAAGTCAGGAAAAAACACTCTTCGATGCCAAACTAATATAATACTCGTACATGAATCAATTAAATAGCAGCTTATCTTGTTGAATGAAACGAATAATCAATATTTACACTTGACTATTAATAACTGTACTTGTATTATGTAAAAATTTCATCTTCAGTTCAAAATTTTAAAATGTTAATATCTTTTTCACAATTTAATTCAAAATAACTTAATACGTGATTTGATGAAAAATTACTGTTATGAGCATCTA
Organism: Philopedon plagiatum; assembly: GCA_963971165.1. Taxonomy (NCBI): domain Eukaryota; kingdom Metazoa; phylum Arthropoda; class Insecta; order Coleoptera; family Curculionidae; genus Philopedon; species Philopedon plagiatum. The sequence goes on from OZ020197.1 coordinate 49,996,183, forward strand.
TTCTATTAATAGTCCGGAAATTAGTTCTTAACGAAGAGTTTACAGAAGATAGGCTTGTCCACTACATATTATCAACTCTCTAATTACCCTAAAAACAACTTTAATCACAAACATGATTTTGGCAAAATTCCTATATTATGTGGGTATTTTTGTCATGTCCCATATTATGATGAAATATTTATACAAAGATTTGAAAAAATGTTAGATTAATATGTATAATAGTGGACGAGCATAAGGCTTCTCACCTGAAATAAATGATTCGTTGGAGACCCATCATTTATGACACATCACATGCTTTTATACACCACATACAAAAATCCATGTTTCCACCTTTGTGTGGTGGGACGTAAACTCATAACCTCCGCAAAGGATCAAATAAAGTAATGGTGATTAATAATCAAAAATTAACAAACAGAAAAACTAACTTCACCGCCCGCAACAAGTGCGTTTTTTTAAAATTCACCGAATTCTAGTGGTAAGCGTGCTATCCTCTTTAAGCTACGTTTTGTAAACCAGGATAGCACGCTTACCAATTGAAACCGGTGTGTCCCCCAACGATTCCGGCGAATATTGATAAACACCCCAATTTCACCGCACCGTAAATAATCGCGTAATAATAAGTAATACTAATAACTATACCCCGGCAAACTGGTAGCATTTGACCGTTATTCCAGAGAGGGACTACTAATATCAAGTATTTATATCTAAGGTTGGCCAGTTTGTTCTGTTACTAGAGGCGTCGATGCCGAAAATTAAGTACGTACGTATACGGTATTTGACAAAAATTATTTAATTCATGGGCGTGATGGTGTGAAATAATGTGTGAAATAAAAAAAAGTGCAAGTTCGATTCGCTCATAGAGTTCCGCGCGGCGTGCCGTCAATATGAAGATTTTTTTTTATAGAGTATTGCAACATACATTAAATAGGTCAAAATGGCACACAATTTTACTGTCCGGACGGGGCATAAATCGGCAACCGGTAGTCGACCTCTGATGCCAGGCGCAATACATGAGCGCGCACATTTTTGTTTTGTTTTTGTGGGGAACTTTTTTCCCAACTTTTGTATTCGACCACGCGCAAACCAAGCATGCTAGACATGCGCACGAAACGTCAGGGAATGTACTTTGGTGTCTACATTCGAACCCACTTACTTTTAAGAATACATTTCCAATATTAAAGCTACAATTACGTATTTAACATTAGAGGCCGGATTTCAATATTACATGACGCAAAAATCGGGGTCGGAGTCAGGTAACTGATGAAAAAGGTACCGTTTTTTTTTATTTCACACAATCAGGGCAACGCCCATGGACTAAATTATTTTTGTCAAATACCGTATACGCACGTACTTATTTCCGGCATCGAACACAGTCCAACCCTGACGTATAACTCATAGTTACCGATTCGCCGGGGTATAGTAATAACACTGTGTAAATCGGAACCGCGTTAAGCGGGGTATTACTGTTGTTAATCAATTGTATCTCCAAAACTGAGTTCTTTTTTTCTAAAATGTCTTTATTATTTATGTTTAACAAAATTGCCTTTACCAGAAAAAATATTTACGAATACATTCTTTTATCGCAGTTGCTTGTAGGTAGGTGTGTAAAGATTTATTAATTATTATTAACCAAAATATAGCTAATTATCGCAATATCGCAAAAATAAAATGAATGTCATTCATATATGTATTTTTTTTTATAAGAAATTAAACCAGGGTGTTATGAAATTCACTACATATGTATGTATATTGAACCGGTAAATCCTGGTATGAACTTAGATTGAAGAAAAATATTAATAAATGGCGCTTCGCAATAATAAGCTGGTAATCGCCTCTTAAACGTTCTCTAACCCACGCGGTACCCATCACCGGCAAGAAACACATGATACCGAATAAGTTGCCAATTATATCAATAACTTTTTCTATGCAACAAGTTAGCATAAGAAATAGTGTTTTGTTACCTTCAAAGAAAAAACCCTTTAAATTACACTTCTTTTGAAAGTCAAAAATTAATATACCAAACGAGACTAACAACACTGTACAGCCGTTAATGCAAGAAATCAACGCTTAACCAATAATTAACATTAACAAAAGTTCCATTAACAAATTAAACAGAATACTTAAAAGATTCCACAGTATTTTGTCACTATCCTCACTATTAAAAACTGAAAACTTACATTTTTGATACTTTTAAAGTAACATCTGTGTTAAATATACTATCTCTAAAAAGGTTTTATGTTGAACTCAGCACACTTATACAACACTAACAAAACAGTAGGTTAGCTATTAATGTAAAAAACGTTCCACTAACTAATTAAATGACCGGAATTTTTGACAGGCACATGACTTGTTGTAAACAGTTCGAGTGATAACGTGACTGGCAAAAACTTTGAGCAAAACGATGAAAAAGACTGAATTGCCGAACGCTGCTAATATTACGGATGTGCGGTACGGAACGATACTTTTATGTACCGGTATTTTTCTTTTCGATATCGGATATTATGAACCGGAATAATGCCCTTTTTACTGAATACCTATTGTAAAGAGTATCGGACGAAAAATATATACATCACAATAGGGCAACTCGACACACTAACTTCCCTGTTTGGGTCAACATTAAAATCCATCAGGACGCGATAAGCGAAAGTAGTCAGCAATGTCCATAATTTTATAAGGCCTCGTTCGTAATTTTCGCCCAATTAACTGTCGACATTAAAACGAGGGAATGACGTCATGTACCCAGACCGCCAATTAGGACATCGGATAAGTTTGACATAGAAGAAATAAAATTCTTCTTATACACTACAATGATATTCGTTTCATTTGCTTTTTCTGCTATGAGCTGCATGTTTGGGTGAAGCAGACGATCTCTCTGTTCCATGGACGCATCCAGGATTTTGTCTGGGGGGGGGGCTGATTTGTCTTGGGGGGGGGGGGGGTGTCTGAATGGTGCAATTCGGTGGATTTCTTCAATTAGCAGCGCACTTTTTAAATTTTTGTGTGCCTAAAATGCCCCCCCCCCCTTGGTGAGCCACAGCTCTGTTCGCTTGGCTATAGCAGCTAGCTATAAAGCAGCAAAAGCAGGATCGATCTACTCTACCATTATTGATTGAGTAGGAAGAGCTGCTCCTTTTGGCCAACAACATAACTTAAACTATAGCGAATCAAAATTCGATCGTAAATAAATAAAAGAGCTACTTTAAAGGTTATAGTTTTTAGAAATAGCAGTGTAAGTATACCTAATTTTTTGTATTTAAAATTAAAAGAGTAAATTTACACGAAACAAAGAGACAGCAAATAACTTCGCAGATTAGTGTTTCGTTTGATCAAGCAGCTTATTTTTGCTCCAATCTGCTTGGTGACGCCAACGTGCGAACCGCAAGAAACGTTAACACCACCATCAAAACCCCTAGTTCTCCAAGGTGTGTGATAAAGCCAGAGTCAAAAAACCCCAAGCTTACAAAAGGTTTTTTTCTAAATCCTGCACCCGAAAATCGACAGATTTTCACAGAGGTAAGATATCAGTATAATCAAACTATCTTGGAGTCCAAAAATGCTTTTAAGAACCGCATAAAGGATAAAATACTTTCCTGTTTCAACGGCAGCAAATCTTTCTGGGCACTTGCCAAAAACATTAGTCAAAACTTCTGTAGAAGAACAAAATTATTTCCACCTGTAAAGGAAAAGCTGAACTATTTGCCACACAATTCGCGCCCAATTCAACCTTTATTGATCCTGCCAATTGCGCTTTTCCAGCCTCTACGTCTGTACCTCACATAATCTCTGACATAATACTTAAGGTCAAGCAAGTTTAAAAAATTCTTCTATCCCTTGACACCAAAAAGTCCTCCGGTCTGGATGGCATACCACCAGTTCTAAAAAAATGCGCTCCAGAACTTGCACCCATCTTAGCTCGTCTTTACCAGATCTCCTATGATAAGGGTATCTTCCCAGACAGCTGGAAGACTGCTCGTGTACAGCCTGTCTCGAAGAAAGGTTCCAAGTCACTTCCATCCAACTATCTCTCTTCTTTCTGTTGTCAGCAAAGTTATGGGGAAAGGCATCAATGTGCAAATTCTAAAATATCTAACAAAATCACAAACTAATTCACGACAGACAGTACGAATTTCGTCACCAAAGATCCACAGGTTACGATCTTCCTCCCAAACTATGTACCTGGATCGACAGCTTTCTCTCTAATCGGCGCATATCTGTCGTGGTGGACGCTCGCTCGTTTAACTTCCATCCTATCAATGCTGACGTACCCCAATGTTCAGTACTGGCACCAACCCTATTTCTTCTTCACATTAATGACCCGCCCTCTTCAACTACCAATCCCATCCACAGTTACGCTGACGATAGTACTCTTCACTCGCCAGACCAGTCTCGAATCAAGAGCTGGCGCAGACGCAGATTTATGCACCTATCCCTTTCCAAAGATTTTTAATTAATCTTAGATTGGGGTGCCAAAAACCGTGTTCTCCCTGTCACGCAGAAAATCCGGCAACACTTATCCCATCCACATGAATGGCCAAGTCCTACAGAACAAAGAGACGTTCGATCTTGTTGGCATCGCTTTCGAACATGATCTCAGCTGGCACAAACTGATTACTACAATAGACACATCAGCACCTAAAAAGCTTGGTTTTCTATTTCGAGTCCGAAAATACTTCTTCCCTTCCAACTTACACAAGCATACTTTCATCTGAGTGTTCAGACGTATTTCCTAAGCAACCGCCTTCGAACGTCCGTAGATCGTGCTCTAATGACATTTGTCATTTCGCTTCTCTTTTCCTGACCTTCAGGAGCGTGCTAGCCAAGCAAACCCAAGCAAAACTAAATTTAAGTAGTAAATTTAGGTAAATAAACTGATCAAACCTGAGCAAGCCTTAAAAGGCTTATCCACATCTTGCATGTCCGCGGGACATAACAATATGTAGTTTTTAACTATACCTTTGTCCAACCAAAATAAAACTGGCTTTAACCAGGTCTCGATTATTTATAGACAATCGCAGCTATTTGTTTTTTACATCTTTCATTCAAGAATATATTTCATTTTTAAAACCACGTACCGAAATTTAAAAAAAAAATAAGACAAAAATTATGTTAATATTTTTGGCAAATTTCTAATATTACTAAATCATTAAACACTATAAAGAGTATCACATATTTAAATAATCTTATATAGATTATGAAACATACCGAAATTTAAAAAAAAAATAAGACAAAAATTATGTTAACATTTTTGGCAAATCTAGCCGGTTAACTATATGAAAAGTGCCCCAACGTCGTTTCCATGTTCTTACCTCGTAAATTATTATTCTTTGACAGAAACATGTTTACACCCAATTTCAAACCCCTCCTCTCAGTAATGAGGGAGATATGGGGTGGCAACCCTTAATTTAAAAATTCATTATCTTTAAAACTATTTGAGATATCTCAATGAAATTTTAACGGTGTGTAGATATTTATAAGGTTTATATAATATAATTTTTTCAGATTTTTATCTCATTAATAAATGGTAAAAAACAAGATGTTTAATTTTTAGGGGTGGTTTATCATACTTACCCCCGGAGTGACACCAACTAAAAAAAATTAGTATAATCGTCTATTCTCTAGTAATAACAAAAAAATTACACAAAGCTCGAATAGGTGGAACATTGCTAAAAAAAAAGTCAATGTGACATATAAAAGGAAGCATATATTATGGCGAATTAATGTAAGTATAAGTCGCACAAATGAAGGAATCGGGAATAACTTATAATCAAAGCTTAAAACAGCGTATAGTCAAATCTCAAACAAAGACACATTGAGAAAAAAAACCTTTTGTATACATACGTAACGAGAATCATATCATAACAGTAACCTTGATTTTTATTTTTTTTTTTAACAATGTTCCACCTATTCGAGCTTTGTGTAATTTGTGAGAACAGACGATTATACTAAATTTTTTTAGTTGGTGTCACTCCGGGGGTAAGTATAATAAACCACCCCTAAAAATTAAACATCCGAGTATAAACCTTATAAATAACATAGAAAAAAATATATAAAGGTACAACACTTGGAGAGTTCATTTGGTCTCTAACATAAATATAGCAATCTTTGCAAACGCGGCTGGTTTTTCTCTCCGGACACGTGTTTCGGCTACCTCATAGCCATCATCAGCGGAGCTGTATAACCAGAAAGAAATGAAAAGCCCTCATAGTTGAGACAGTTAAGACCGTCTTAGAACTATGGATTCCAAGTTGTGATGGAATGCAGTTTGCAAAGATTTAATGCTATTTGACTGTGAAATACCGCAGTGTGCTGGTATTTGTTAGTGTGTCACGCCATCTGTGTTTTTAGGCCGCAAGTTGAAAGCCATTCTTTAACGCAAGCGCTCTCGCGTTGATTAAGGATGGTTCACCCTTCAAGTGTTACACGTTAGGTGTCATCCGGTGATGGCACATCTTAGGTGCTAAGTGTTGTACCATTATATATTTTTTTCTATATTATGTCGTTTCGGTGACTATACCGAGGAAAAAAATCTTTTCTTATAAATAACTATGCACCGTTAAAATTTCATTGAGATATCTCAAATATTTTTAAAGATAATGAATTTTTAAGATAAGGGTTGCCACCCCCATATCTCCCTCATTACTGAGAGGAGAGGTTTGAAATTTGGCGTAAAAATGTTTCTGTCAAAGAACAATAATTTACGAGGTAAGAACATGGAAACGACGTTGGGGCACTTTTCATATAGTTAACCGGCTAGACCCTTTCTAATATTACTAAATCATTAAATACAATAAGGATTATCACATATTTAAATAATCTTATATATGTAGCTTAGGAAAATTTGAAGCTGTAGATGGCTATGACACTATGATCTGTTTCCGAGTACTGTCGGAAGAAAGCGAGGTCAGCCACCGCTTACTGCTTACATACTTATACACAATTTAAAGGTATTCTTTTCTGTTTATCTTACAACTGAAACTAATATTTAATTACAATAGTCAACATAAACATTTAGAAATTTTTTTGATGAAGTTAAAGCATTGAAACATTCCTAGTTTAAAGGATAATACGACAAATACGGTAACAAGGTTCCAATTTGACATTAAACGATAATCATTTTGTGCGATTTTGTGGCGATTACTGTATATTTCTGGGTTAATACACGATTTACTCCTATTGCGCCTACGCCAAAAGAATCTATATTTTCGGAAGTGTATTTTAAAAGGATTTTACTTTAAAGGTAACAAAAGCATTATTTCTTATGCTGACTTGTAGCATACAAAAAATTATTGATATACCTAATTGGCAACTTATTCGTACTGTGTACTGTGTTTCTTCCCAGTGGCGGGTACCATCGGCTAGAGAAAGTTTAAGGGGCGATTACCAGCTTATTATTACGAAGCGCCATTTATGATTATTTTTCTTCAATCTAAATTCATACCAGGATTTACCGGTTTCAATATATGCAGTGAATTTCACCCAGTATATACAGGGTGCTATGAAATAAAATGCATATATTCGACTGGGTGACTCCTGGGGTAGTCTACAGACATACCCAATACTTTCTTTTCTTAAATCAAACATTTTAAAAAATTTCACAAATACTCTAAAACCCGTCCACATTCGTCGCACCTGGCTGAGCAAACACATGGCGCTTGACGGAAAATTGCGAGCGAAAAATTATTAAAAACAATTGAATTTGTTAAAACGTTGTCAGACGTATAAATCTTTAAGAATTTATTTTCTGTTTTTAAGTGAAATTTAAGATACAGGTAAAAAAATCTTTTCCTAATCTAAGAGAAAAAAAATGGGTAAAACGGCCACTGCGAAATCACTCCTTTTTGCCAGCAGTCTTAGTTTTAAGCAATATTTGCCTAACATAATTTAAATATCAATAAGTAAAACTAATAAATAAATAGAAGTTGCAAAAAATGATGCTTATCTAGTAGGGAATATGTTGAAAACGTCCCCATTGCTTCCAAACAATCGCGCACTCTTCGCAGCGTATTGTCCCGAACCCGTTAGAAGATATTCTCCATAATATTCTTTATTTTTTGGGCTGCCACTTCAACACTATTTCGCAGTTGTTTCACATTTTCAATTGATACACTACCTATACAATATTTCCTTCATCGTACCCCACATTGTACATACACCGAACGCATCAAAATCACCGAAACGCTTCAAAATTGTTGTTAAGAGCGAGGTCTTAAATTAGTGTAACAAAAATGTAAACAAAATATAGTCTCTTTATCACGAGTTTAAATACTACATGTATGCAGATGTTTTATGAAAAAAAAAACACTAAAGAATAGTAAAATTTGATGGATAAAAATATTATATATAATTTGTTTATTTAAAAGCACTTTTGCACGTCCTCAGTTTCTATAGAGCTTGATCCAAAACAGTTTTTTTAGTTTAATAAACGTGGTTAAGTTTCCAGTCATCAGATGGCAATGTTTTCTAATATTTTTGTTCTATCCACTTAATTTGTTTTTACCTGTGCACATCCCACGAATGCAAGCATCACTGCACCGTGGGTGTATATGGGGAAAAACCGACACACATACCCTGTGCTGAGTGCTATAGGGATTTCACCAACACTTTAAAGGGGCGGTGGTGTGATGCCTTATGGATCCAGGAAAAATAATTTTTTACCACCAACCCATTAAAAACAGTTTATATCTTTATCTAGCGTCTTTAACTACTACATAAAGTACAGTGACCGGCAAAAAGTTGGTCACGTATCGTAAACATTTTTTTACTAGGATATCGAGAAAACTTTTTCTAGCGATCGTCTCTGCATGTCCGATAACCTAAAACTACCTTTTAACATTTATTTGCCACGTGACCGACGGTTTGGAGGTAATTTCAAAATAATCGAATTAAATTCTCAAAAAGTGAGATTAGTTGACAACATATTGAAAAAAGTTATTTGAAAAAGTGTTCACAATTCAATATTAATTCGGTTCTTTTATTTAAGTAGGGTAACAATCTAAAACTCACCCACTTACGCTATATTTGGTAATCTTTTTTTTTCTACATTTAAATCAATTAAGTTAAAGTTATTTTTATTACTTTGGCACTAGTGTTGTAAATATCCGTATTCTTTAGATATCCGGATAATACGGAATCGGAATCAGCTAATATCCGTATCCATTATCCGAATACGAATCCATTTCTTGACCCGCGCGACAGATCATGTATACGTATGCCTGCAATACTAAAACATTTTCTACCCGGATACACGGCTAGGTAGGTCGATGCGGTATCGGTATCATTCGAAGTCGAAGGTTAGGGATAGGAAGGCACCGTCGCGTCGGCGTCGTTCGTTCTCGTTTGAATTCGGTTCGGGTGAGGCGGGCCTAGTTTAACCGAGATGGCTCCATCGGGCCTAAAACCCATCGGGCCTAAAGTTCAACTGGCCTAAACCCGAGTGTATCCGGCGGGCGTTCGGTTCAGCTCGTATGGCATAATCCGTTTTACACCCATTTGGCCTAAATCTTGACGTGCAGCAAACTATTTTGCAACGAATACTAATTAAATTAATACAGGCTATTTTGGATTTTGGTTAGAATGGCTGAACAGCTGATCGTAGACGAAATTTCAAATTATCGTCGTCCCATAAAAGAGTGTGTACTAATTTATTTGCACCTTTCTCAGTATTTTATGGATAATAAGTTGTTTTTCTTATTTTGTTTAATTAGCTTACGTTTTAAGAATAGTTTTTAGTGGTTTAATTAATGGTGAATACTATTAACTGTTTTATTGATTTTTTTGGGATAAAACGAAGAGGTCAGGTCTATTTGTAGTGCGTTTTTACTTCACTTTCATCAGTTTCCGAGTACCTAATATTTTGTTACTTTAAAATTGCATTTAAGTACTTGACTATAAGTGTTTTTAGAGGTTGAACTTATTAAATAGGTAATCAAAAACTAAACTTTAGCAGTTAATACTTATGTCATACAGGACACATCTGTGGAAGAACTAAAAGAAACTGCTATTATTAGTTATTTCACTTATTTCCAGGAGAAAATCGCCGAACAATTCTAATATTTTCTAGCATCTTATGCAACTGGATACTTTGGAAAATTGTTGCCACGGTACTAACTCCGAAGCGAAGAACTTTTACTGTCAGCGTACCTCATATCGTACGGTTTTATAATGGGTAGTTCTTTGCTTTTTAAGTGTGAAATGATCTAGAATTGTAATTATAATTTGTGTGATAATCTAAAAAATACAAGACACTTCTTTTTGCTTTCCTGCTCTTTCATACATCCAAAGAAAATAAAAAGGGTTTGCTTTGCATACATCATGTAAAAATCATGTTTGTCAAGAAATCCTAACCTAACAAAATTTTAAAATAGGCGGGAGATTTAAAATGGTTACATTACCATTTTGAAAAATGCTCGTAATTTTTAACTGCTACAGCAGTTATTTAGCTGCTTTAGCGGTTGCTAGACATCCATTTTACCTTTGTATAACTTTATATCAATTTTGAAATACCCGGTTTTATCCGCATGACAATTTTACCCGCATAACAGTTAAAAAAACGATTTTCGGGTACCTAACTACCCGCAAATCGGCAACACTGAATCATTGACTTCTTTTACTAAACAGTTTTTACTACTGTTCTTTTTTATATAACTTATAATCCTCTCCTTGCTCCTAGCAACTTTTTAGTAGGCCTTCAAACATGGATTTATTAAGAATCCATGCCTTCAAAGGTGTCCTACTACCCATAGGCAGCCACCTACGTAAAGACATGTAACAACGGTTGTCTGTGCGTAGTACTAAAATAACACTAAACATTTAAAATAAAAAATTTCAAATAAAACAATGTGTATTATTTATTATTTGCACTTAGCACTGCTTTTCAGGCGTGACCCGTAAAACTTTAAAGTTGTATATCTCTGTTCTACTTATGAGACCCATGGTAAGGTCAGGTTTGTTAACAGTCCTACTAGGAATATTTTGGTAAAGATTTTTTTTTTGTAATTTACGATAAAAGTTGAATTTTTGAATTAACCCACCTTATTAATTAACACGCTTAGCTATTTTGTTTCTTATTTTTTCTAAACAAATTGTAGGTACATCATTTTGTCGACAATTCTTAAATTTTAAGAGAAAAAATATTTGATTTGAAAATTGAATTGAAAATTATTGAAGTTAGTGTAATTTTCTTTGTATGCTTTGTAATTGTAATACTGTTGTAATCACAACACACAAATGAGATCTCAAACAAATAATAGGTCACTTCAGATCTTTAAAAAGACGCTGATGCTAGGGAAGCTGCTTGAGACAAATCTAACCAGCAACTAATCCGAAATAAAATTTGGCGCCAATATCCGAGAATAAAATAATCAATATCACTTGCCAGTCTTGCCACTGCGTCACTACATACTAAACCGAATAATTGTTTCCATACAACACTTACACGAGTACAATAAAGAAAGTATGCGTATTCCATCCTTGTTTGTCAACTTCTCGAGTGTTAGGCCAATTGCAGAATCCGATTCGATACGAAGTGAGCTTCGGGATTAGGCCAGATGAACTTTAGGCCATTTGTGGCTATCCCGTTTAACCAATGGGTCTCATCCCATATGATACCCGTTACCCCGATAACTATGCGATCTTTTTTAGGAAAGGTCATTAGAAAGAGAAAGCATAAGATCAAATATGCCACATCGCAGACCGTGTTGTTCGCTTATACTCGATTCCGATTCCGTTTTCTCTTTGCACTTTGCATTAGTATACAGCCGATGCGAATTTATTTGATTCCGAATCCGTATTCAAGTTCTCGGCCGGTTCCGGATAATCCGGATTCTTTTAATACCCGTATCCAACGGATTTTTGGATACGTATCCTTACATCACTATTTGGCACTACAAGCAAGTGTATTGGCCCCGGGTCCTACAACTTAACGTGGGCTCCGGACCACGGTCCTCAGTAACTCGACAGCCAGATCATGCACCCCCAAGGGCTGTCAACCCTTGGTTTCGCGCTAATCTGTCTGTCTTTTTTAACCTACCGACTGGGGAGTGTGAAACAACGCCTTCATCCTACGAAATATCCGATCTCTTTAAATAAATTAATCCTGAAAATTGGTTTCCCGATAAACAACTGGGTGTGGTCAGACTTTATTTTTTCCAAATAACTTTATTTAATATCTTGCCAACTAACCTCACTTCTTGATAGTTTCATTCAATTTTTTTTTTATTTCCCGTCAACCCAGCGGTCACGTGACAAGTGTTAAAATCGATTTTTCGGTTATTAGACATGCAGGGGGGCCCATATGTGGCCAACTTTTTGCCGGCCACTATACAGGGTGTCCGGTAACTTATGGGCCATAGAGCAACTGGAGATAGTAGATATAAAAATATGTCTTTTGAGCCAAATTTGCCCAAGTAAAATGTTAGAGGTTAAAGAGATACAGGGTGTTGAAAGTGAAAATTAATTTTCGAAAAATGATGATAATTTTGAAACGGTTTAAGATATCGAATTCAAAATCGGTATAACTAGGTTTTCGAGAGTGAGAAATTCGAATTTGGTGTTAATTTCAAGATACTCCCTAGAGGGCGCTTGCTACGTGCTTCATGTTGAACTAATTCATCCATATTTTTTTAACCGTGCAGTTACTAGTATTTATACTTTAAACTATAAAAGAACCTACCTTTTTACGTAAAAAAGGTACTCTTGGTCGATCTCGATATCTCAAGCCGTTACCCAGATTCTAGGACTTGATAAAAAGGCAGAAAAAAAAACAAAATGAAAATATTGGAAACTATTAAAAATTTGTTTTAATTCACTTTAGTAAATGTTGAAAGTGTCCACCGTTTACTTCAATACATTTTCTTAAGCTTTTTAACAAATGACGTCTCACATTCAGGAAGATATTTTGATTATCTCCTATAACAATGGCGGCTTCTTGAATTTTTTGTTCAAGTTCTTCCCGTGTATTGGATTCATCACCATATACCAAATCCTTCATGTGTCCCCACAGATAAAAATCTAACGGGTTAATATCTGGGCTACGCGGTGGCCAAGGAAATTCGCTACCGCGACCAATCCACCGATGTGGAAAACGCTGATTTAAATGATTTCGAACAGGAACTGCAAAGTGTGCTGGGGCACCATCTTGCATGTACCACATATTGTGTCTTATGTTCAGAGGTATATCATCCAGAAGGTAAGGTAAATCGTTTTCTAAAAACTGCACATATTGTTCTCCATTAAGCCTCTGCGGAAGCTGATATGGGCCGATCAAGAAATTGTCGATAATGCCGCACCAAATATTTATCGAAAACTCGTGTTGAAAATGTCTTTCTTTGGGTAGTCGTGGATTTTCCAAAGCATAGTGATGATTATTTTTCCAGTTAAAAATTCCGCGTCTTGTAAAAGTTGCCTCGTCAGTAAATAATATTTTTCTCAGGAACATGGGATCTTCGTTATTCTTATTTAGTAGATTTTGACAGAATTCTGATCTGACTGGCAAATCTCCTGGCAGTAAATTTTGAACGGGCGTGAAATGGTAAGGAAATAAATTTTCTGCATTGATGACTTCTGAGACGGTCGATTTACCTATTCCTGTAGAAGCTTCCAAACGCCTAGTACTTAATTCAGGATTTTCCGCGATACGAACCAAGATCTCTTCTTCTTGTTCGACCGTTATAGTTTTCGGTCGTCCACCAGGATTTTTGACATAAAACGAACCTATTTCACCTAACTGATTGAATATTCTTTGAAATATTTTTCGGTCTGGAATGATTCTGGTTGGGTAGAGTTCTACATACCTTCTAAGTGCAGCACGACTATTATAATTCGCTTGTGCATAAACGCAGACCATATCACGTAATTCACGGTTAGAAAACTTATTAAGCCTGGGCATTTTTATTTGAAAAGATTACAGTACTTGGATATTGCAAAAACTTTGTACTTACGTACCTTTGACGGGAAAAAGTAGAAAATAATGACAGTTTTCACCGCAACAAATTTTGTCAAAATGCAAGGCACACTTTGTGAATTAAATATTTCTCAGCAATCAACAGAATGTGCAATGGAACATTCAGACGCTAGAATCTGGGTAACGGCTTGAGATATCGAGATCGACCAAGAGTACCTTTTTTACGTAAAAAGGTAGGTTCTTTTATAGTTTAAAGTATAAATACTAGTAACCGCACGGTTAAAAAAATATGGATGAATTAGTTCAACATGAAGCACGTAGCAAGCGCCCTCTAGGGAGTATCTTGAAATTAACACCAAATTCGAATTTCTCACTCTCGAAAACCTAGTTATACCGATTTTGAATTCGATATCTTAAACCGTTTAAAAATTATCATCATTTTTCGAAAATTAATTTTCACTTTCAACACCCTGTATCTCTTTAACCTCTAACATTTTACTTGGGCAAATTTGGCTCAAAAGACATATTTTTATATCTACTATCTCCAGTTGCTCTATGGCCCATAAGTTACCGGACACCCTGTATAAAAGAATATACGCTAATTTGATCGCATTAGAAACATACAAATACTTGAAAGGTAGCTCGCTTTGAGAAGATATTTAGACTAGAATGACCATAGGTGACTAACTAAAAACGCAATAAAGGCTTTTAATTCCTGTTGTCATGAAATGAAAAATATTTAATGTTAAAACCTTATTTCAATAATAAAAAAAGTTTTATTAGTAATGTATCGTAGTCTAATATTTATATATTTTTGGTTTGTGAACTCATTCCAAAATGCTTTGCCATTATGTACCTATTCGTAATAAGACGGCTGCGTTTATACACTGGATAGTTAACAAAAAAATCTGCCTTAGCTGGGTTTGTAAAATGAATCGTATTTAAGCTAAAGCAACAAAATTACAAATTAAGTTTTTAAGGTGTTCACCCTGTATCTCACCAGAAGTGAATGTTCAACCAAGGCAAAGCCTGACCCATATGCAAGATTTCATTTTTTTATCGGGTAGTTCAGTCAGACATGCCGACGAAAATGGGAAAACATGTTCTTCGTGAGACCCCAAAACCTGTAGCTATGGAAAAATCTCGAGAGTTGATATTTTTACGATTATCCTCCTGAGACCCGAGCCTTTAGTTTTACTAATTTTTCGGTAAAACTTTAGTATTTATATTACTTTTGGTCAAAAAAACACATGTGAATTTTTAAAATTTTTTTCTTTTTTGCTTTATTAAAAAAAAATTAAGTCCATTTCAATGGACATTAGGACGGTATCGGTATACAAATTATTTTAAGTGAAATTCTTTAAAACAGTTACTGTTTCCTGTAAAACATAAAAATACATCACATGACTCACAATAAACTTTAGTTTTTTGCTTGCACCCAGGATTCTTGCATCTAACAGAGTTCTTTAAGTCAGTAGCTATTGCAGGAAAGTGTTCCATACTTTTTTTTGTAGAACGGCTTTGAGATAATGGTCTGGGACTTGAAGTGCTTCTGTTTACCAAAGATGGAATATTGGTAAAGTCCAAAGAATTTTCAGTATTCTTATCTTTGAGTAACCACTCAGAGACACCAATTTTAAATTCCAGAAATTTCATAACGGATTTGTTACTATCCCCGAGTTGCTTTCGGTCATCCCTGTAAAATATCCAAGAATTTGCAATCGCCATGTCAAATAAGTGGAAAATGGTTTTCACCGTCCACTTCCTACTCCTGGCCCCCATGCGGTAATAACTTATCATCCTATCTATTAAGTCGACTCCCCCCATGCACTCATCAGGTATATTTTTTGACAATGTTTTGCCTGGATACCTGAACATACCGGGAGTCCTTTTTTGACCATCGTCTGCATTCATCCGAAGGCTCTATTTGGAAAAAAGATGAGGCTAAAATTATCGCCTTCATATCATACCATTGTACAATGCTTATTTTTCCGTCAGATCTTATATCCTGCTCCGAAGAACCACGCCCCAATCGAGCCGCGATCTTGTCCGATGTTAAATTTACTGATTTGGGAACTCTTGATTTCATAAGTTAATAAGCCCGTTAATAAAATATTGTTATTTAACATCTACTCGATAAGAGGTATGGTGGTAAAATATCTGTCCACGTAAATTTATGTTCCTTCTAACAATGTTGCACTCAATCTAATAACAGCAGATGGGCCCACACCCAAATTTGTAACTTCGTTCTCTAGAAATGTGTTTGCCCTGATAAATTTCAAAATCTAATATCAAGCCCTTGGGAGTGGCGCAAACAAAATTTTTCAACCCTTCTGGGTTAGGTTTACCACGCACAAATTGTTTCATGTGGCACTGACCTGTAAATGGAATCATCTGTTCGTCAACAGCGACCTCCTGGTTTCTCGGAAGTGCTTCGCAACCTTTTTTAATTCTTTCATTTAGAGGACGAACCTTAAAAAGTTTGTCAGCCTTCTGTTCATTTTCAGACACATCAGCGTCAATAACCACTTTTAAATTGCTCCTAATTTGAAAATATCTATCATGTGTCATTGAACTAGCAATACTACTAACTTTAGTCATTTTAGCCCAGTACATCTTAATTTGGGGGTACTTAAGACAAGACATCAAAAGCGAAATTCCAAAAAATGTTTTTACTTCGGCGACCGTCAGGTTCATAGGCTTTCCTTTTTCTTGCAAATATCTAACATTTGTGCAATTAGAAATATTTTCAAACTCCGAATCTTCAAAATACATACCAAAGTATTCTTTAATTTTCCAGTTTTGCCTCTCGTAAACTGTGTCTGTAACTCCAGTAAAGTTGACATCTTGAGGGATAAAAGTACCCATTTTTTTCCATGATTTACGTTTGGCATCGTCGGCAGACTTTTGTTGAACCAGCTTCTTCCTGAGTTCGCTGAGTGGTTCATTATCTGAGTCGTCGTCAGATAGCAATTCTGGGCCCTGCTCCTCGTGAATCTAAAGGGACATCTAAATCTGATCCCTGACTATCAATATTTCCTTCGTCCGAGTTTTCTGACTCAATTAAGTCATCATAGTCATTGTCTGACAAATTTTCACAATCAGACAAGTCAGAGTTTTCTAAGGATTCTAGAAGCTTTTCGTCGTCCTCTCCAGGTCATAAATACGTTTTCCTGCCAAAGATAGCTGAAACAAAAAAAATACTAGTATTATTTTTGTATGCTAACGCCCTGACGTCCACTGAAATGGACGTAGTTGTTGTAGGCAAAAAACAAACAGATATTAATTTGCCAAAACCTTAATAGTACTTGTATGTATCCACTACATCCTTAACTACAAGTTTAATAAAAAAATTGCAATTTTAACTCAATAATATTGGCTACTTACCATCAATTGTTTCTTTGCGAAATGCCGCCATTTTATCACATGTTTATAATAGCAATAGACGCATTAAAATATTCTTCGAATAAGCTGCCGCAGTGTTGTCACGTTGATAAGTATGTCCATTACGATGGACCGAGGGACTTCGCGCTGTAATTGTGGTTTTTAACAAAGTAAACAATAAAACGTTGTTTATATATATATATATATATATATATATATATATATATATATATATATATATATATATATATATATATATATATATATGTTTATATATACAAAATATAATTTTTGTAAAATAAATTGTTTTCGCAACAAAAGGGCAATTGATTTTTTAAAAGTGTTCATCCTGTATATATTTCACTAGAAGAGTAGCCAGTTTCGAGCCAGAGTAAAGCCTAATTTATATGCATAATATCATTTTCTTTGATCAAATAGTTTTTAGGTTTATGCGCCAACAGACAGACCTACGGAAATGAAAAACCATGTTTTCCGTGTTCAAGAGACTCCGCGACATGAGTATTTGAAAAAATCGAGAGGTGATTATTCCACAAATAAAATACTTACAATAATGTTTAAACACTATTAAACATGCCTCTGAACTGGATCGAGCAAGAACGCGGGTAAGGGCTTCAATGCATTAAATCGATGCTTCAATGCATAAAATAAGACTACTGCTACTACTGGTAGGTACTCTGAATTTGTACTTGTACCTACCGGCTGAGTCAACGATTGCGCGGAGTAATTTTATGCCTTGAAGATATTTGTCGATAATAAGCTTTTGTGTTAAGGTATGGTTAGATATTCTGCACATTTAAAAATATTTTGATTTATAAAGGGTGCGTTCAAAAGTAGGGTGTCACAAAGTTAATTTTTTAAATGGGAGACCCTGTATTTTAATGAATTTTTTAATTCTACTGGTAATTTTATAACTTTTTCACTATTGGTTAAACATACGAAAAAGTCATAGTTTTCAAGATAATTCGACTTGTAATGAAAATTTAGCATTTGCAAGCATCTCTTTGTTGTGAAAATACTACTTACATTTTGACTCCAAGCGATTCATAATTTGTATCCTAAGTAAATTAAGTCAAAACATATATCCACTCTGAAATATTTGACATCTCATTTACCCGTTTTATATCTAGGTCCAAAGTCAGAAAATTTCTATTTAAAATGTGTCACTTTTATCAAATGGAACATGCTATATATTTTTCTGCCACCTTATAGCTCGTCAAAAACTCTTCACATTTTGTAAAGAATCTCCTATCCCTATCTCTAATCGTTTTTGAAATATTTTGATTGACATTTTGAATACAATAGATAAATGAATACTTTCATTCGCGGTAGAAGTAAAAACCTGTAGATAAAACTAATATATACATATATATATATATATATATATATATATATATATATATATATATATATATATATATATATATATATGTGTGTGTCGTGGTTAATCCGGGAATACATCCGTTCGTTTGATTCGTTTCTAGTTGAAAGTTGCAGACGTTTCGCCAAAATCTCATTTGGCATCTTCTGTGCTTACTCGCTGGTCGTAGAAAGTAAACTGAGGGTGGCAGCCGCAGTGCGTGGTTTATAGTGGATCGCCTCGGTCTTAGGTCGTATCTATTGGCCGGCGTTGGCTCCGCCCCCTGAGTGGTCTGCTTGGGAGCTGTGTTCGGCTTCACTTGGTTCTCGGCCATCGTGGTGTTAATGTTAGAGGGCTTGATGATGGATTTCCATGTTGCTGGAAGGTTCAAGGTATCGTCGCGTTTGTTTAGGTTGCCGCTTTTTTCTATTTCGATTGCTTCGCGGATAAGCCTGGTTTTGTGGTGGTATATGTTGGCTATCTGTTTGCAGCTGTCGAAGTTGATTTTGTGTCCTGTTTCAAGCTGGTGACGGAAAAGGGCTGACGATGTTTGTTTGTTCTTGATGCAGAGCTTGTGTTCTTCTAATCTTGCTGATATTCGTCTATTGGTCTGTCCTACATATGTTTTGCTGCAGGTCACACATGAGATGCTGTAGACACCGTGGTTTTCAAGTTTTATTTTATCTTTTGGGTTTCTTAGAGATGCTCCTATTGTTTGGTGTGGCTTGTAGGCGATGTTGTGCTAGCGTAGGATTCTCCCGATTCTGTCTGTTGTTCCCTTGATATATGGTAGTATAGATATGGGCCTGTCTTTGGTGGATTCTTCTGGTTTCTTTTTTTGGCGATTTTGTTCCTGGTCTATGGCTTTTTTATTGTATGTGTTTTGTAGCCGTTTTGTTTTAGAGCTGTTTTTATGTTGTCTAGTTCCTGTTGTTTCCCTTGGGAGTCTGTCAGCCGGATGGATCGTGTAATCAGCGTGTTGGGTACTCCTTGTATTTGAGTCGGGTGGTGATGAGACTCAGCGTTGAGGTATCTGTTTGTGTGTGTTGGTTTTCTATATACAGTGTGTCGCAGAGTTCCTTCTTTTGTTTTTGTTACTAGCACGTCTAAGAATGGAAGACTGTTATTTTCTTCGAGTTCTATGGTGAACTGGATTTTTGGATGGCGGGAATTTAGATGATCCAAGAATTGGTGGAGTTTGTCCTTGCCGAAAGACTATATTACGAAAACATCGTCGACATATCTAATCCATAGTTTTGGTTTGAGATGGGCTTCTTCAAGAGCATTGTTTTCGAAGTAGGTCATGAAGAGGTTTGCTATGGCTGGTGATAGTGAAGAACCCATTGCTGCGCCTTCCGTCTGTCTGTAGATCTCTAAGAAACCCAAAAGATAAAATAAAACTTGAAAACCACGGTGTCTACAGCATCTCATGTGGGACCTGCAGCAAAACATATGTAGGACAGACCAATAGACGAATATCAGCAAGATTAGAAGAACACAAGCTCTGCATCAAGAACAAACAAACATCGTCAGCCCTTTTCCGTCACCAGCTTGAAACAGGACACAAAATCAACTTCGACAGCTGCAAACAGATAGCCAACATAGACCACTACAAAACCAGGCTTATCCGCGAAGCAATCGCCATCTTGTTGGAGCCCCATATTTTGCCTTTCATCAAAGGCTACTTCTGCCAATAGTCTTGGAAACTCCCGTTGCAAGAAAAAGTAGATCCGTTTAAATGATCATTAAAAAAATATGGCCCTATAATTCTGTTGGGAAGAATGCCGCACCACATATTAAACGACCAATGGTTTTGGTGGTGAACTTCACGGACCCAGTGTGGGTTCTCCGTTGCATAATAATGCATAATATTGTATCTATTGACAGCATCATTACTTCTAAATGTAGCCTCATCTGAATACATTATAAATTTTTAAAATGTTTGGTTTACTTCAATTTGGGCACGTAACCATCAGCAATAAGTTACGTGCCTTTGAAAATCTTCATCGTGAAGTTCCTGATGTATATGGCACGGGTGGTATTTATACTTGCGCGTTGTTAGGTTTGCCGTTGACTGTGACGTATCACACAGTGAAGTTAATTTACGGCTACTAACTTGGGGATTCGCCTGTTTCGAGTTCTTTTTCACCATATGTAGCTATTCTATTGACAACTTCACATTTTGAATGTTCCACACTGTCGGTTGAATCAAAACGTTCCAATAAACTTTGAATTGAATATTTTATCATAAATTTTAAAATCTGGAATACGTAAAACTATCAAATCCTTTAGTCCGTGAACCGCTTTTTTTAATAATGGGCCCAAATCTATTAAAACTAAAATAGCAATTTCTGCGTGTTGTGCGGGATGTGAAATATTATCATTTAACTTATAATGAGAGCACTACATTCATACATTACTAATTAAGAAAATAGGCCCTGCCCCTAGCGCCGAACTGCTTTTTCTTAAAATGATTTGTGAAACTGTATCTAATTCAAAGGTGACGAAAGACGGTTTTGTGAAAGCGGAATGCTCAAATGGTGGCAAAATCCTTTGCGTCAAATCCAGATTTCTGTTCTGCCGAATTCAGGAATATTAAAACATCTGTGTAAGTACATGGTGCATTCGTGTAATTTAATTAAGTTAACACTTACATTAAAACGATCTCCACAAAAGAAAAGCTACTTTGGGTTGATAATATAATAATTTTGGATCTCTTTTTGCAAGGTTTAACCAAGCTTTTCTTATTCTGTCATCGTTTGGCACGTTGATCATTATTTTTTCGAGTGTCTTTATACTTGCTACCATCCCTCTGACCCTGTACAGACCATTATCCATGCAGCACAGAATATAGAAGAATGGTTCCTATCCAACCGCCTGAGCCTTATTGAATCAAAGATACAAGACTTAAATTTATCTCTAAATAAATCCCAATATAAGAACAGATAATATGGCTAAGTTTCTCGGTGTTTTTCTTGATCCCAGTTTAACCTGGTCAGAGCATGTCACCCAGCTGAGTAAAATACCATCTATGATAACCTTGTTATCAAAAATCTTACAAGGAGTGTATCGTTGGAGGTATTTATGACAGCTTACCATGGGTACTTGGATCTGCTAGGATTTTTGGACTTCAACGTAGATGCGTACGCCCCATGGTGGGGCTTGGATATCGTGAGTGCTGTCGTAGCCATTTTAGAGAGCTTGGTTTACTGACTTTCCCTGCAGCTTACATACTGCAATGTCTCTGCTACATTAAACAGAATATGCGGTATTTTACCCCACACTTTGAGGTTCACCGCTATGACTCTTGCAAGAACCAGAAGGGGTACTGACTACTACTGTGTCTTGTTTCTGGGACGATTGAGGTGGTTTCTAATACTTTATTCTTTTGAGGCATATCCCAACTATAATTTTAATGAATTGTTTTAATGTGTTACCTTTAAAAGTATGTATTTAAAAAAAAAGTACAACTGTTGTATGTAGTTAGATGAAATCTCTTAAGTACAAGTATGTTTTTTAATGTAAATTTTTAATCTGTTTTATAATAATCAGACTGTGTTATAATACGATAAATTTGTAATAGGTTCTTTTAATAGGAATCACTATTTTATATTATTTTTGACTTGTAAAAGCACTTCAGTGTAATACTTATCAATAAAAGCTTAGTTACTTGGTACTGGTGTCTTTGTACTACACACCAGTTATAAGTACTGCGACTCATAATTAAGGTGAAATATCAAAAAATAAGCCGCACTTTCGTTTGCTTGTTTGTTTCGTCACACGTAAAATGGTACTACAAGCGTTTTAGCGCCAAAATTTAGAATCCAAATGTAAAAGACTGCGTTAGGCTATTTAGCGATTCTATATTGGAAAAATAAAAACACCAGTGGTAACTTACAACGATGTAACCAATTTAAGACATTTTTTTAAAAAATTGTCAAATACCCTATTGGGTTTGTTACTGCGCGGCGCTTTATATAAGCTCTATTTTTAGCTGTAGATTCAATTTTTGTTGTAGAAAGTTTTTGCACTGCCGGATCTTTAAATTTGTCAAATAAATAATTTGCTAAATGAGCTTATAAAACCAAATGAGTGGATTATAAAAACGTTAACATGTCACATTGTAGTCACAGAAATAAACAAAAACCGGCATATTATAATTTAACCGGTTAATTATTCCAGAATAATTTTAAAAATACATATGTCAATCGCAAAAAAAGGCACATTTAAATAAAATAACAAATAAAACTGCATATAAGGCCCTCAAACCGTAGCCAAACTAATCAACCATAATTTATCCTAATTTATTTCAGTAGTTGATTTTAGTTTAATTAACTTAATTAGCTGTCACAATGCATATAAATAGGAAGTAACCTTGTAATCAGAAAAGGGATCGCGAGCCATCTGTAGAATATCACAATTTAACTTTTAGACAAAGTTGAAAACATTATAACAACAAAGTAATTGCCGGGCTAAATAATACAGTGTTAATTGCGGGCACTTTAAAGGACAATACCTAGATTAATTCTGAGACAAAGGTTCATACATTCGTTCCAAACGGTATCGTTTTCAAGATATATAGTGTTCAAGTTTATACAAAAATATAATTTATTTTAAAAATCCATCTATCGCGAGTGCATAAAGGGGCATTTCTAAAACATAATAAGTTTCAGTGTTTACCAGTGCAATATGGGTTATTTACGAGGGGTAAATCACTGCCTAAAATTTGTACAGTAAAATGTCCTTTTTCAAAAAATACCCTTTAATACCCCAAAAAATACCCATGAATACCCAAGAGTCTCTTGAAGTTGCTTTTCAATACCTCAAAATACCCTTCAAATACCTAGTAATTCGGCCATATCAACAATTTTCCCAGTAAATGCCCGCAATACCCATTAATTCCTCAAAAGTTGTACAGGGATATCCAAATCAAAGTGAACAGGCCTTATAACTTTTTATTTTTAAAGATGGGAAAAATATTAAATATGCTGGTTTTGGGGATTTTTATGGATCAGTCATATATCTTATCAGCAAAACAATTGAGCATCCAATAAAAAAATATAGTATAAAACATCGATTTTCTCGCTTATTTTAAATTGGGTGGTATGATTTTTATCATGGATTTATTAGGACTGGATACGGGATGATTTCACATTCTTTGAAGCCAAAACAAACCATTCTAAACGACACTGTAAACACAATTTGTAAACATTGGCCACATCTTATTTTACCTTGTATTTTTGTACAAAAATACGTTAGAAGCATCACAAGATTTACTAAAAGTAATAAAAGCCCCAAAATATTGTATTTTTCTGCTAAATAGTAATAAATTTAAGTTAAATAGGTTTTATTATTTATAGGTTATGTTATGTTAGGTTATTTCTAAAGGCGTTTATTTAAAGTCGCTCTGAGTCATTTATAAATCTATATAAATCTATACGTCGCACTTTTTCTTTTCTAGTTCATTAGACAAAGACGTACGTGTAACCGAGCGTTCGCAGACGTTTTTCCTAAGCACCCAGCAGACAACACTTCTGAGCTCCAACACTCCAATGCTACTACCATTCTTGATTCAATTACGTAGTAATTCGTAGTCCTGTCTATGTTCGTAGTTCGTAAACTGCTCTCTCAAGAGAATAACAAACAACAAAATATTTATATTATATAAGGCTTCACGTTCGATAGGCTCACAGTATACGGATATCGAATCCATATTATAATAGATCCATGATTTTTATCATATTTTTGAATTATAGGAGAAGTTCTAGACATATTTCTATATATAAGTAGTTCTATAACATACCCTATGCGGTTTTTCAATCGTTTTTGAAATATTTCAAATTAAAAATTATTTCGCATAAATCATGGATTTATTAAGAAAGGATTCGATGTTGCGTATACTGTGAGCGTACCGAACGTGAAGCCTTATATTTGTTGTTTGTTATTAAAACATCTTCCTCTAGAGGTACAGTTTACGAACTTTAAGGAAATACGTAATTGAATCAAGAATGGTAGTAGAAAGAGATAAAATAGCATTGGCGTGTTGGAGCTCAGAAGTGTTCCTGTCTCTGCTGGTTGCTTAGGAAAAACGTCTGAACACTCCGTTACACGTACGTCTTTGTCTAACGAACTAGAAGAGAAAAAGTGCGACTTATAGATTTATAAGTGACTCGGAGCGACTTTAAATAAACCTTTAGAAATAATATAACCTATAAATAATAAAACCTTTTTAACTTAAATTTATTATTATTTAGCAGAAAAATAAAATATTTTAGGCCTTTTATTACTTTTAGTAAATCTTGTGATGCTTCTAACGTATTTTTTGTACTAAAATACAAGATAAAATAAGATGTGGCCAATGTTTACAAAGTGTGTTTACAGTGTCGCTTAGAATGGTTTATTTTGGCTTCAAAGAATGTTAAATCATCCCGTATCCATTCTTAATAAATCCATGCCATAAATATACTTTAAACGTAACTATCTGCTACCTTTTTAAATTTTCTTCGTAGGTAAGTCAAAGTTAATGTCAAGGTTGACAATAATACTGAATTTATAATTTTATTTTTATGCAAAATGGGTTATTCTATTAATAAGAGATTGAAAATGTTAAAATTATATTTAAAAAATAACAATAATGTTAGAGCGACTCAAAGACAATATGAAGAAAGTATTGAAGAGGGACAAAGATCTCCATCATTAAACACCATAATAAAAACAAATAAAAGACTAGAAGAAATGGGATTTCTGGGCAATGGAAAAAGAAGAAGAGAAAGAAATGAAGAAAGGGACCTAGCGATTTTATTATATTTTCAAGAGAATCCAAAAAAATCAATTCCCGATTGTGTGCGGTATCTCAGATATGGAAGAAGAGATAAAATGTTGACTTATCGAACAGTTCAAAGAACGTTTAAGTATTTTAAGTATAGACCATATAAAATTATGGCATTTCAAAAGCTTCGTGCGGAGCAAAAAGAAAGGCGATATACTTTTGTCACAAATATTAACGAAAGAATGCCGCAACGTCCTAATTTATTTCATACTATCGTTTGGACAGACGAAGCAACTTTCTCGGCAGCGGGAATGTTGAATAGACAAAATGTTCATGTTTGGTCGGATGAAAATCCCTTTACCGTCGAAGATATTGCTTTTCAAGGGCGTGACTCAATTAACGTTTGATGTGGGATATTACAGAGTAAAATTCTAGGACCATTGTTTTAACGGGGAGCATTAACTGGCCAGCGCTATCTTAATTTTTTAGAAAATGAAATCGAAGATATTCTCGACGAATTACCACTTGAAGAACGTCGACGTATGATATGGCAGTAGGATGGAGTGCTTCCTCATAATATAATTCAGGTTCGCAATTTTTTAAACCATCAGTATAACGAATGGATCGGTAGATATGGAACGTTACATTGGCCTGCAAATAGCCCAGACATTTAGATACATTTCTTTGGGGTCATTTGAAAAATGTCATATACAGCAATAATAATGAAAATATTGAAGAAATTCAAAGGAAGGTGAGAAATGAAGTAAGACATCTGAACGAAAGTGATGCTGAAAGTATTACACACTTCAAAGGCAGAGAAGAATATATGAAAAGTGCGAAGAATTGAATGCGGCCATGTTGAAAATTTCTTTTGATATTTATTCGCCAATGTTAACATTTATCTGTTTATGTTATAATCAGTGAGCGGAATCACGATGCCACAACAGAGTCGCACTCAGGACAAAAGCTATTTTACATGTTATTAAGTTATTAATTGTTTCCAAATACTAAACAGATTTTACAGTAGAATATATTATACATATATTCCTTTCTGATAAACAACGCTTGGAGTTGCATGGGTTTTGCATGGTTGCAAGTATTGTTCTTTCGCAGAAATCATAAATTAAAATAGTTGTAGCTAAATACAACGTTATTCGGTTATGGCGGTTAGATGAATAGCAATGCTAGATCTCGCCGTCCATTTTGCAAAATTGTAGACAAAAATTTGTTCAACTGAATAAAGGCTTTATTTATTTATTTATTTATTATTTTATTATTCTTTATATATACACCTATTATAAAAATTGTATAATGAAGAAAATATATGTATATATATATATATATATATATATATATATATATATATATATATATATATATATATATATATATATATATATATATATATATATATATATATATATATATATATATATATATATATATATATATATATATATATATATATATATACCCAGTCAAAACCCTGTGAACTCAGGTAGAAAATTTCCCCAAGCTTTTAGATGTAACTAAGAGCTTAGGTACCTGGGCGTACTAAATCGACCCTAGAAAGTTCGAGAAATTCAAATTGTTTAAGAAGCGCCTAGTTTAATTTTGTCAGTCGCTTGTTACTCTAGTTGCGAGTAAGCAGTTACCTGTCACCGACGTGCATTTTCTGTGCTGCGTGCGTAATTTGTGTGCTATCAAATTTGTGTGTGGATCCATATTTACATAAATGGATCCTATAGGTAATATATTATTGATGAAAAATATTAGCAAAATTTTTATCGTTTATGCATTTTAAAACTTAGATATTTAGAATGATCTATTCCAAAAAAAGATTTCTTATTTTTGCTCAAAAGTTTAGTAACTGATCCCACCAAATATTTGTAGAAGTAAAAAAGATTACACATTCCTTGTATTTACCAAATTAAAATTACCTCCTAGAAAGTGCGAACTTAAGAGAAAAGTTAAATCACGTAAAGGGTGTCACAATGGAAGAAATTAGTATTTTATTTTTATTATAAAATACTTATGGTATGGTATTATCTGGTCAAGAGCAAGTTCCGTTGCCTTTACCAGGCGCAAACTATCTAAGATACTTGGAAGCTGTCCTTCCGACAATTTACAAAAAAAATACAGATATTTACAAAATGAAATTAAAAAGAAAACTGGGAGTGTGGACTATTTATATTACTAATAATACGTTTTACCTTAATACATTATAATGCAAAAAAAACAAAAACAAGTTTTGGTCAGGTATTTTGAAAAATTCACCTGTGTGCGTTGGGTCAAATACACACACAAATGGGAATTACAATTACAAAAGAAATAGTACTCTAGACTAATAATTTTTTAAGGATCAATTTTATTGTATTATGTTAAAGTAATTGTAGATCCAAATGTAGGGCAATATATTATTAATCTTTCTGTTGTTCTTCTCACCTTTTTTACAACTTTTAAGGTCCCTGTTGATATACTTAAGGGAATAAAATAGTCTTAATCTAATAAATAATTTTTTCTACAAACGTGTTAAAAATGCATTTTATAACACCCCGCAGAGGCCTTAAAAATGTTACTTTATGGCACTAGTGTTAAAAGTACTTTATAGCACAAGTGTTAAAAGTACTTTATGGCCCTAGTGTTAACAGAGAAATGTAATATTTTAAAAGGAAGCATCAAATTATATTTGTATTTTATTTATTAACGTCAATATTAATGGTACAATTCAAACAACTTGAAAAGCAAATTCCTTCCACAGGTCTACCACCCTCTGTGGTTGAGGAGGATTGAATAGAAACAACCGCATTCCCAGTTGACGTTGAGGCAACATCTTCTGTTCTTTGCACAGTAAGCAGTTTTCGGGCAATAGAATTCTTAGTTTCCAAGGAATCTTCGATATACCCGTCAGCAACAGCAGAGGATTTCCAACCTCCATGCCGCTTAATTGTCGTCAAATTTGCTCCAGCATCAGCAAGTAAGCTCGCTGAAGAACGGCGAAAACAATGCCCCGTATAGAGGTCCGAATTTTGAAGTTTCAGAAATCTTGCTATAGCAGCAGGAATTTTTCCAAACGAATTAATTCCGACCGGATTTCTGGTACATTTACCTTTCACATATTTTAGAAAAAGCCGCCGATGTCCGACATTTGCAGGACGAAGAGCCATGTATTTTCTGTAAAAATCCAAATAAGATGTTTCAACAATACTGAATTTTCGTGGTACCTAGGTTTTTGTATCTGATATTGCAATAATTAATGAGGTTTCCGTATCTTCCACGTTGTCAAGAGTCAAATTACACAGTTCCAGTATACATATAGTATTAAACATCGATTTTTTCGCTTATTTTAAATTGGATGGTTAGTTTTTTTATCATATTTTTCGATTCTAGGAGAAGTTCTAGACATATTTTGTTTAACATACCCTATGCGGTTTTTCAATCGTTTTTGAAATATTTCAAATTAAAAATTATTTCGCATAAATATACTTTAAACGTAACTATCCAGGTTGCGAACGAAATACCTGCTACCTTTTTAAATTTTCTTCGTAGGTATGTCAAGGTTGGCAATAATGCTTTGGTCACCGTGAATTTATAATTTTATTTTTATGCAATTCTATTAAACAACAAATGTTGATTTTCATTAGTTATTAATATTTGAAAGCAATAACCAGTGATTATAAACAATAACAAATGAATTATAACCATAGAGCGGAAATTTGGATGCGCTAAGAGAATCGGACTGCCGGCGTACCTTATCCTTATACTACTAGACATTTTCAGTCGCGTAAAACACAATATTTTAACGTATTTTATTTTTATTGGCTTTTCATTCAATACAGAATTTTAAATTATATCAGTTATTATGTGAATAATAATCTAGGGTATACAAAAAATGTGTTTTTGGGTACTTTAAATAATGATAGTTTGTGCCACGTCCGAAGCGACTAGACTATAGCTCGCACTGTTAGAGCTCATGAACGTTAGGTATTTACACCAGAGTATTTAGTTGAAATTTGAAACTAAGTTGAAATTATGGCATTATACCAGTATATTCATAAATTATGGATTCCTAATAATTATATTTATATATAAGTCGATTAAAACTATTAAAATACCGTTAAATAACATCACCTGCCATTGTGTTGAAATTAGAAGAAATATGAGATCCGATGGTGTAAACGCTTAAGTCGCATTGCTATAGAAGGGTCAACCAAGCATGAGTGTAAAGTTGTAGATAAGGGAAAATAAACTTAAAATTTCAATTAAAACATTTGTTATATTAAAAAGCTCAACAAGGTTATATTAAAAACAAGTTCTTAAATCTTGTGTGCAAAATAAATTATTAAATTTGTTTCTCAATTTCTTAGCAATAGTTTATTTCTTTTCGTTTTAAAAATCCACTTATTGAACGATCTTTCTATTTCTACCGAAGTTATGGATTTTACAGGTTAAAAATTGTTCCTTTGATTGAAACAGATGATTTTCTTGCACAAGACTCACATCATGAGTGGTTTCACAATGTTTCATGAATTTTTACCGAAAACATACCTACCTTACAACTATATAAAGAACAATGTTTGTCTTTTATTCTGAAGCCTGAATCGGTTGCACCATGGACTCTTTTTTGTGCGCCCTAAAGTTTCTGTCTGCAGTAAATTTTTTCCCACATACACAATTAAACTTACAATTGTTAGGACTTTTATATACTATAGCTTTAGAGTTGTCCATTTTTAGCCTCCTGAACCCAAATAGAGCTCAAAATAGATAGAATATGCGATCTCTTTGGTTTGAAAGGAAAACCTAGCTTAGGGATTTTCTTCTATTTGAATATCAAAGGCAAAAAATAAATCAAAATTTTGTGTGCCTACATGCCTTTCCATACAAAATAAACCCAAACATTTGTTTTTCTAAACTTTTATGCCGTTGTATGCGCGTATTGACGAGAGTTTATTTTTTTTACAAAAGTTGTACCAACGGCGAAATGCCCTAGTGCTAAGTTATCCGCTTATGGATCGGATCAGTTGGTAGTGGATTCAGTGCCGAGCCCGACTAGTCTTTTTTTTTAAATTCTTGTCAAATTCATACTAAATGAGAATCCACGCTGGCGCTTCGAAGCTCCCGAGTTCCTGTGTTAGGGATATTTTTTAATGACTTATAAGGTCCGTATCACTACGTCAAATGTGCATGTGCGGACATAAATTAAATTTTAAATTAAATAGTCCCGCCGGACGTAGAAGCCGAGAAGCGCAACAAGCTTATCGCAAAATGTGTATGCAGGCAGCAGCAGCCAAAGTACAGTTGGTATGGCTAGCCGCTTGTTTTAATGAGCTGTCGCGCGGGGCCGGGCGTTGGACCGTCGCGGTTTCTTAATAATGTGCCTAGTTTCGCCAAGAAATTATGTACCTACAAATAAACATCGCAAAAAAAAAAAGAAAATAGATACTATAGTATATTAAACATTGCTACTCTAGATGTTTATGACTTTTAGTTTTAGTATTGCTTTTCTATGTGATTTTAAAGTCTAAGATTGTTAGCCGCTTCCGGTTTTGATACGTCTCCTCAATAGATGTCGCGCCTTGTGATTGATTGATTGATTGATGATTATTCGTAATGTCTTAGAATAAATAGGCAATACAAGGAATCAAGGAATGTGCTGTACCATGAACCATTTTCGTTAAACATGTATTTTTAGTGATTTACAATAAATGTAAGTTTTTCTACAGTTTACCCGTTTCATTATTTAATCCGACTATGCTACATGGTACTAAAACTGCATTTTTGCTGTAACTTGACCGAAATATCAAATTATACCCAAACACATACTGATATTACACAATGAAATAGGAAAGCTAGCCGAAACACCGTATTCTTTAATAAATACAATACACATACAATGCGCATATTAGTTAATTAGTTTTTCTTTGTCAAACCCAAATGTCTTTTAAATAGTATATTTCACAGGGCGGTTCGAGTGTATTGCAGCAAACCCAACCGGGACCGGCATATTGATATCTTTCGACGATGGCTTGGCTTGATTCTCTCTTGAGGAACTTGCATTTTTGTAAAAGAAACGTTTGGTTTTACAAAATAAATTATTAAGTTGGTCATTGAAATTAAATTTAGGTTGGTCATTGACAAATGACCTTATGGACGAGCCGCGCCTGTTAGGATATAAAGTCCAGAACATTCCATATATATATATATATATATATATATATATATATATATATATATATATATATATATATATATATATATATATATATATAGTTATGGGTTTACTACCCCATTAAATTATAAAAGTATAATTTCCTACCATAAGAAGATAGCAGAACAACGACCCGAGCGATGACCGCAATCGCGACGTAGCACCGTCAGCAAATTACGTGTCATCAATTTACGTTACATTTGTTTTATTTAATTTTATAGATATTAGTCTTGTATTAGAATCAATTGTAACAACTTGTAATTTTGAAATAAAAATTTTTTGTTTTTAAAAAGGACTTTTTGACAGAAGTATTTTTAACTTATATATATATATATATATATATATATATATATATATATATATATATATATATATATATATATATATACTTAATAATTTATTTTGTAAAACCAAACGTTTCTTTTACAAAAATGCAAGTTCCTCAAGAAAGAATCAAGCCAAGCCATCGTCGAAAGATATCAATATGCCGGTCCCGGTTGGGTTTGCTGCAATACACTCGAACCGCCCCGTGAAATATACTATTTAAAAGACATTTGGGTTTGACAAAGAAAAACTAATTAACTAATATGCGCATTGTATGTGTATTGTATTTATTAAAGAATACGGTGTTTCGGCTAGCTTTCCTATTTCATTGTGTAATATCAATATGTGTTTGGGTATTATTTGATATTTCGGTCAAGTTACAGCAAAAATGCAGTTTTAGTACCATGTAGCATAGTCGGATTAAATAATGAAACAGATAAACTGTAGAAAAACTTACATTTATTGTAAATCACTAAAAATACATGTTTAACGAAAATGGTTCATGGTACAGTACATTCCTTGATTCCTTGTATTGCCTATTTATTCTAAGCCATTACGAATAATCATCAATCAATCAATCAATCACAAGGCGCGACATCTATTGAGGAAACGTATCAAAACCGGAAGCGGCTAACAATCTTAGACTTTAAAATCACATAGAAAAGCAATACTAAAACTAAAAGTCATAAACATCTAGAGTAGCAATGTTTAATATACTATAGTATCTATTTTCTTTTTTTTTTTGCGATGTTTATTTGTAGGTACATAATTTCTTGGCGAAACTAGGCACATTATTAAGAAACCGCGACGGTCCAACGCCCGGCCCCGCGCGACATCTCATTAAAACAAGCGGCTAGCCATACCAACTGTACTTTGGCTGCTGCTGCCTGCATACACATTTTGCGATAAGCTTGTTGCGCTTCTCGGCTTCTACGTCCGGCGGGACTATTTAATTTAAAATTTAATTTATGTCCGCACATGCACATTTGACGTAGTGATACGGACCTTATAAGTCATAAAAAAATATCCCTAACACAGGAACTCGGGAGCTTCGAAGCGCCAGCGTGGATTCTCATTTAGTATGAATTTGACAAGAATTTAAAAAAAAGACTAGTCGGGCTCGGCACTGAATCCACTACCAACTGATCCGATCCATAAGCGGATAACTTAGCACTAGGGCATTTCGCCGTTGGTACAACTTTTGTAAAAAAAATAAACTCTCGTCAATACGCGCATACAACGGCATAAAAGTTTAGAAAAACAAATGTTTGGGTTTATTTTGTATGGAAAGGCATGTAGGCACACAAAATTTTGATTTATTTTTTGCCTTTGATATTCAAATAGAAGAAAATCCCTAAGCTAGGTTTTCCTTTCAAACCAAAGAGATCGCATATTCTATCTATTTTGAGCTCTATTTGGGTTCAGGAGGCTAAAAATGGACAACTCTAAAGCTATAGTATATAAAAGTCCTAACAATTGTAAGTTTAATTGTGTATGTGGGAAAAAATTTACTGCAGACAGAAACTTTAGGGCGCACAAAAAAGAGTCCATGGTGCAACCGATTCAGGCTTCAGAATAAAAGACAAACATTGTTCTTTATATAATTGTAAGGTAGGTATGTTTTCGGTAAAAATTCATGAAACATTGTGAAACCACTCATGATGTGAGTCTTGTGCAAGAAAATCATCTTTTTCAATCAAAGGAACAATTTTTAACCTGTAAAATCTATAACTTCGGTAGAAATAGAAAGATCGTTCAATAAGTGGATTTTTAAAACGAAAAGAAATAAACTATTGCTAAGAAATTGAGAAACAAATTTAATAATTTATTTTGCACACAAGATTTAAGAACTTGTTTTTAATATAACCTGGTTGAGCTTTTTAATATAACAAATATTTTAATTGAAATTTTAAGTTTATTTTCCCTTATCTACAACTTTACACTCATGCTTGGTTGACCCTTCTATAGCAATGCGACTTAAGCGTTTACACCATCGGATCTCATATTTCTTCTAATTTCAACACAATGGCAGGTGATGTTATTTAACGGTATTTTAATAGTTTTAATCGACTTATATATAAATATAATTATTAGGAATCCATAATTTATGAATATACTGGTATAATGCCATAATTTCAACTTAGTTTCAAATTTCAACTAAATACTCTGGTGTAAATACCTAACGTTCATGAGCTCTAACAGTGCGAGCTATAGTCTAGTCGCTTCGGACGTGGCACAAACTATCATTATTTAAAGTACCCAAAAACACATTTTTTGTATACCCTAGGTTATTATTCACATAATAACTGATATAATTTAAAATTCTGTATTGAATGAAAAGCCAATAAAAATAAAATACGTTAAAATATTGTGTTTTACGCGACTGAAAATGTCTAGTAGTATAAGGATAAGGTACGCCGGCAGTCCGATTCTGTTAGCGCATCCTAATTTCCGCTCTATGGTTATAATTCATTTGTTATTGTTTATAATCACTGGTTATTGCTTTCAAATATTAATAACTAATGAAAATCAACATTTGTTGTTTAATAGAATTGCATAAAAATAAAATTATAAATTCACGGTGACCAAAGTATTATTGCCAACCTTGACATACCTACGAAGAAAATTTAAAAAGGTAGCAGGTATTTCGTTCGCAACCTGGATAGTTACGTTTAAAGTATATTTATGCGAAATAATTTTTAATTTGAAATATTTCAAAAACGATTGAAAAACCGCATAGGGTATGTTAAACAAAATATGTCTAGAACTTCTCCTAGAATCGAAAAATATGATAAAAAACCATCCAATTTAAAATAAGCGAAAAAATCGATGTTTAATACTATATGTATACTGGAACTGTGTAATTTGACTCTTGACAACGTGGAAGATACGGAAACCTCATTAATTATTGCAATATCAGATACAAAAACCAAGGTACCACGAAAATTCAGTATTGTTGAAACATCTTATTTGGATTTTTACAGAAAATACATGGCTCTTCGTCCTGCAAATGTCGGACATCGGCGGCTTTTTCTAAAATATGTGAAAGGTAAATGTACCAGAAATCCGGTCGGAATTAATTCGTTTGGAAAAATTCCTGCTGCTATAGCAAGATTTCTGAAACTTCAAAATTTGGACCTCTATACGGGGCATTGTTTTCGCCGTTCTTCAGCGAGCTTACTTGCTGATGCTGGAGCAAATTTGACGACAATTAAGCGGCATGGAGGTTGGAAATCCTCTGCTGTTGCTGACGGGTATATCGAAGATTCCTTGGAAACTAAGAATTCTATTGCCCGAAAACTGCTTACTGTGCAAAGAACAGAAGATATTGCCTCAACGTCAACTGGGAATGCGGTTGTTTCTATTCAATCCTCCTCAACCACAGAGGGTGGTAGACCTGTGGAAGGAATTTGCTTTTCAAGTTGTTTGAATTGTACCATTAATATTGACGTTAATAAATAAAATACAAATATAATTTGATGCTTCCTTTTAAAATATTACATTTCTCTGTTAACACTAGGGCCATAAAGTACTTTTAACAGTTGTGCTATAAAGTACTTTTAATACTAGTGCCATAAAGTAACATTTTTAAGGCCTCTGCGGGGTGTTATAAAATGCATTTTTAACACGTTTGTAGAAAAAATTATTTATTAGATTAAGACTATTTTATTCCCTTAAGTATATCAACAGGGACCTTAAGAGTTGTAAAAAAGGTGAGAAGAACAACAGAAAGATTAATAATATATTGCCCTACATTTGGATCTACAATTACTTTAACATAATACAATAAAATTGATCCTTAAAAAATTATTAGTCTAGAGTACTATTTCTTTTGTAATTGTAATTCCCATTTGTGTGTGTATTTGACCCAACGCACACAGGTGAATTTTTCAAAATACCTGACCAAAACTTGTTTTTGTTTTTTTTGCATTATAATGTATTAAGGTAAAACGTATTATTAGTAATATAAATAGTCCACACTCCCAGTTTTCTTTTTAATTTCATTTTGTAAATATCTGTATTTTTTTTGTAAATTGTCGGAAGGACAGCTTCCAAGTATCTTAGATAGTTTGCGCCTGGTAAAGGCAACGGAACTTGCTCTTGACCAGATAATACCATACCATAAGTATTTTATAATAAAAATAAAATACTAATTTCTTCCATTGTGACACCCTTTACGTGATTTAACTTTTCTCTTAAGTTCGCACTTTCTAGGAGGTAATTTTAATTTGGTAAATACAAGGAATGTGTAATCTTTTTTACTTCTACAAATATTTGGTGGGATCAGTTACTAAACTTTTAAGCAAAAATAAGAAATCTTTTTTTGGAATAGATCATTCTAAATATCTAAGTTTTAAAATGCATAAACGATAAAAATTTTGCTAATATTTTTCATCAATAATATATTACCTATAGGATCCATTTATGTAAATATGGATCCACACACAAATTTGATAGCACACAAATTACGCACGCAGCACAGAAAATGCACGTCGGTGACAGGTAACTGCTTACTCGCAACTAGAGTAACAAGCGACTGACAAAATTAAACTAGGCGCTTCTTAAACAATTTGAATTTCTCGAACTTTCTAGGGTCGATTTAGTACGCCCAGGTACCTAAGCTCTTAGTTACATCTAAAAGCTTGGGGAAATTTTCTACCTGAGTTCAGAGGGTTTTGACTGGGTAATATGAAAAATTCACTTGTGTGCAACATCTCGGTAACATGTATCTCGAACCATTATCAAGTGTAAACTTTACACTTAATAACGGTTAGAGATACATGCTAACCGAAACGTTATGTCAAATACAAACTTACGGCAATGGAAGTCCGAGTAAATCAGTTTTTTGATTATTGTACATTGTCTACCACATTCAAACAAACTGTATATGTTTGTAGTATCAAGGACTAGGAAGAATTTTTATTTTTTATTTACTTATTTACAAACTCAACAGGCACATAGCCCAATTACAGAGTAGGAAGGTTTTAACAGAAATAAATGTATGTACTATTAAGTGAACTAATCATTAATATAGAGATTTTTTAATATAGTGGTTAATTCAGATTTGCTAATGTTAAATATATGACATTCCAGACGTATATCATTAACATGCCATTACATTTATTGGTGCATTTCTGAAACTATTTGTACGGTAGGGATGTATATATAAAGTAGGTGGATTTCGTGTTCTATGTGATGGTGCATAAAAATTTCATTTTGACAACAGTGCTGGATCATCAATCTTATTATGAAGTAAGATATAAAAAAACATCACAGAACTAAAAACTCTTCTCTTTTCCAAATTATACAGATTCTATTTAATTCTTAAAAAAGTGTTTGGAATATGGCGATCATATTGTTTGATCATCTTTAAAATCGTAAGAATTTATTTTGGACTCTTTCTATTGTGTACTTTATGAGTGTCATATATGGGACTCCATATGATGGCTGCATATTCCAAAATACTCCTAATATATGCAACATAAAGCCTTCCAATACAATAAACCTTTGTAAAATGCCTACAGTTTATGATTATAAAGCCATACATTTTAAGAGCCCTGTTGGAAGCATGTTCAATATGGTTTTTAAATGTAAATACTTCAGTCAAATAAGGTGAAAAAAGGGGTAAACCTCGGAATGATAGATAATAAGCTATAAACTTGTATAAATCTTTGTTTTGACATTTTATAAGTTAGCTCAAGTCTCATAGAATCTCGTGTCCGCGAGTCAAGATATTCAAGGTCAAAAGTCACAAAAATCGTTTTTTTGTAAATATCATGTTTCATTTGCGCCAAATGACTTTTGTAATTATTAGAAAACTTGTAGAGCATAAAATTATCTACAAATTTGGTCTTAAGCAATATTTTTACAATCAACCGTTCTTGATATAGAGCGCGAAAAGTGGGGAGCGCTCAGCCGTATGTATGATAAAGCTAGACCAACTGTAGAATCCAGTACGTAGTACAATTTATAAAGTTAATTATTTACTAAAAATATTATAATTATTAACAAACTTTAATTATTTACTAATAAATAAATGATATTTATAAATTTTAATCATAAATAAAACATCCGTTTATTTATATATATATATATATATATATATATATATATATATATATATATATATATATATATATATATATATAGTTAGTTTATGTTAATAATAAGATATTGAAATGAAAGAGTTTAAATACAATTTAATTACTTTTTTATTTAAGATCACTTTATCGTAAATATTTTACAATTTAAGTTTAAATGTGAGGGAGATGGTTTCTTGATATTTTTATTACTAATAGCAAGCATGCAGCTAAATATTCTTCTTGTTCGTCACCTTATTCCTCTTCTGGTCGCTCAACTTGAATTTCAAATTCATTATCATCATCCTCGTTGTCTGGTATGTTTGACTCTAAAGCTTCAAGGACTTCAGGTATAGTCTGCCCAGCGGTAATTGACACTCGAAAGGAATGAAAAATAAATCACTATGATGCCGTAGGGAATTTTTAAAAATTCGGAATACTAAAAAACTATGTAGTACGCGTACGCCTATAGTTTTTTAGCATTCCGAATTTTTAAAAGTTAACAACGGCGTCACAGGAATTTTTTGTCCTTTCGTTCCGAGTGTCAATTACCGCTGGGCGTATATTACATATTAACACTCGCGTCTACGTACAGCAAAAGTGGCAAGCTTTGGACCCGAGAAGACCCACCAACGAGAAGCGACAATATCCGCAAATCCTTTGTCCTTTCGTGTTCACGAATATTTACGAATATTTAACGATAATCAGGTCCGGTACACTGAGGAAAATGCTACGACCGCGTAAAAATTGCTTGTACACTGAGAAACTGAATTAAATTTTATACGAAATTGTAAGAAATTAATCTGATTTAAAGTTTAATGTATATTCCTTGCACACTTTGATCTAAACCAACCCAACCCAACCTGATATAGTCTGAAATAATGAAAATATCTGGATAACGATTCACTTTCGGATAAAATGCTCAAACCTCTAAATTGCATCGTTTTTTTCTGGCGCTCTTTTAGTAAATGGGTCTTTTCATATTGATTTCACAAATATTAGACTGTGTATAATTTTTTGTCTCGGATTTTAAACATTTTTACGTTTAGGGCATATAGAAGATATTTTGCGCCTGTCTGTCAGTCGGCTATCTGTAGACAAATCCTTGGAACGCGCTCAGCTCAAGAACTGTTGGATCGATTTTAATAAAATTTGGTAGAGAGATTAGTACTGCCGAGTAGATGGTCCTGTTTTAAAATTAATAATTTTTTCTTTCCAATTGAATTCTAAACTTATAAAAATTTTAAAGAAACAGAATGAATTAAAGTACTACCTAAAATAGGCACTACCTGGGTCTAAATCGGAAAGAAATCATAAGCAGGTACCAGTATAACTTATTTTTATACCTAAAAAACCATAATTTGTAATAAACAAGAAGGATGAAGGCACTATAATAATAAAAATATGCATGGGGAGAAAATTTCAATAATAATATTTAATAATAGAATAAACCCCTTATTTTTTTTTGTTTACACCTTTCTGAATATTTCAGCTACTTTTTTATAACCATTTAAGATTTTACAAAATATTAAATATGATTTTTTCATCCCTACTGAATCCCAAACTTATACCCATTTTAAAGAAAAACAACAAATTGAAATTAAATATTTAATGTAATTGCCTAAAATAGGTACTACCGGGGTCTAAATAAAATACAATTGTACCTTATTTTTATACCTAAACAACCATAATCTGTAGTGAACAAAAGAAGACAGTATAATAATAAAAATATCCGTTAGGAAACATCCCAATAATATTTAACAATAGAAAATAACAAACTTAAGTATATAAGCTATAATAAACAATTACTTAGGGATACTTAAATGCATATTGCGTTTACTAGAGACTAGAGACACAAGAATACTTAACTAAGTAAGCTAGCGATCTTGTGGCTGCCAAAACTCATCTCTTTAATTTTTAGTACTGTTTCAAATTTTTAATTTCAACTATAATACACTTTAATGCGGGACGGAATCCGGCCAACCAGGACATTTTTGGGACGTTGTAAATGCGGGAAGGCTTGTCTGAAAACTGACCGTCCCGCAAAATCTGGAACGAATGGTCACGTTGCCCATCACCCAAATTTGCAATTTTTTAATTTAATATGATTAGATTTTTAAAACAAGTTTGGGTAAAATGATGTTTAAAAAAAATTAGAACGATATGGATTTTAAAGTAGGTTGTCTGAAAGTCTAATTAATTAACCCTAAGTTTGCATTTTTCTGTGAGGCATGATTCGTTGTATGTCCAAAACGCTACAAGATTTTAAATTTTAAAAAAGACATTGGACCTAAATCCTATAGGTACCAAAAATTAGTTAAAATAAAATTTAAAACAATCTTGTAAACAGCTACGCTTTAGCCTGGGGTGCTAAGTCTAATCCCAGCGTTTTCGGTCCCATAAAATGGAAATGTATTTTATCAATATGTTCCTTTTTTTGTCATTATCAATGGACATAAATCTGGTGTCGGTGTTGTTTAGATAGTATAATGAGTGTTAAAAATTCTACTACTTAAGCATTCTAGAGAAGGAAAAAATGTTCTTGCTTTAGACTAGAAAAAGTGAGTTTGTCCTTTTAAATGCTAAAATGTTAGAAAAAATAACATTGGGCCTGGTAATTTTAATTTAAAATCTGTTTTTGGTCCTAGAAATAATTCTCGTTTTATACAACAAACGCAAACTTAGGATATGAAGCTATGCCTATATTTTAACAATTACTTAAGAGCAACTATTTGAGAAAGCTTATTTAACTAAAAATATATTCCTCACAGGATTTTTTAAAATATTTTTTGTGTCGGACAGTTGTACCCGAGATAAGATTTTACCAAAAAGTGCCTTTTTGGGGGAAAGTAATTTGGTACATGTTATAATAAAAAAATGCAAATTTGGTTAATGGAAATATAGTAAACATTTACCTTACTTCTTTAGAAAAGCTTCTGCAGCCAAAAGACATAGATATAGCACAATTTTCTTAACTATGTTTTTCCCAGATAATTGTAGTGAAAATGAACTTTCTGGGGGCTAAAATAATCCCATTTACCAAGAAAATTACAAACTTGGATCATGGGGCTATGGTAAACAATTACTGTAAGTACTGCTTTTATATATTTTAAGAAAAAAAATAAGAAATTTAACATTTCAAAATACCTAAACACTATTTATATTGAAAAGGTGTATATGTACTTACGGTTCAAGATCCTTGGGAAATGTAAACATACTTATTTTTTGTCCTTCTTGGGTACTGCATCCGCGAAAGGCACACCAATTTCCAGGCATATTTTTGCACGACACAAGATAGAAAACTAAACAGTTAAAAACTTTAATAACACAGACAACAGCACTGTCAACATAAGTTAGACATCGACTCCCGGACTACCAGATCCGGTCGAAGCTTTGCCAGTAATCAGGTTTTACCCCCACTACTTTTTTTTTGGCGGGAAGCCGATTGTCGCTTCTCGTTGATCGGTCTTCTCGGCTTTGGACATGCTCACTGGTTATATCTGACGGGTTATTTATTTCCCGAATAAATTTGGCAGCAACCCTAAGAACAGTATTGCGCGCGAAATGTAAGGTTTGCTTGGGTGCTTGGGCTTGGGTTATGTAATCGGTTGCATAGTCCTTGTTGTTTTTTTATGCTGTCAGCGAATATTATTGTATTTTGTTTTAATTATTTATAAATTATTTATAAAATATCGTGTAGGGGTGTAAGCTAATAGTTATTGTATTTTACCTTTATAATTAATTCTGAGTGATATTATGTAGGATAAGTTGGTTTAAAAAAAATCACTCGTAAGTTTCTTGCAGTTTCTTCTTACGGGTTGTAATCGAAACTGTGGATTTCTTATAACTAAGTTTAAATAAAGGACTTTAATATTATGTATGTTTTTTAGTTAATATAAAGACAAAAGTTTTGTTTATTGGTTCATGACAAACTAAACTCTATATAGATACCTACATATGCAACACGTTTAAATTAAGGACAACAAATAGCTTAAGATTTTAACGCAATTCAGTACAACTAAACGATTTTACTGCGAGCTAAGTACTGTACTCAAAATATAATAGAACCATATTCTTAAAAACAATTTGTATCGCATATTATCCTAGACACATTCACAAAAATAAATAGTCTTGCTTCAAAATAAGGGATAGGTACTACAACAAAAAAAAATTAGAGATACTTCTGCTCTGAAGCGACATAATATAGGTACTTTACAAGGAACATAAAAGGGTTTGATACTATTGATACTTTATCACGATAACAAATCATTTATTTTGAAGTCGACGACCAAAGAAAGACAACCGCCAAAACAATAACTAAGATTTGAGGTTAGGTTGTTTCGCATTTTTGACGCCCAATTTAGGCAATTAATTAAAATTCCCGCCTTTTTATACATACCTATATGTACATATATATTTATATAATAAGTTTATTTAAAAATTAATTTTTATAATAAACATATTTAAACCCCTATAGGTGGTTTTCAATTTTAATACATTCCCAAGTCTCACCAAAACGTAGCTCCTTCCCGCATAGGTACCTATCTCTAATTTAAAAAGGACCTATTTTAATAAATACCTATTTAATACGTTTGTCACACTCTAGGTCCCTTGCCAGTGTCTATTTTTGATTATAGGGGGGCCTGTTGCGCAATCCAGGCCCCTCACGACTTCAGAAAGTGTTTTTTCCTTAATAAGTTATGCATTACGCAATATTTTTTAACATAAAAAATATGGTTCTAGGCTGTTCTGCTTTGTATTGACATCTCTTTTCTGAAAATATAAATCACGTGGAACATTAGTAAGCCTTACTTATTATATTTTTATATTCAATAACGCATAGAAAATAAAAATACCAGCATAGATAAAAATTTTAATAATAGGTCGCTCTTTATCTACAATCTACACGATCAAAACCTCAAAACACTGGGACCGCCAGTCGTTTCCGATTTGCGCTGTTGCCATTAGGACTACGAGAAGAAAACTATGAAGATAATTTGGTTAAATGCGCATGTCCGAAGCTCGCCACTTTGCTGTACGTAGACGGGAGTCATATTAACTTTCTTCATCAAGATCATGTGGATATGATGAAGCGCTGAGGTATGCTTGTCCACTGACCACAAACTGAAGAGCATTGCAACCCTACGTAATAGTAATATAGGTGTATATTCAAGAATTTACACTTTTAAAGGAAAAATACTTAACTTCTATCCTACTTAGAATATAATTATGATAGATTCAAATATAATTAAAATGTATTTAAACTATTTCAATTTAATATCTTATTATTAACATAAATTAACTATATATAATTAAACGGATACTTGTTTATGATTAAAATTTATAAATATCACTTATTTATTAGTAAATAATTCAGGTTTGTTAATAATTATAATATATTTAGTAAATGCTTTATAAATTGGACTACGTACTGAATTCTACAGTTGGCCTAGCGTTATCATACATTAGTGATGTACGTACGTAGGTACGTATTTAAAAATCCGTTGGATACGAATATTAAAAGAATCCGTATTATCCGTAACCGGCCAAGAACTTGAATACGGATGGAATCAAAATAAATACGCATTCGGGTGGTTACTGGTTACTAATGCAAAGTGCCAAGAGAAAACGGAATCGGGATAGAGTGTAAGCTAACAACACGATCTGCGATTTGGCATATTTGATCTCATACTTTCTCTTTCTAATGACATTTCCTAAAAAAAGATAGCATACTTATTGGGTGGCAACGGTAACGGGTATCATATGGGATGGGATCCATTGAGCCCGCCTCACCCGAACTCATTTCAAAATTGCTTTATTTTCCACATATAAATATTTACAATACTTTTTTACTTAAGCTAATTATTTA
The DNA here is from genome assembly GCA_963971165.1 of Philopedon plagiatum. NCBI lineage: Eukaryota > Metazoa > Arthropoda > Insecta > Coleoptera > Curculionidae > Philopedon > Philopedon plagiatum. Next base: position 50,040,095 of record OZ020197.1, read on the forward strand.
CAAGTTCTTTCCAGTAATACATACATTTCAACCATATATTTACTGAAGGGACGCAGCCAGGCAATGGCTGGGGCTGGTGTTGGCCCTGGGTAAAAATGTATTGCGTTTTTGATGCTTTTCGGCTGCATCCGAGGGTGATCTTTTGGAGCCATTTGTTTTTGTTAACTTTAGAGTAATGAAGGAGTGATAGCAGTATAGGAGAAAGTTTATTTAGTTTTTATCACTGGAAAAATGTTCTAAAAAACCAGTTTGAAGACGTTCACCCGAACTGAACTCAAACGAGAACGAATGACAGTGCCCTACGTTCCCTAACATTCGACTTCGAATCGTATGATACCGCATCCGAAATAATTCCGTATACATGTTTCGAAACCGCTTTCGCGCGGCTCAAGAAATGGATATGTATTCGGATGATGTATACGGATATTAATTCATTCCGATTCCGTATTATCCGGGTATCTGAAGAATACGGATATTTACAACACTATCATACATACGGCTGAGCGCTCCCCACTCTTCGCGCTCTATCTCAAGAACGGCTGACTGTATAAAATATTGCTTAAGACCAAATTTGTAGAGAATTTTATACTCTACAAGTTTTCTAATAATTCCAAAAGTCATTCAGCGCAAAGGAAACAAAATATTTACAAAAATCTATTTTTGTGACTTTTGACCTTGAATATCTTGACTCGTGTACACGAGAACCTATGAGACTTTTGAGCTAACTTATAGAATGTCAAAACATGTCAAAAATGTCAAAACCAATTGCTTTATTTGCGTTTAGCTCTTTAATAGCATTACATATGCCTTCATACTGTACAGCCCCAAGAGTTACAGCCTCAGACAACACTTTATTTTTCATTTCACAGACACACTGACTGTCATAATTTCGATATACAGATCTAAAACATGAGGAAAATGCATTTGCGATCGACTCACCGTTAGACTAATTTTTATCTCCCAAAATAGTTATTTGTTTTACTAGGCATAAAAGCACAAGATTTAATGCCGCGGCTGGTGTTTCATAGCCGAGCGTAGCGAGGCTATGAAACCAGCCAAGGCATTAAATCTGCTTTTCTGCCGTGTGAAACATATAATTTTTTCTTCAAATTTGTTCCAATTCCACGCAAAATCGACTTTTCCATATTTAAATTGCGTTTCATTATCAATATCCAAATAACTAAATTATTTTATCAAAGGTAACCGGGCCCTGCGTTACTATGTTTACCGCTGATGATGTTTGTTGAATATGTTTGTTTACTGTTTACTTTGTCATTGTCAATTTTGAAAAGTTGTCATGTTAGAAATGGATTTACTGCAAAGTGAGAAAAATTTCGTGTTGTAGTTTGTAGTTTTAATGCAATAAAACCAGTTTATTATCATCAGCATCATTTTGAGTTTTCTTAATGTCATTGTCAATTTTAATAACCAGTTTGATTTAAATTATTACTTGGAAGGTTGCCTAGCAACGATTTTTTTCTGCCTAGGCAGTAAAATTGGACTTTTTCTGCCTAGGCATTAAAAGTACAACTTCTAAGCCTGCCAAGTGTCATTAAAAGGCCGCTTTTAATGTCATTTGGAGAAAAACATGTTTTTCGGTACAAACACAGATTCTTTTTTATTTTACATGAATTGCCAGAACGACCTGGAATCGCTACTTAAATTTTCTTCTATTTTTTGACAATACTGGTTATAAGCTAACTTTCGGCGTGTACCGTTGTCAACTTCGGTTACAGTTTTGTGTCCCGTAAGTATCGGTAACCTGAAAAGCTGGTAAGATTGGAAACGCGGTTCCTGAAAAATATCTGTCATTAATGTCACCGAAGGAACCTATGTTTCCCCGCTGGTTTTCCAGTTTGTTATGTCATTTTGTTGTCTATGTTTTGCTTTTTTGCTTAAATTTAAATTTATTTTTTCACAAATGTTGAAAATCATCTATTTTAAAATGTGGGAAGCAGTAGGAGAGGTATGTTTTTGGGTTGAGTCGATATCCGTAAAAATAAAAGAAAAATATTTATATAGTTAGGTTACGTGATCCGCTGATCCCTGATAATTTGCCAGCTGGCAGAAATGACCGATCTGCGTTCCGTAGTAAAACCGATTCTTTCAGGAACCAGCGTAACTATTGGTTTACCGCACTATATCGAGTGGTTAACCAGGTTTGACAACGGTACACATCCTTTATGTCAATCTTAAGTAGTGTTCTTTGTTCTTAGTAAAAGAAATTGATTTTTAGTTTCTATATTACCTTTTTTATTCTAAGTTTCTCTTTCTTTTTAATGTTATGAATGATATTTTTATTAACCCAATCAAACCGGATATTGTTATAAATATGGAATATAATCTGATAGTATTTATTAGGGTTAATATTTTCGTTCTCTGATATTTCAAGTTTAAAGTCTCAACAAGTACCTAATATTAGTATTGTTCTAGATTCTATTTGGACAAATAGATAACTTTCTTATTTGAAGAGACAAAAAATGTTTAAATTGAAAAAATTGTATATTTGTACAAGAATCATCAGGAAACGTAACTAAAAAACAATTGAACATCAAATAAGCCTTAAGTTTTTTAAGATATTATTTTTTTTTTGTTTTTTAAATTCTACTCGCTAAGAGCTATATTTTTTGTTATAATTATATGTTATATTACACCGATGTTCTACTGTTTTCCTATAATAGTAAAAACTTAAACGAATCTTAAATAATTTTCCATACCCTTCGTTTATGAGTTAATGCAAGTCGTATAGGGTTTCTATGGAACCATCGACAATCTTTAGTTGAATGACAGGTGCTCTAACCAGGTGCTTCAGTCATTCAAAGAAAGGCAGTTTATTATTAGTTTATTTATTATGGGCTATAGTCAGAAAGACAAGGTTCATATATTTACAACATATATAAAATGCAATAAAAATAAGAGGGAAGCAAGGACATTATATGCAAGACTGTACGAGAACGGGCAAGTTCCAAGCCCAAACACTTTTGTAAGGACCTACAGGAAAATAATAAATTCTCAATATTTCAAAAGAAAAAAAGGACAGCATGCCAGCCAGGCCCGGATTGGGACAGGCGAGCGACCGAGAAAATCTCGGTGGGCCGCCGGCCCAAAGGGGCCGGTGAGGTCGAAGGTCTGGGCACTTAGCCTCTATCCCACTTCGAAACTTCGAATCATAATATTTCCCAACCCCAAACATACAAAGGAAAAACCTTGGAAACTATGTAAATTATTATTTATTATTTGCATTTAATGTATACTTATTTATTTTTTATATTATATTTTTCAATATCATTTACCTCACGTGTGAAATAGAATTAAAATTAAAACTTTTTTGGGGTCATCCGCAATGTGCGCAGGCCCGGAATGGAAAAGGCGAGCGAGCGAGAAAATCTATGTGGGCCGCCGGCCCAAAGGGGCCGGTAAGGCCGAAGGCCTAGCCACTTAGACTCTATCCCACTTCGAATCATAAGATTTCCCAACCCCAAACATAAAGAGGAAAAACCTTGAAAACCATGTAAATAAGGAATATTGACATATTTTTGTATTGCATTAATCGTTTAAGGAAGTGATTACAATCCCAAAAAAAATATTTTGAAGAAAATTACTAGGATAATTTAGCTTCAAAAAAAGGTTTAGTTTTCGGTATAATTTATAACAATTTAAAAAGCAGCCATCTGTCCTTAATTAAAAATGACGTCAGATCAGCAAAAATAAGTGTCAATCTACATGTTAACGTAAAGCTTACCTAAAGTCGAACAGGTTTGTTTTTCTCGGAAACAGTCAGAGGGAGAGAAATCGATTTTTTTGGGTTGATAGAGGAATAGTTCAACTAGCTTCGGTAAAAAATTCAGTTATACAGGATGTTTCGTTTTGCAGTTATTAAACGTCAAAGTCGAAATTTCCACGATTTCCGTTGAAATCGGGTATAGGTCGCAAAAGTGAATTAAATCGATGTAAATTTTCGGAGGTTGTATGGGACCCGGAGCTTCAGAACTCCACTGAAACTTGTGAGGATCAGAAAATGGCAAGTTTTGAATTTTTTTAGCTCGAAAAATACCATCTTTGGTACCTAATAACTCGAAAACAAAACGTCAGATCGAAAAACGGATTCATAAGTGAAACTTTAAAATCTCAAATACTTTCTTTTGCAATACATTTACCTAAAAGAATCACTGGAAAATGGAAATATTTGGAAAAAACTGGAAATTTAAATTTTTGACCCAAATTTTTCACGGTTTTTAATTTTTTGTGGGGTCAAAATGGTTCAACTTAAAACCCCATATACGTCATCGGAAAGACCTCGTCGAAGTATAGAATATCCATTAATTTTTAGTTTCTTCATTCTCTATAAGAAGGGAGCAATCGCCGATTAAATTCCGATTTTTTTTATTTTTTTGCCCTCGACATCGGTATATTTGAATCACTCTGTATTTTTCCTATTTAATTTTTTCTCAATTTTTCAACACTATCTTATAAAGGGATAATCACACTTTAAAATGAATACTGAACGGGTCATCCAGGAGCGTATTTAAGGGGTAGAAATCGAATTTTCTTGATTTTTTCCGACAAATCCTATTTTTAACCGACAGTACTCCACACTCTTTACCTTATTTAGTGATATTTTTTTGGGTTTATTTTATCCGTTAATTATCTAAGAATACCTCCCACTAATTCAAATCGCTCATTTTCTCGTTAAAGTTATAAATAAATAGGTTTATTTGCATCGGGGCATCTAAAATTTGAAAATTTTTGAATTTTCGAAGATTGCCATGAAAACAAAGAATTGCAGTTTATTTCCTCGAAATTATTAAGATGATATGTCAAAATTTCGCAGAAATGTCAATTTTTGTTGCAAAATTGAAAGGTTCCTGGACCGATTTCGGCTTGAAGTATACATGAATAAGATTTTAGGAACCTTCTACTTTAAATGCAGGGATATTTCACTGGATGAGTTACGCATTAAATTCCATTTTTAGTGAGTTTTCGATGACTCTACAACACTGGTATTCGCCATGTACTCATGATGAGTCATAAGTTCACTTTTGATGACACAGCCAATGGGATCACGTTCTACAAGTTTCGAAATTCGCGCGACAATTTGCAGTATAACATCCTTTTTTTTTCTTAATAAAAACCAAAATAAATGGATAACATCAACCGCCATAAACATTTAATTTATGTAGCAAATATAAAAAAAAGATTTCAGATTTATTTGGATTATATGCATATTCCCTATTATTATTTGTATATTAATTTCTACTTATTTGTTTTTTATATTAAATATTATATTTTTCAATATCATTTACCTCACGTGTGAAATAAAATTTAAATAAAAACTTTTTTGGGGCTTTCCGCTATGTGGGTATGTATCAAATTTATATTTGGATATTATTCAGTAGGAATGTGCAAAGCAAACGTTCAAACGTATCAAAATTGTTTGATTTAGAATTTGTAAATTACAAACCAAAACTCATAAATTGTTACAATAATTGTTAATAGAAAATTTCCCACTTTTGTTAAAAAAAAACAGGAAATTTTCCCAGTTTCGTTAAAGATATCCCAGAAAACGAGAAATTCCCCACGAGTTGGCAACACTGGGCCGTACACAACTAAATCCTCGATTAGTGATTCCTCGTCAGCGAGGAATTACTAAACCGACGCACAGTGTAATGAAATCGAAAATTCGTGGACTTTGGCGCTTTACTTCGCTGTTTTGCAAAAATTGTGGCGTATAAAAACATAAAAACATTGGAGTTTGTTATTACTGTACTAAATTTAGACCTACGTGTAGTAACTTACTAGGTATCGATCGCTCAAAAAATATAATTATTTTTCGACAAAATAAATAAAAAACACTGTTTTCGGTTTAAAGTACCTAACTAAGTTAAATAGACTTAAATATTAATTATGAAAATCATTCTTTAATTAACCTAATTTTCACCATCTGAGCTGGAGACTAATCTATCAGAATTGTCTTCCTCAACGTTAGTTACTTTAAAAAGTGTTTCAGTTTCTGAGAACACATAATTTTTTTCGCAGTTTATTTCGGTCTAATAAAGGAAATAAGGAGATTCAAAGAAATTAACAAGTTGTGCAGTATGTCCTGAATATTCTCGGTCCGTCCTCGCTTTCACCAGTAATGTTCTCGGAATTTAAGAAACCCTTTATTTCCAACTTCTGGTGCCTCTTCAGATAAATGTCCAATTGGAATATAGGAAATGTTTTAATAACATGTGAACACTTGATGGCATATAGTACCAACTATATAATGACACGTACAGCTTTACAGTGTCGCTCATATATACTCGGAAAGTATCAACATTTAAGTTTCGACCCGAAGAAAAGGGCTTAAAAAATTACAGCAAATTTTTTAATTAAATTTTTGTTCAATCCAGTGATTGCTGCTGATTTTTCGTAATGTCTAAAAAAAGTTCTAGCAGTATTGCCGTCGTTTGTAGTGCCCTCACTCTGTTTACAATGTCCATTTTAATTAGTGTCGCAAGTTCATTTTGTATTTTCTTTTTTCTTTGCTCTTTTATTACTCTCGTTTCACCCGTAGTGGCATCCGTAACTAAATTACAAAGCGTACTTAATGAGTTAACTTATTACCTACTTCTTATAATTTAGAATAAAATAATATTTAATAAAATAAGATTTTCGAATTGGGTATAATAAGGTATTTTTAAAACTATGTAGGTAGGTACTTAGATTCATGAATATTTTATTTAATATTATTCTAGCCACTTTTCTTAGATAAAGTTAAATTAGTTAAAATTGACTTATAACTTCTTAGAAAATTTAATATGATTAATAACATACCTGGAAAATCTTCAAAGCGGCATTTAAAAGCAGCTTTGGACTCCTGCATGTGCGACATTACTAAAAAAATATTCTTTTTTTCAATAATCGGACAAAGTTGGATGGGATGTTTGGATATTCCTAATGTATAATAGTTGTGTAATCTTATGTATGTAACAACGACCGCATATTTAGGCATTTTTTTAAAACCCACACCAAACTTTGTTTTCTCTTCGACTGGGACCACGGTTCTTTAAAATTCCATGATATGGAATTATGTAAGTAAACTTCACAAGTATTTCCTCTAAAATTTGTAATTTTAGAGGAATTTTTTATAGAACACATATAAATTTTTTAAAGTTATTTTCGCATCTTTTTTATTGCTCTCAGACAAGTCAAGTTTTCATTTAATAAGGAAGTACTTTACGATGATACATTTGAAAAAAACTAGTAAACGACTAAACTCCAGATATTTTTCGAATAATCTCGGGCCAAAACAAATTAAAATTCGATAGTCGCTGTTTCGCCCTATGTCCACGAAATATCAAATCCGTTACACTGTGCGACGCAATCGCGTTCAGTGCTGCCCATGCAATCATCCAACTTTCCCCACTTCGAGTGTCCAATATACCAGCACTGGCCTTAAATTACCCGCGACACTGAAAAACCTAAACATTTGTTAAAAGGATTTTTGAAAAAAATTATATTTTATGTTCGGGTATTAGGATATAAATTTACAAGTCGAAACTGTAGGTAGAATGTAGAACATTGTTCCACATTTGACAATTCGTTGTGCGTCAAAACCGTGTTTTTTAAATAAAGTCAAGCGCAAGATGTAATAGATTTTATAGTCGAAAAAAGTGACAATGAGAAAGTTATTAACTATGATTTTTTTCACAATCACATTTTATTTTTACTGTTTAAGGCTAACAAAGTATTCTTTTATTTTTGGGGTTTCTGTTTTGTATAGGAGGCCGCGCCGGCTGGGGGCCGGTCTGGACTCAGCTCGGTAAAAAAAATCTGCCAATCCGGCCCTGTTAGGCTGGCATTGCCAGCCTAACGAACACATTCAGCTAGATGTTCTGCTTTATTTTAATAAACTCCGACTAACTCTATACCGGTGGCATGTGAAGCACTAAACACTACATTTTGCAGAGTCCAGAGCACTCTAAGTTTAAATATAAACCTTAAAAGTTCCGTAAAGTTCAACAGCTTTCGAAGGAAAATAAATGCAAAAAACTGGAATTTTGTAATGTTATGCTAGAACAAACAGGGATAATGCTTTTTTTTTGATAAGATAATATGAACAGATGAGGCTTGCTTTGCTACGAACAGTGTCTATAACAGACATATTACCCAATATTGGGGTCAAGAAAACCCTCGTGTTGTAAAGGCCGTCAAAACTTCAGGATGGAAAACATTAGTGTACTCCGACTGCTTGAAACTGCTAATGGATGGCGCTGCCTGTGCTATACTGCTTATGCAGTTCGACATTCTTAGCTTAGCTTAGCTTAGCTTTAAGGATATGCTGTTTCGGAAGGTAGGCATGTTCGTTTATCCTGTACTGACGAGAACTAAACAGGGATGGCAAAAGTCATGACTTTTATAAAAAAGTCCGACTTTTTTGAATTAATTCACTTAAAAAATAGTTATTTATTATACAACGGAAAAAAGTATTAGATTTTAGCTCGAGGTCGTGTTGTCTCCCGACGCGAAGCGGAAGAAGACAAAAAACCGAGAGCTAAAATCTAATATTTTTCCCGTGTATAATACACTATTTTTTTCTGTGATGGGAAAAACGACGATTTTAATGTAACTTTTGTATAATAAAATATTCTAAAATTAAATATCTACCTTTACTAGGTGTATACCTACAACAATATCCGGGAAAAAAGTACTCATTTTTTTCCCGGGTTCCGGGGAAAAAAGTAATTTCATAAAAAGTGACATTTTGTTACCTGTCAACAGAGATAAAATTTGACATTTTTTCCCGTCACAGAAAAAAAAAACAATTTTTATTTCCTTACTAAAACAAAATATAAAAAAAAACAAAAAAAAAATAAACGAAATTTTTATATTCTTTAAAAATCTGAAAGCATAACATAACAAAATATGCTCTTTTTTGAAAATAAACAGAAACTATTGATTAAACAAATAATAAATACATAAGCAACTTATTACATATTAAGAATCTTCATTAGAAAAGTTAGTTTTCCGGCTTTTTCCACTCCTAGTCTGTTGCGTAGGTCCGAATGTACCAATCCGAAGGATGAAAATAATATTCTCTCCACACCTGCGGACGAAGCTACTGCAGTCATAAGTTGTCTAATGCTAATTTGTGCAGCAGGGTCTATCTTTGTTAGTGAAAATGTTGATATCCACCATTCAATAGCAGTCATGTTTGAAATAACAAGAGTCTTGTGTTTTGCTGTAGTTGTAGTTTTTATTACAAAGGAGAATTTATTAATAATAAAAGTATGAACGTTTGAAGCACTATCGGTCCCGAAAATAGCCAAATTTCACGATAACACGCGAACTGCTCTACATCTAAACAGTAATGGCGGTATTCTGGGTATTCTCTTAATGGGGAGCGGCATCACCTTCGACACTTAAGATCCTTGATTCTATCCAAAAGAGAGCCATTCGACTTATCAATGACCCAGCCCTCACGAGAAAACTCCCTTCTCTCGCTCATCGCCGCGCTGTAGGGGATTTATCCCTTTTCTACCGCTACTTCCACGGATTTTGCTCTGAAGAACTAGCCGGTATTATTCCCCCCTTGAATGTCCCTAACAGAACAACAAGAGGCGCGTTACGTATGCATCCCTTTACTGTCCAGCTACAAAAGCCTAGAACAGACCACTTCTCTCGCTCATTCATACCTAGGGTCTCCAGATTATGGAACAGATTGCCTGCAGATGTTTTCCCTTCCCGACCCAACCTCCAATCCTTCAAATCCCGTGTCAATAGACTACATCTCCCTTCTCTTCAGACACCCACGGTACGTTAGTACTTAGGCTTGAAGTCTACGTGGGATGTCTTAGATAAAAAAAAATGATTTTGGTATTTCGGTGATTCACCGGCGTCGACGCGATGCATTTGTTTTGTCTTGTGCGCGCTACACCGTTGCCAAATGTTTATTGCTACTCGGTTGCGCTTGCCATAATGCTTTTGGATATTTTAGTTTGAAGTTGATAAATTGATAATGCAATTTGTTCCCATTGGGAAAAGTTTGAATTAATTCATGACTTTTTTAAAAAAAGTCATTTGATTTAATTCACGAATTAAATCATTGACTTAATTCATATGAATTAATTCGTGCCAACCCTGGAACTAGAGTTCGAAACCGGTATGCAGGTAAGGACATCGTAACTAAAGAAAAAGCTTCCTTATTCCTGGTTGTTTCTTGCAGTCAAACCAAGTATTTTGTTGTCTAACAGTGTTAGTCAAAATACGGCAAATTTTGGTATGTAATCCAGCGCTCGGAGGGGCATATAGCCCGGAGAATAGCTGTTTTACCATGATTTGTTCAAATCCTTATTGTATAAGGAATTTTCAGGTGGTTTAGAGAACTTATTCTCAATTTTACGTACTTTAGTGTTTGGTGTGGCATTATTGGTAACAGGGTATTATTAGTACCTTTTTTACGAAGGTGGCCCAACTGGTGATAGATATCATCACTTTCTCACTGCATAAATAGAGAACTTTTTAGATGATTTATCGCTTAATATCCTCAACCGAGCTACTTGGCAACAAGATGGCGCCCCTGCACACAACACGCAAAATGTGACTCAGTTTTTAAATCAAAAGTATCAGACTTGGATTGGTAAAAGTGGTTCAATTCGTTGGTGTCCCAATAGCTCTGATCTCACATTGATGGATGGGTCTCTGTGGAGATGGCTCAAAGATCGAGTGCATAACCAGAACACATTTATCACTATAGAAGAACTAAAGCGGAAAAATGTGGAACAAATAATTTTTATTAAAACACACCAGGAGTAGCTGAGGGAGGCCGTCAACCATTTAAAGATATGTGCTTGCATTGAGGAAAGGCTTCATTCAGTAGTTTTTCGAAACCTCCCACCTATTCTGGATTTCCTTCATCGATTTACCTGATCATACTTAATATGTCTAATTTGAGTAAGGTGTTCGATTGCCCTATCCCGAGCTTTTGCCAATCAATATAGATTCTTTACTTCTCTTGGTACTTCGAGCGCTTTATAGTTTCGCTTTGGCCACTGGCGTTTTTGCTTCTATATTATCCTGTTCTCTTCTGTCGACGAGGTATCCCACCTTTTCTTAGTTTTTATCACTTCTGACACTTTTTCATTCCCCCCACAATTCCTATGTCTGCAGGAGATCTCTTTTCCCCAGAACATACAGTCGGCACTCACATCCTGATTATCTTATTTCTTGCACTTAACATTAATTGGTCACACGATGACACAATCAGCGCTCACCTTCAGTTGTCATAAAGTAATTTAATATTCATTGACAGAAAAAATTCTTGTGACGAAAATGTATCAATATTCAGTTATTGGAAGCCTGTGGGGACCCCAATGGAATGCATCCTTTCACCTAAAAATTTAACTTTTAATTTAAAAATTAAACAAAACAAATTATACAGTGGGATATTGAGAGTAACGCTGACCTGCTTTATTAGTATTTTTTTTTCAATTACGAGAAAAGCTCTAATATTAACATTCATAAAGAAGAGTATTTTCTTAGGTTCGAAACCAAGTCACATTATTTTCATGTGTTCTTTTTCTATTGGAAACAAAACGTAAACAAAATGGGTAGGTCTGGCATTATTTCGCAATGAATTAGAATGATTATTCATTTCTGAAAAGAATTCCGATAAAATATTGAAGGATCAAGTTAACGAGTGTGTGTTTAAAACGAGATATAAACGTGTCATAACAGCGTATTTGTTCAGTGTAAAAGAAAAATTTACACTCGGGTCCGAAGAGAGCATGCTGACTACCCATATATAAAATTTGTCTATGCTGTCCGGTACAACCCAACTAAATAAAGCAAAAAATAAGTAGGCCGCTCGGCGTGGTTTTCATTTTGACTTAATGTGTTTGAGAAGCGACCCATTGAAATTTTGTGGTGCTTGTGATATTTTTAACGATTGCACAGTTGATCACTTTACCTGTTTTATGCGAGTATTTTGTTTCTCAAATAATAGTTATTTATGATATAAGTGTTAAAAGTATAATTTTACGGCACGAATTTGAAAGTTTGCAGAATGAGCGAAGCGAATTCTGCAATTCAAATGAGTGCCTTAAAAGTACTTTTAACACAAATATCATACAAAATTTTTTCTACAAACGACAATAAAAAACAAAAATAAAATTACAATTTTTAGAAAGTTTAACATATTCGAAACACATAGTTTTAAGTAGCATCGTAGATATATAATATAAAATTATGAAGTTGACATTTGTCAAAAAATCTAACAACCATTGTTGGCGTCGTAGTTGCCATAGTAGTACTTTTAACACTAGTGCTATAAAGTACTTTTAACACTAGTGCCATAAAGTAACATTTTTAAGGCGTCTGCGGCGTGTTAAAAAATGCATTTTTAACACGTTTGTAGAAAAATGTATTTATTAAAAGAAAACTAGCAGTATTTTATTCCAACATATCGAGTTATTGAAAGCTTTGACTAATGTATTTTTTCTCACTGTGTTAGTTGGTTTGTTCCCTTCATTAAAAGCTCAAAATAAACGATCAGTGCCAGAAAAAGTTGGATTTGTTTTTCGGAAACCTCTTATCCAGTAATTTTGCTACACGTGGGATCGGTTGTTGTCATTAAAAATACTCTTACTGAATATAAATCTTGAGCAAAAGAACTTAATTTGGATCCGACTTATTTCTTCAATTATTCTCACTATTGCGAGGTGGAGACAGCAACGTCGGATAAATTCCGCGGCCTCGATTTCAGTGGTGTCGGCGGAATGGTCGATCAATACACCGCGCCGCGCCGCGCGCCGTCCGCTTTACCTCTCCTGAGAACGGAGGGTGGCGGCATGTAACCTAGCCCCGCGACTACATCAGAAAAGAGAATAATGAAAACAATACTTTACAATAATTATTGTTTATGCCGTTTTTTATACTATTATCAATAAATCATTAAGAGCACTGGTTACGATTATTTACGTAATCATATTAATGCCTGTTGTGCTGTTAATATATTTCATTTCTTAAAATGCGACTAGGATAGTTACTTGTATCCTTAAAGAGATTTTTAAAACTTTTTTTAATGTAGAAAAAGAATTTCCAAAAAATCACTTTGTACAGGGACATCCAAATAAAAGTGAACATACCTTACAACTTTTTTATTTTTAAAGATGGGAAAAATGTTAAATATGAAAGTTTTGGGGATTTTTATGGATCATTCATATATCTTATCAGCAAGACAATTAAGCATCGAATAAAAAAATATAGTATAAAACATCGAATTTCTCGCTTATTTTAAATTTTATTTATTTTCAATACTTTCTTAATACTGACTTTGAGCCGCTTTAACATTATTGTTATTTTTTAAATATAATTTTAACATTTTGTATCTCTCATTAATAGAATAACTCATTTTGCATAAAAATTACATTATAAATTCACGGTGACTAAAGTATTATTGTAAACCATGACATTAACGTTGACTTAGCTACAAATAAAATTTAAAAATGTATCAGGTATTTCTTTCGCAACCTGGATAGTTACGTTTAAAGTATATTTTATGCGAAATAATTTTTAATTTGAAATATTTCAAAAACGATTGAAAAACCGCATAGGGTAAGTTATACAAAATATGTCTAGAACTTCTCCTAGAATCCAAAAATATGATAAAAATCATACCATCCAATTTAAAACAAGCGAGAAGCATCCATGCTTTATACTATATTTTTATTATTCGATGCTCAATTGTTTTGCTGATAAAATATATGAATGATCCATAAAAATCCCCAAAACTTTCATATTTAACATTTTTTGCCATCTTTAAAACTAAAAAAGTTATAAGGCCTGTTTACTTTTATTTGGATATCCCTAGACAGTCCTTCGCCACTGGCGTAACTACAGAGGGGTCTAGGGGGGCCCGCCCTCCCCCTAAGGCTTTCCAGCCCACCCCAGAGTTCCTCCAGTTTTTTTGTAGCTAGAAAGCATATCTCCACGTTTATTATATTCTAAACTACTCTAAAGAGTCTCTTATAGAATCCAGATTTAGATCTCCTCCAAATATAAATATGGTTTTTGGCTTGTACAATCTTTGAAAGATTGTTTCAAGTCGGTCAGAAAGTGTAAAAAATTACTGCCAGGAGGCCTGTAACAAATAATAATTATTGTAACATCCTTTAAACTCCCATGAAACTCCGCAGACCTCACAATGCTGCTAAGAGCAATAGACAGACAAATCTAAGCCTCTAACATCAAAATGATTGCGACTTCAGATTGCTACGCCCCCACCCATGGACAGAGACCTACAATAACTGGTGGTTAACGTGTAACCTGGGAAATTTATGGCTTTTACTGAATCTCTAGTTTACCATGTTTCCGTAAAACATAAAACATTTAAGTTGCCATTCGCAGGTGACAAGTATTCCGTAATAACAAAATTAATTTTATCAAAATTCAGAGACTGACAAGAAGCAATATGTCAGGATTATGTGTTATTTTATTTGATTTCTCGTCGATCTCGGATGAAAAACCTTGACACATAAGCTCTCACCGGCCAGCCGTCCGCCTGCATAGCTTTGGCCAAGTTTTTGTAGTCTATTGTTACCTTCAAGGAAGAATCCAAGTCAGGCTGCTTTGAGTTTCCCTCCTCACAAGTAACCTCCGGATATTGATTCTTTAATACCTGTACCAAACTTCCCTAGTTGTACTGGGTGCCAATCTCGCGTGTGAGTAACCACAGACCTAAAGGGAGCCACCTTTAATATAAGCTAATTTTGTCCGCGTCGTGAAATCTGACGTCACTTCCGGTTACGATTTTTAATGTTTTCTTAAGTCATGAATGAATTAAATTTACGTCAACATGTAGGTTTAACTGCATACAATAAGATTATAGTGGGGTGCCAGGCCTGATTAACCCGAAACCCCGAGGCATCCTCCATTAATTTTTTTTTGTGTTTTCTTAAGTCATCGAATACACAGATTTTTTTTAAAGTAAAGTATAAGCTTTATAGTTTGAAAAAAAAAAATAGGGTGCCTTCTCTTAGTTGCCCGCATCCTCCTGGCTGCTTCCGTTTTCATTACTATAAGGCTTGCATAGGCTAAATCTATGAATTAGATCATTTATTTATAAAAATAAATTCTATATCGACGTAATTCAGCATTTTTCTATATTAGGTCAGAATCTGTGCAACGCATTGCCTGGCTTCCACGCATACACAGGCGATTATACTGCAACTTTCTATAAAAATGGTAAAGCTAAACCGTTTCAAATTCTTTAAAAAAATTTAAAATTTAAAAGGATGTTCGTTTCAGTCAACAGTCCTGCCAATGTTGAAAACGAAGAGATGATGAAAATAATACAAGAGCTTACATGTGAAATGTATGGCATTAAAAAATGCAAAGATGTGAATTTGTCAGGTTTAATAATTTTTGAAAAAAATTTCTCTGCAATTTCAACTCGGGAAAATTTTTGAGTGAAGTTCGACATTATGATTCCAGTCGGATGCCACCATTGCCACCGTGCTGGGAATCATTAAAACAAAAAAATTTAAGAACGACCCTCGTTAATTCGATGTGGCAAAATGTAATTAAAGTACATTTCATTGACTTAACGGGAGTGTGGTTGGATTTACGACAAAAATAGTTTGGTAACACTGTTATGATTGAAATACAATCTTTTATAATTATTATTTATTGACAAATGTCTGACATAATTCCAACTAACTATTAACAAAACATATAATACTGGTACCAGATATAACTGGTTCTAACCTGCACCACATCTCCCCTTTTACTTCTTTCTTTCTTCTCCCCTTTTAAAATACCTTTTACCCATCTAAGCTTTACGAATAAAACGTCTGTTTCTTGTATAAACTTTTCCACTTGACGCTTTTATGGTATAATTTCTTTTGTTTCCTCCTTCTGTAACTATTCCTAAATTATTCCATCTTTTAGTTCTTGGGTCTTGTAACCACACATTCGTTCCTACTGGGATCGGTTGAAGATCTTTAGCAATTTGGTTATAAGTTTGTTTTGTTTTTGTATTTTCCATTGCTCTGTGATCATTAATGTTGCAAAGTCTCGCCATTTTTTAGAAAATACTCTAAAATTTATTGGGACAATTGATCTTGTAGGCTGGCCATACAATATCTGCGCTGGTGAAACTCCATCATTTTTAGGAGTATTTCTCCATTCTAGAAGCCCGGCAAAAAATTCGTCCTCATTTAAATTACCTTCATTCGTGCATTTTAAAATCAGACTGTTCATTGCTTTCACTGCAGCCCATTGCTTTGAGCATAATAAGGTGTGGAAGGACTAAATAAAACGTTCCATGCTTTTAAAAACGACTTCGTTTCTTGTGATGAAAATTGTGGACCATTATCAGATCGAAATCTTACTGGAACCCCTGTATCTGCAAAAATTCTTCTTAAACAAGTGTTTACTTGAGAAGAGTTCGGATCTCTATTGCCGAACTGACAAACAATTGGCCATCCAGATAATCGATCTACGTAAACCATAAAGTGTTTTCCAGCGCAAGAGAATAGATCAGCTGATACATATTCAAATGGCCTGGAAGGAGGAGGGTCACACATCAGAGTTTCCTTTGAAAGCGATGGCCTTATCTGTTGACATAATTGACAAGTGTCTATTTTGTTCTTTATGTCACTGTCCATACCTGGCCAATAAACAGTTTGTCTTGCTCGTCGCTTTGTCCGTTCTATGCCTTGATGGGAGCTATGAAGTCTTTCAAGAATAGATTTTCTTGCATTTTTTGGAATAACAATTTGGCACCCTTTCATTATTATACCATCTGCATAACTAAGTTCATTTCTTACACCCCAATCCTGCAATAATTCGGTTTTTTAATGTTTTCGGTTCAAAGGAAACCAGCTTTTTATTTGATCGATAAGTAACTGGTATTCAGCATTTTCTTGACCATAATCACGTAGCTGTATGAGAAAAAGATCTTCTAAATGTGCCGTTTTATGTGTCTTCTGTATTGTCAGCTATCGACACCTGTTGAATAATGAAAGATTTCATATGACAATTAGCTTCTTATGCTAATAAATCTTCTTCATTTGGAAATGATATTGGGAATCGTGACAGTGCATCTGGACCAAAATTTTCAGTCCCTCTTTTCCATTGCGCCTTGAAACAGAATCCAGTTAATTTTTGTTTTAACCTCTGAATTCTTGGATTTTCTATGTTATCCACCGTATAATCATTTAAAATTGGAATTAAAGGTTTATGATCTGTGATAACAGTAAAATGATTTAAACCTAGTAGATATAATTTACATTTTGTCACAGCCCAAGTTATACCTAATAATTCAATTTCAATCATGGAATATCTTGTTTCCGTTTCCGATAAAACACGTGATCCACACTGTATTAACTTCCATGTATTATCATGTTTTTGCAGCAAAACATAGCCTAACCCGTTTAATCGGGAAGCATCGGTATGAAGAGCTATTTCCTTATTAGGATCAAAGTGTGTCAGGTCAGGTGGTTGCGTAAGTGCTTGTTTTATATCCATAAATGATTTGTCGTGAATTTGGCTCCACAAAAATTGATTTTTTACTTTAAGTAAACTTCTTAGTGGAATGACTTTTGAACTTACTTCTGCTGAAAAATATCCTAATTGGTTTACCAATCCCATAAATGATCTCAATTCAGTTAAATTTCCTGGAGTTCTAAATTTTTGTATAGCACTTATTTTGCCTGGATCTGCTTTAATACCATCTTGTCATATAACATAGCCAACATATAAAACTTCTTTTTTCGCGAAAATAAATTTATTCTTGTTTAAAGAAATATTTTTGCGTCTACAGCGATCCAAAAGTTTTACAGTTCTTTCATAGTGACTTTGAAATGACTCGTCATGTATCAATATATCATCCACCACTTTTTCTATATTACCCATGTCCAAAATTGCTTCATCACCTCTTGGACCCTCTTCCACTGGTTTAATTACGCCTTTTCGAACCATTTCATCAAGTTCCTGTTTCACCTTTTCTCTCCATGCAAAGGGTATCTTCCTGGGACAGGTAATTGCAAAAGATGTAGCATTAGTTTTAAGGTAAATATGAACTGGTGGACCATCCATTGGTTTTAATATTTCTGAGTTGAATACATCTTCATATTCTTCAATTAGTTTCTGTCTAATCTGCTCACATTGTTCTTCTGTTGGGTCTTCAGGTATTTCTGAAATTTTCAGCATTCATATTTTTAATGGCTTTGGAAATTCCTTGTGTAACATTTTTAGCTTAATCATGACGTTTCGATCAATAAGGAGTTCTGCAATTCCATGACATATAAATATACGTATACTAGTAGTTACATTTTCATAGGTTATTTTGCAATCTACATAGCCATAAACGTATATTTTTGAGGAATTTGCTGACTCTAATCTTAAATTAGAGGGTTGAATATTTTCTTTTTGAATTGAAAGCTTATTTAAAAATTCTTTACCTGCTACTGATACTTCAGCACCTGTATCTGGAATAGCATTTAACCATACAGAAGAATCACGTTCGTCTGATTTATAACAAATTTTTACATGAATTTGGCGTCCGTTCGAAGAATTTGAAATTTCACCTACAGTGCTGATTTCTAATGTACCAATTTTTTTTAATTCATCTTCATTTTGCTGAACGTCTACATTCTGTATAGATTTTGGTCTGCAAAGTTGTGTAAAATGTCCTTTTATTTTGCATTTTTTACAGTAAAATTTTTTTGCAGGACACTCACCTAATGATTTATGCCAATTATTGTTGCATCGTGGACATTTTTTACTTATTGGTTTACTCAGTTTTAGTATTTGTGCACATTGTCCATTTTCTTCTTTTGTTGCGGCTTCTTCTGCTTCACATATTTGAATAACTTCATCAATACCCATGGCTTCAGATAACGTTCGACATTTCTTCCTTATACTAGGATCAACCAAAGCTTCAATAACATGATCTGTTAGGCATCGATTAAAACAATGTGTACAAGGATCAGTAAGTTGAAAGAGCTTGTTTTTCTCTGTAAAAATTCATAAAAGATTCATCTTCTTCTTGTTTCCGTTGTATAAACTGGCTTCAACGCATGCGTCCATTCTCCTTTTTCTTATAATAATTTTCCAATTTATCCAAAACAAAATTTGCTGTCACATCGATTATATTTGGAATGTTTAGTACAAGTCTCATGATGTCACATACTTCTTGTGTGAAAAATGTGTACAAAAGAGCAGTTACCTGACCTGTAGAGTCTAAATTTAAATCTTGGAGCATAAAAAAATTTTCAAATTTATTTCTCCAGTCCTTAAATTGGCCTAAATTTATATTTTCTACCAGTTTCTCTGGCCCTGGAACACCATTGGGAATATGTAGTCCTTGTAAAATATTTAACGATTTATTTTTCATTTGATATTCATCAGGAACACTCTCTTTTTCCACTGGTTTGTCATTACTATTTTTATTCTCAAACACGCCTAAGAGTACCTATATTCTTTAAATCTGCCAACTGCACGGAAAAGTTTTCTTCTAGACTTCTTAGAGCATCTCCAGTTCTATCTTCCAATTCCTTTAAACTATTTTGTGTTTCTACAATAGTATTTTGTAAAGGTAACATTTGGTCTTCCTGACTGGAATTCTCCAACGTTTTAGCCGTCTTTTTTGATTTAGGCATTCTTACTGATTTTATTACTTAATTTATTGGATTTAATATACCGACTGCGCCATGTTATGATTGAAATACAATCTTTTATAATTATTATTTATTGACAAATATCTGACATAATTCCAACTAACTATTAACAAAACATATAATACTGGTACCAGATATAACTGGTTCTAACCTGCATCACAAACACCAAATTTGTTTGAAGGAAATCTAACCCCACTCCAAATAGATGACACTATCGTATCAGATAGTAATAATCACATTGATGAAGATGAAAATTACCCATGTTATAGATTGTAATGCGGATGAATGAAAGTAAGATTCTGAATTTGTATTTTTGATTTTGTAATACCAAAAAGATTTACATACAACAAAATCATATTTTTATAACCCTATGTTCATTTCTAAATATTTTCTCTTTCTCACTTCGTTTATTACATAAAATTAACAAGACAAAAATAAAAATAAAATGTCTGAATATATCTTGTAAAAAATATTAAGATGTATTTTAGTATTAAAATAAAAATATAACATTAACAGTCTATTTAGTGTCCTGGAGTAATGACTAAACTTGGCCACTTTCGATCTGTTACCAGAGGCGTCGATGCCGAAAATTAAGTACTTACGTATATTCATGTGAAATAAAAAAAAAAACGGTCAGCTGCGAGTTCTCCTCGCTCATAGAGGGTTCCGGACGGCGTGCCGCGCGGCGCGGCAGCGTGCCGTAATTTTAAAGGTTCATTTTAAAAATAAGATAAACGTTATAACTCCGTATATTTGGAGGTAGAAAAAAAGTTAAACTAAACAGGGATAGATTTTCTGTTATACGAGTATTATGTAAATCATTATTTTAAACATGTATTATTTGAATTTACAAGAAATTGAAATTTATATTGATATACAAATTAAGCTTAGTTTATAGACTAGTTTAAATATTAGGGATTTTTAATACTAATTACGTGTAAAGAGAAATGTATTTTCTAATTTTACTTTTATAAGTACGTAAAGCATGTAAAATTAGGAGTTTATATATTCATAAGTATTGATACGCACTCTATGTTCTATGTAAGTACCTGGACACAATCGCACAATGGCAATGGAGATTGGGGACGAGCCAAATAACATGCACAACTTCCTAAACCAACGGGGAACCAGAATATAGGATCCATCATACCTAAACCTGAGCAAACAGAAGCTGTTACTCAACGTCACCACATCGCACGCAAGCAAAGAAATGACAGTTACATCATACTACAACATCACGTTAGGTAACTTAACATCTAACAGTAGCTTATACCTCAAAAATGCCCTAGGGCTCAGTAGAGATACCTTTATCAAAGCAAGCCGCTTCCAACTGTATCCCTCTTGCATCATCTGGTAGAATTATGGCGATGAAGAATGGAGGATTAGGAAACCTTAGCATAAATAAGTATTAAGTAATAAAAAAAAATAATACTTACATTTTGTTCTATTTTATGCATCATAGCCGAATAAACTTTTATTTCCTTCTCACTGTGATAAATTATTAAGTTATTAAGTAAAAGTGACAACGCTATTTGACGGTTACTACCAGTTTTACTATGAATTGAAAAGTGACACAAGGGACCATTCATAAAATGCGTTGACGTTTGCTACATTGTTCGAAAGTGGAATTGTTTTATTTTGTGTTTGCGAGAATCGTTTAAGTGTTTTTCTTTAAAGAAGCTGACATTATTTTGCGAAAAAACATTTAAATATTGTGCGGCAGTGTCAGGTTTGCAAAAAATTGGACTATTCAAACCGATAAGTGCCTTTTCACAAGTAAGTGAGGTTGTATTCACTTGTATCGAATCCATTGGTGTAGTTTCACATATATCTACACATTAGTAATATTAGGGTAACAAAAACGTATTACAACAAAGCACGCCACTGGTGTTGGAGGAGGCAGCCGCCAGGAATGTTGGACAGTGTTGCTATGTTTTCCACTGTGTCTACCTCTCTTAGTCGCATCCATTGCATGTTTTAAACGGATGAATAATTTGGCGCGAAACGATTTTCTGATGAAATGCTTTGTCTACAGTTTTTTTTAATGTCAATGGTTTGCATTACAGAACGGATGTTAATTAATCATGTTCGCGACTTAAGATCCCAACGTTGCCCTCTGTCTTTTTTTAAGCATGCCTAGTATATGTAAAAAAGAAATTCTGACAAATATAATCTTTGTTCAGAATATTATAACCATAATACTAGATATACAGGGTGTCCGAAAAGTCATAGTATGAGCAAATTGCTTTGCTATTAGTAAACATAGAGACACCAAATTTTAGGTGTATCTTATTGGTTAATAAATATACTTTATGTAATTTAACTTTTTCAACCCCTTTGAGGGGTGACGCTAGGGACTTGAGGTCAAAAATTTTAAATGCAACCCTATGCTGCGTGGTACCTCATTTTAATTAAAGGTCTTAAAAAAATAAACATTTTACCGGAAACCCGAGGTCCGTATCTTAATTCGTTTTTAAATGGCAAGCCCTTAAAAATTAAAAATCGTGAAAAAAAATTGAAAATGTAAATCCCTTTATTTATCTTATTACTTTAAAAGTTGTTCAAAATAACTACCATGTACTTCTTGGCAGTAATAAAGTCGATTATGGAACTCACTTCTCACATTTTTGAGAATGGCATGTGTTACTTCTTGGCAGAGTTCTAAAATCGACTTTATTATTTCCAAGAAGTTTATGGTCGTCTTTTTTAGCAACTTTTAAAGTAATAAGAGAAATCAAGATATTTAAATTTTTTATTTTTTTTCACGATTTTTAATTTTTAAGGGCTTGCCATTTAAAAACTAATTAAGATATAATAGGGACCTCGGGTTTGCGGTAAAATGTTTCTTTTTTGAAGACCTTTAAAATGAGGTACCACGCGGCATAGGATTGCATTTAAAAAAAATTCCCTCAACTCCCTAGCGTCGCCCCTCAAGGGGGTTTAAAAAGTTAAATTACATAAAAAAGTAATTTATTAACCAATAAGATACACTTAAAATTTGGTGTCTCTATCTTCACTAAGAGCAAAGATATTTGTCCATACTAAGACTTTTCGGACACCCCGTATGATTATATTAACTTCGAATATTTAAGAATGAGAAAATCACGTTGCCAAAAATTTTTAATAAGCTTCCCAAAAATGTGAAGAATTAAAACAAAAACTATTTCTTAAGCAAAGCATTTTTCAGTATACAAAAGTCTTTGGATATAAATTTTGTAATAATGTACCTTATAAGTGTCTGTTTCGATCTATCTTGTATAATAGTGTTTTGTGTAGTTCTTAAGTTACTTTATCATAGTAACGTATATTTTAAGTATGACTACACCACTATTATATACATATATTGTGTTGACATACTGGTTATCTGGTTATCATCATGCCATCTTCTTATATCGCTATAAACTTATGGAATTTATATATTAATTTTTATACCTTACTTATAGCTAGTGATGTGAAATACACGGACATTTATTTTTAGGGTTACAATACCCTGGGTATTTATTAGGGTATTTTCATTTTTTAAATTAAAATCCTTTTATGGGCTGGGTTCATAACAGGAAATAACGAGTTTAAAAAAATTAAGATGCGGTGTTGCAAACTAGGTACTTATACTTTTATGTTCATGAACAAATTTTGGAACTCTGCCAAGAAGTAGCACCTGCCACTCTCGAAAATATCAGAAGTGAGTTTCAAAATCGACTATATTACTGCCAAGAAGATCATTTTAAATGACTTTTAAAGTAATACGAGAAGTAAAGGTCGACTATATTACTGCCAAGAAGATCATTTTAAATGACTTTTAAAGTAATACGAGAAGTAAAGGTATTTAATTTTTTTTTCAGGATTTTTAATTTTTAAAGGCTTGCTAATTAAAAACTGATTAAGATACGGACATCGGGTTTGCGGTAAAATGTGTTTTGAAGACCTTTAACATGAGGTACCACACGGTACGGAATTGCATTTAAAATTTTTTATCTCAACTCCCTAGCGTCACCCCTCAAGGGGGTTGAAAAAGTCAAATTACATAAAAAAGTAGATTTATTAACCAGTAAGATACACCTTAAATTTTGTATCTCTATCTTTACTAATAGCAAAGATTTGCCCATCCCAAAATTTTTCGGACACCCTGTCTACATAATAATACTAGTTTTAATAATATACCCAGTTTTGGGTAGGTAAATATAAAAATTTGGGTTTATACCTGCGTAAATATTCAATTTTTATATACCTACCTGCTGGGTATTTACCCAACCCGCATCACTACTTATATAGGCTAGTCAACGAAGGGGGTGTAGAGTGCATGGACGGGGGGGGGGGGATTTTTTGCTTCAGGAATGTATTGGGGGTAGTTAGGAATTAAGCATACTAAAAGTCCCCGCCCCTAGTGCGTCCGCTTCAGGGGGGGAGGGGGATAGAAAGGTCTCTTTTTTTGGTTTTTCGCATATAACGCAAAAATGGCGCGTCGTAACGAAAAATAATATAATATAAGCTTTCATTTTTATGCAAGGAATTTTTCGTTACGACGCACCATTTTTGAATTATAAGCGAAAAACCAAAAAGAGACCTTTCTACACCCCCCCCCCCCCCCCCGAAGCGGACGCACTAGGGGCGCTATAGTATGTTTAAGTCCTAACTACCCCCAATACATCCCTGAAGCAACCCCCCCCCCCCCCCCCATGCACTCTACACCCCCTTTTCGGCCATTCATTGCCTAGCCTAATAGCGCTGTTAATTTTGTTAATAGGATAGGCTAAATTTTCTTCTTAATACTAATAGGGCAAACACACAACGCTTAATAACGTATTGCTATGTAATTAATTATTGGTGGTTATTCAGCCAGATTATAAATTAGATATAATTTAAAAAATTGTTGAAATCTTACTTCGTCATTTCCATTACTTTCCATGCTGATTCCACAATTTACACTATTAAAAACTTAAAAATCAAATTCTTATTTTTGGTCAAATATCCTCTTTACTCTCACAAAGCACAGTACCGGAATAAAAATGTTTTTAGACAAAAAATCGGAAGCGAGAGATCGACGCGACCGCACGATACTGACTGGAACTGGGCCTTCGCGGACTTGAATTAAAGGGCGGCTGTTCCAATCTCGCAATTATTTCGACTTTATGGTTAAATAAATGCGTAATGACTAAACCTGTGCAAAATTATCGTGATTCCAGTGGCGATACCGTTTTATTTATTGGTTGGTAATGTAATGATATAAATAAAATTAACATATGACCCGTACATATTACCTCGTATCCATTAAAGGCTGCTGTATCTGTATCTATGTGTACATTAGCATCTGCAATCTAATTGGAAAGTCAGTAGCGGCGAATACAATGTTATAGGTATACAAGATATATTAAAGATTGCTTTTAGTACAGTTCTTTTGATTAAATAAAGTAAATTGGAAAAAGTAATGACAAAACATTTTGAAACAGAATGAATGTTATCGACATTGTTTTTTCTTTTTTTAAAACTAAAATAATGCATTTTTAAATTTTAATCCCTACATGCACGACTAAACAACAAAAAATTACACCTGAGAAATGTAGGCAAAAAAGGGTCTGGTACGCGAGACTATCCGTACCACATCGCCGCGCATCGCTCATTCAACATCAATTTAAATTTTACGGCGACGCCGACGTAGCTTACCATTTTCCTATTGTGTGTAAAAATGTATATATTTCGAGTTAAAATACCATGGTACTAAAATACATAGTGTTTGTTGGTGCATTTAGGGACTCATATGATTGTAAGAAATACATTGAAACTGGTCGGCATAGAAAAAATCGTGATTCACGTTTGACGTATGCGATCTTTATATCCGACTTAATTTTTATGTTTAGTGTTTGTGGAATTCCACAGTATTTGTTAGATAAGACACAATTTCGATTATTTTGGAATAAGTATGTTCCTAACTGGCCGTTGCCATCTAAACGACAAATGGTTTATCAGTTTCCTAACGTAAAAAACCTGGTGGAAAACACTATAAAGAGCGAAGTTCGTGAAAACCCAATATGGCTAACGGTCGATGAAACTAGGGACGCGAAAAACAATGTAGTCGCTAATATTTCAGTGAGAGTTTCAACCTAAACCAATTGTCAAAATCATATTTGATTGCTAGTAAAAGACTGCATGTACCTTTGTGGAAAAGTTAGTACTGGGAGCTCTTGACAAACTTGGCATACAGCATACAATTTTTTTAATGCCGGTCAGAGAGCAATGTGAGGTGCGCGACGGACGTGCAAACGATTTACAAAAATTTTATGCGAGTGCGAATATAACTACGTTAAACGAAGAGCGATCTTTTTCAACATACAGTGCAACGTTTGCCGCAAAACGACGTTCTTTATCCGAAAATACCATTGAATGATTACTTTACTAATGATGCAAATTTTTGCAGATTCGCAAAAACCTTTATGGGCACTCACTGATAGGTAAGTCGCTACGTAATTGCTTTCTTTTTGCACCTTTTAAAGTATATAAATAAGCTCAAAATGTATTTGTCTACCTTACATAGACACTTTAATGAATGTATCCATTAATTTTATTTTATGATGCTTGTAGGAAAACTAAACAGATTCTTTTTTATTTTCCACCCTGTGTTGTATAAAAATCTAAATTGTCTACTTTTTCCAGACCAAACTAAATCTCATAAATATGAATTCTTAGGATTTAAATGGTATAAAAAGCGAGACAACGGCCTGCCGCTAATACCGGGATTGCTCGATACCGCATAGCAAATAACTCACATTTCATGCAAATTGCTTAGTGATACGTTCGGTATACAATTCAAACAGCAGCTGCTTGTTGGTCTGCCGCGACGATGCGTTTTATCTCTTTTCCACTAAGGGTAATATTATATTATCGCATGCAGTGGGTGGAGTCATTTCCATTTAATTGATGCATCACGTCTAGACAGATGCCTTTTTAAAATATGATTTATTTAAAACAGTTAAGTTTTAGGTTTTGACCAGTGAAGTGCGTATTATAAATGTTTTTGTTTTTAGATACGTGGTTTTATGTAAGTAAATTTTTATTATAATAATGGCTTTTTGGCGACCTTTCGAGGTAGATGAAA
Source organism: Philopedon plagiatum (assembly GCA_963971165.1). Taxonomy (NCBI): domain Eukaryota; kingdom Metazoa; phylum Arthropoda; class Insecta; order Coleoptera; family Curculionidae; genus Philopedon; species Philopedon plagiatum. Next base: position 50,066,849 of record OZ020197.1, read on the forward strand.
GCGAATTATTACATGTTGAATTACCTTCGGTATCATAATCAAAAGTTTCAGAAAGTTGACGATGCAGAAAAGGTGTTATTAGACGAATTGTTTACAATTTATATAAGGAAAATACGGTGCCAACATTAGAAATGATCCGGGATAAGGTACGCGATTACCCTGATTACAATTACCAGTCATTGGAAACTCTTCGAGGAATTTTATTAAATTGCGGATTTAAACATCGTGACATAACCCACGAATGTCGCATGTGTGTATCTTTGGAAGATTCCCCTCCTCTTACCCCCCAAAAAAAAAAAAAAAAAAAAAAAAAACAAAGTAGGCAGTATTACGATGGCCATGGCCACGTAAGAAACTCCAAGAATTTCAAGATTTTCGGGAACTTCCAGATTTAATATGCAGTAAGACGGCAGCATCCGCAGCACTGGTCGGCTGCGGTTACCGATCTTCAAGACTTCAGGTATGAAGCGGGAAAATTAATAGACCAGGAGCTAGAAATCAGCAGGACACTGCAGGGTCCTTTTTGATCTTCATAGTGAGCTTCAAGAGTCTCGTGCGCACCCGAGATATCGCGTGTCTTCTTCAAACATTTTGAACCTGATTTTCTTCATTGATATCATCCATATCGTCGCTGATCTTACCAAGGGGCGAAAGCGACAATTTGCTAATTTTACAGGAGAGCAGTTTAAAGAAAATAGGTCACGCTCTTTCTTTAAGTAGTTTATTATTATTTTACTCTATTATGGTATAAGGTAGGTCAAGATACATGCTTGCGAAAGACATGTATATAATTTGAAAAGTCATGCCCTATCACCTCTAAATAGGTACTAAATGGACGTTCGCCCATTCGTCAGATTCTTTTCAATAATATATGGGATATTCACCTGCTTTTGTCTATTAACGTGTGAATTAAACAAAAAGCGTAAGTGGCCTTTTAGACATTTTATTTGTAATAAACGGTCGAGAAACAAAAACTTATTGTCAAACACCATCAAAAGTATATTTTTAGTAATATTTATTTAAACATAAACAGAAAAAAGAAACTCGTTGTGCTCAAAAATCACAAATATTTGTGTTATTAATGCTAAATTATAACACAAGTATTAATAGTAATAAGTATTAAATAAGTATAAACTAAGAAAGCTCTTATGATTTTAATAACGGAAAAAACAACTAGTTTTAGTAATATTAAAAAAATACAAAAAAAAACTTCTATAAATTAAAGAAAAAACAAATTTTTTTACACGTGTGCAAGCACACAAATTTTAATAGTAGGTACTTAGAGATGTGCCATGAGAATGTTCTCAGGGGAATATTTTCGGAGAACGGTAAATTACCGAGAAAAATAAATTCTCGAGAATGTTCCATCTCTATGGCTAATAAAAGTAAAAATTCATTTATTTTATTACTTTTTCACTTAAATAGTAATTTTCGAATCTATATTAAAAGCCTTTAGCTATTAGGCGTAACACCTAAAATTGCTATTGTGGGATCTAATAATTAGGCAAAACTCCATTGTGTGGATGTTCGCCCCTTCGTCTGATCCTAATAATGTGTTTAGTGTCGCTTATGCCTATAGATGATTTGCTGTATACTGAAAACTACTCGAGCTGGAAGTTCGCCAGTTTGTCAGATCATAGATACCTTTAAATGTTATCACATCATGCGCCTAACTCAAAATCGAAGAAAGTGTCGCTTTCGCCTCTTGGTAAGATCAGCGACGATATATCCATTTGAATTTCAGACTTGATTTGGTTTGAGCCGCTTGGTCCGGTGATACCTGGGTATCCTTCATGATCCCTAGTGGGCTGTCGATTATCCAGGGTACCGGTCAAGTGTGCAGCTAGCCTCGACTCTGTAAATGTCGAGTGAAAAGCAGAAAAACCAAAGAAACAAGAAAGAGATAAATTCTCGGTCGCGTTTTAGGCTAGGCTACGCACCCAAAACGCTCGTAAAGCCGTCAACCCGGGTCGTGGAAGGCTAGGTAAGGGTTGCTAGCCAAAATAGCCATAGTTCGCCCAATACCAAAGCAGCATTGTCCTCGAACTGGAAGCTCGGCTGCGGTGGGATTAAAAAATTCTTGTTCTATAAAAAATCGTTCTCAACAAAAGTTCTTTGCGCAAAAATTCAGTCAAATCCGTTGACAAGATAAATTTCGTCTCGGTCTTAATTACTATGCAAATCCCATGATACAAATTAAAGAAGGTATGATACCAAACCGTGTCAAATTCGTCCGGGTTCGCGCATGACGTCACGCTGTGTCCTATTTTTGAAATTTATAACGCGCAATATAGAGGTTACGTTAGTTATAGCCGATTTTATATAATTCTATTGGCAATATATTTTGCCTCCTGCTTATAATACAAATTTTATAGTATATGATTTAAATTAATCATATAAATAAAGGGATAAATACATACATTGATTGATTGTTGTCCACATCACAACCATACACAGCACATCTCACTTTTAAACTCCTAAAAGTAATATAAGGACACCAAAAAATAGTTAGAAACGCAATCTTAAAAAAGACGTGTTTCGTTTACAAAATATCGCGGAATTGGCCACGGCGCACAGTGGGGCCGATTAATTCCAAGAGTTGGCAATAATTGTTAAATTCGAAATCAACAGAAACACAAACTTTTATTATTAATATTAAAAATTAATACCCCTACCATGTTTTTAAATTATAACAATGCGCGCGCCGCTTTCCGTGTATCCTAGTAACCAGCTTAAACTTGTCTGTCACAGAGGCTACGCGTTCCGGAGTTTTTGTCAAAAAAATTGTATTGGATTTAAATTATTCCTACAGTGTTGATACTTTGTTTAAGAATTAAATTAATTATGGAGGGATCAACACTAGGTATGTACACCTAGAATTTACAATTTTATTTTTTTTACTTACAGTGAGGACAGTAAAAAAATATCATATTTATCGCCTTAAGTTTGTTGTTAATAATTATTTGGCAAAATATTCAACAAAGGCGTTAGTACATTCCCAAGCATCATCAAGCTAGATTTTATGTGTCTTCTGGTTCAAAGTTATGTCTATTTTTATTAGCACTGAGAAAACATTGCACATGTTTGCACCTTTTTAATATATCTTAGTAAATTCGAGTAAAAACCAGTAATTTTATGTAATTTTTGGCATTCCATGAATGGGCAGGGTGTTTCATAACAATGTGGTGAATATTCAGGGTGTATATCTTAAAGGTATTTTAAAAAAGAGTTTGTTTTAACATAGGTCCCAAATCACTTAAATCCTAAATACCTACAGGGTGTCACAGCTTTTTTTGCAAAAATGTGTTTATTCAAAATTTTAAAAAATATATTTTTTCCCTAAAAGAACACTATATAACAGTAACAAATAATGTTATATACGTAAACATATATATATATATATATATATATATATGTATATATATATATATATATATATATATATATATATATATATATATATATATATATATATATATATATATATATATATATAAGTACATACTTGTTTCTTTTACAGGAACTGTGAATTCCGATATTTCTATATCAAGACGCAGTTTTTATCACTTATTGAAAAGTTCTGCTGTAAAAACCACCGAAGATCAAACAAGGTTATTGACTGATTTCGTCAAAACACGAACTAATTGTCCTGATGAGAGTACATCAGATATAAGAAAATGTATTTCATATTTTTTATCACAATTCAAAATCAGATGGCAGGAATCATATCGTATGGAGGGAAGGTTTCTTCAAAAAATTCGACTTGGTTAGATTCGTCCTTGGACTTTCCCGTATTTTCACAAATACTTCAGAAAAGTAGTGGAAGACCAAAAAAACCTTTTGATGCCCTAAGTGAACGCACAAAAGGTAAAAATACGGAAATTCTACGCTCTAATTTTTCCTCAGCAGAACTATTATACGCAGCTCAGATGAGTTTACGTTTGTCAGGTCAGACAGATGGGGCTAAAATTGTTAAGGATGTCACGATGACCACACCAAAACCTGCATTAAACGAGACAAACTCGTTACGAATAAGAAAACTTCCTAAATCTGAAGCCTTATCTATGTTCATTGAGACAAACTTAACCAGAGAGCAATATAATAAAATAAGAAAAAGAGATATAGATCGTTTTCCTTCGTATAAAGAAATTCAGGAAGCTAAGAATGTTACCCAGACAATTTTTTTTTTATTATATCAGAAACAACCGCCGAAGTAAGACTACAAGGGCTTTTAAATCACACTGCCCAACGATTGGTACAAACACAAAGTGAAGTACTTGAGGATATTCAAGTGAAAAAATTGCATATGATTTCAAAATGGGGTTTTGATGGTTCGAATCAATCCGAGTATAAGCAAAAATTTGTATCAAACCCTGACGCGAGTGATGCAAACATATTTATCACGTCTTTAGTACCCTTACAAATTTATTACGAGCAACCCGATAACAAAAAGCATATAATATGGCAAAACAGAAGATGCTCATCACCTAGGTTTTGTCGACCCATAAGATTCCAGTTCGCTCATGAAACAGCAGATCTTTCAAAATTAGAAAAAACGTACATTGATCAACAAATCAACCAGTTGCAACCTAGTATATGTACCACTGCTGAGAAGCAATTAGAAGTCAGTCACGTGATGTTATTTACAATGGTGGATGGTAAAGTTCTAAATGCAGTAACCGATACAACATCCACACAACGATGTTATATTTGTGGTCTTTCGTCCAAGGATTTTAATAATTTAGATAAAGCTTTAAACACCGAACCTGATACAAGCAGATATGAATTTGGTATATCTGTACTTCACGCATGGATTAAATTCTTGGAATGTACTTTACATATTGCTTACAAACTCTCACTGAAGAACTGGCAGGCTCGCGGTAAAGACAACAAGGAGTTAGTTGCCAAAACTAAGAAGGAAATACAAATAAAATTTAAAAATGAAACGGGTTTGATTTTGGATAAGCCTAAATCAGGCTTTGGGACTAGCAATGACGGCAATACCGCCAGACGCTTTTTCCACGACCCTGAGAAATCATCCGCGTTAACAGGAGTCAGTGCTGACCTGATCAGAAGATTTAAAATAATACTACAAACCTTATCCAGCGGCCTTAACATAGACAGTGAAAAATTTAGAAAATACACGTTACACACAGCGCAACTTTACATAGCACTGTACAGTTGGTATCCAATGCCACCTACAATTCATAAGATACTTGTACATAGTCCCTTTATCATTGCTAATTCACTTTTGCCGATTGGACAACTAAGTGAAGAGGCTCAAGAATCCAGTAATAAAGTATTTAAGAGATATCGCGAAAGTTTCTCTAGGAAAATGTCACGGGAGAAAACAAATGAAGACATTCTAAAACGTCTACTTATTTCATCAGATCCGTATATAAGCAGTCTAGAAAAAGTTAATAAACCAAATAAAGCCTTTGATAAAGAGGTTTTAGATATGTTAAAGGCTGCAGATATCTCCGAATATGAATCAGATTTAAGTGATAATGAATCAGATGAAAACGGCTCAATTTGAGATTAAATATTGTTTTTCAATAAGGTTAATACTTGATTTTTGTACAATTGACCCTAACTAACAGTTATTTTAATTTATAAAGTGTTTTTATATAATTATCTGATCAATAAACCCAAACCATAATATCTGCCAACTTTTAGTCATTTCGGCCCCACTGTGCGGCGTGACGTAAATGGCCACGCCTACCTGCGCGGTATCATATTAATAAACAATAATAAATAATGTTAGAATTGTCTAACGATAACCTATTATTAATTTAAAATTGCAAAAATACATTTTACTTTTAAAAAAATTACTTTCATGAAATAAGAATTACTTCTCTACGTATTTAAAAATATGGTAGGTACAAGATATACAGAACTGAGCAAAAAACATACTCTTTGTGTATAGGTTTCTTTTTTAATGTCCTACACCTTTTTACATTTTTAACAAAACTAAATTCAAAGCAGAGTTCAAAACACAAACTTCGTAAAAGTTCTGCATTTGCTCCAATGTCGCCTGTACGATCCGCCAGCCCGGTCTGGCCTCTAGTACGGAGACCGAGGTTATAAATTTAAATCACAGCATCACAGCTACTGCCGTGTCTTCTTCAAATGTAACGTAACTGCCGTATAGTACAGATGCCTGCACTATCGCAAAGCGATGGTGCAGGCAGCCTAAGTGCCGCGCTCAAGGTCATTGAGAGTGAACACGATATTTGACAGGCTTTCGCATCTGGTCTGGTTTTGTCTGGGGCGACGCCTTAAAATTTTACCGAGTCACATTAAAACAGTAAAGATAGATACTTAACTTAACTTAGATATTTATTACTTATTTTTTGCTAGGTCTCTGGTTTCGGCTTTATTACTACTGGTCATTCGTTTAAAGAAACGCCACTTTTATAACCCCAGATTCAGAAACAAGGTGATACCATTATTTATATTTTAGAACAATCAGAGATTCCAGACTTATTTTTAATCTAGCCAACTATATGGTCCCCCACCTACTTTTTGACGGCTGTTGCCAGGCTTTGCAGATAGTATATACTAAAATAACGCAATTACTGTAGGTTAATATCGGCAATCGGATATAACACAAGCTAAAGCATACGACTAAGGGTTAATAAAATAAACCAATGTACCAATATTTTTTGTGATAATAAATTTTTAGTAATTTATTTGTATTGCATGGGGACGAAATTTGGAGTGAGATTGGAAAAGTCGTTTTTTTTCTGTACCAAGTACTGCAGTCCCGTTCATTCATGGCTTAAACAGTTATCAAGGTGTAGTACTTTGTATGTAACGTTTTTGACTGCTCGGAATGTACGTGTTGTAGTAAAATCTTAAGTGATTTTTGGCTTTTCTTAAAAAGACTTTATCCATAAACTTTGAATGGTGCGTCAGTGCCAAGTGTTTGGAAAAATGGACTCTTTTTATCCGAAACTGTCTTTTCACAGGTTTGTTCGGTGGAATACAGACGGCTCGGAAAGCCATACCGACGGTGCGTGAAGTCGGGCGTTTAGCGTTCTTTCTCTCTTTTTCCTTTGTCCTACACACGCACAATGTATATATGAAATAAAACAATAGGCTAATTATGAATTAGTGGTGTCGTCCCTATTGCTGAAGGTCCATGATTATAACACCAAGTTTTATAACTGTGAAAAATTACCGACATGTTTGTTTACCAATTTGTAAGCATCTTTGAAAACTAGAAAAAGCATCTTATTTCGCTCTTGCTCCAATCTGAATTTGTACAAGGATTTGCCGGTTTCAATATGGTAAGTAAATTTCATAACACCCTGTATATACTGACGAGCAAAAAAACGGAACCACCTTAAAATTTGTTAAAACCCGAGGTATATATAAAATGATCAGTGGATAATCGCTGGCGTTGTTAGATCTTGTTGATCTTTGAACTTTATAACATTTTAATATTATTATTAACATTACTTTATACCCAACTGAAATTAGCATGTGTGGATCCAAAAAATATTGAAGCATATAGCGTACAGCATAAATACTAAATTTTACAGTACGGTTCAATGTGACCAGCTAAGCGTTCTGCAATGCGCACGCTCCTACAGGACTAACTTTGTTTATAGATTTAGCTCCGTAAATTTAATACTTTCGCAAATACTAAGGTTCAATAAATAATTTTTCTATGCCCTGGCCACAATGTATTATGCAGTCTAAACTGAAGATTGCTTATTCTAATAATATGTTGTGACTGTTCGTTCAATTCTGCCAATTAAATACAGAATACTAAAAATTGTAGACTATATTGGTACCTGCAACAGAAATATTTGGCGGTTCCCTATTAAGATCAAATTCAAACGTAATTAAGATCGGTTTTTGAAATCGGTACAGAAAACACAAAAAAATCTCTAGGGAGTATGTAAACAAATGCTGCAGTGTCAATAATTTGGTATCTCTAAGCAAAAATAATGTTGGGTAATTTCAAAAGAGCACTAATGTAACATGATTTGCGATAGTAATCTATTTTGTGTATGATTAAAGACAGTGCACACTGGCAGATTCTAGTCGTAACTGGAATGAACCTTAACCATTTAGCACATACTGTCTTTAAAATAAATAAAGGCATAAGCTATGTATATACATATACCTACTAAAAATGGTCTATGTTTACTTTAATTCGTTCTCCGGAAATCCATCCACCTACCTTCATAATTCTCGAGCTATATAACATACAAACTCTTAAAAATTACGGTCGCAAAATATATTTTTAATGGTTTGTTTCCTCAAGTTAAATCGTATTAATAAGTGCACATAAACCAACAATGTTTTTGACAAAATTTAATTGCACTCTATTCTGCACGTAAACTGTGTCTGAGTCAGAACATTATATTGTAACAGCTTTATTTTCAGGAGAAGCTAGCAGATTTTTATACAATTCGAATAAATAGGATGAAAAAATGTTGCTAGGTACACGGGCAAATTCCAAGAAGTAGGATTTGTTTTTGCATAACGTGTATATTTCGAAAAAAATATATAAGTAATACAAAAACAAATCCTACTTCTTTAAATTTGACTAAATTTCAGTAACGGTTCACCAGGTAATGTGATCGAAGTGCCACTTCACTCATTTTTTCTAGATGAAAGTGGAAAAATATTTCATGTCATATTTTGCAATTTATATTTTAAGGTGCTGACAAACTAGATCATTTTATGTTATGTAAAGGTGCTGACAGACTATTATCTGTAAAGTAACATTTGCTAGTCCATCTGTGTCAAAAAAATGTTATCAATTTTTTTTTATAGTATTAAATCATCGAGCTTAATCAAAGGCGCGCCGCCATTCGTGTAGAGCGATTCAATCTTCGACGCTCGGTTTGATAAGCCTGTTGAAACCAAATAGGAGTGTATTCTACACATAAATATAAGTCAGCAAAACCCAAAAGTTGTAATCTGATTTTCATTTCTGTTCAAATTACAACGTTTTGAAACAACACCTTACAATTTTTTTTTAATTAAAGTTTTTTTAATAAATGTTCAAAGACACCCTTTACAACGCCATTATTACCATCTATACAACCACAAAAAAAGAAAGACAAAAAATGAAAATAAAGGATCTTTATCATATTTTTAAAACTTTGTAATTTGAAAAAAAAATTGATTACAACTTTTGATTTTTTAACTTTCCGCATCATATGGGAAATGTCCAAAAAGGCGGTTATTTCTTAAAATTTCGAAAAAAGTTAAAGAAAGAAGTTGTTTGTTTTTTAATTTTCTACCCATGTCCCAATTTTCAACTCTCTAGTACAAATTTCTTTTTTTTTTAACTCGACGTTTCTGGGTTTTTCAAATGTTACCAAACCTGTACAAAAATATTCCTGTATACCAAACTAATCTTTTTAATGTATTTTTTTTTCACCAATTGTTGTTCTAAATACTGTTTTTTTTAGCTATGTTTGATGCAAAGTTGACATAATTTGTACAAATAACTGAACATTTGATTTTATTTCGGTTTTTTACTAAGAAGCTAGATGCATAAACCGAATTAAAAAACAATTCCAACGAAAAATCTTTAATTTACCTTTTACTGCAATTTTTAAACAATAAAACCTTGTTTTTATAATAACGAATAATTACAACGCAAAAGGAACTAAGAGTAGGCCCACTCTAACCATTGGGCTAATAGGGGCCGCAGCCCTGGGGCGCCAGGCACCGGAGTGCGCCGCCGCGGGCTTTTCAGCTCATTTCGCCCACGTGAGCTGAGGGCGCTTGATTTTGTTAGCCCAGGGCGCATGAATGTCTTAGGACGGCCCTGACTAAGAGTGCTGTAAAAAGAATTGAACGAAAGCTACTTCTCATTTAGTATTATTTATGAAAAGTTTTTGCTTTATTTTTTTTTGCTGTATCAAAAACTCTGTTAAAGAAGTTTCAAGAAGGACAATTCTTTGCATTGGGCGTCATGGGAGGCACACCGAAATGTGATTTTTTTTATTTTGCTTACTAGTGTTCTTATTTTTGTACTTATTTGAAAAATTAAAAGAACTTTGCATTAAGTTTGATCCAGTTTTATTGATAAATTTTTTATTTTTGTATACAGAACAACATTTACTAAAAAAATATTTTCAACAGGCATAAAAACATTATTTTATACAGGTTTGGTTAAATTTGACACAGTTAAAAACGTTGGGAACAAATGAAAGTTGTACTAGAGAGTTGAAAATTGGTATACTGGTAAAAAATTAAAAAACAAGCAACTTGTCCTTTGCCCTTTTTTAAAAATTCCAAAGACAGTATTATTTTGTAATTTTTTGAAAAAAAAGTCAAATTACATAGAGTTCATTATTTTAAAAAGCAAAAACTTTTCATAAATGATACTAAATGAGTAGTTTTCGTTCAATTCTTTTTACAGCTCCCTTAGTCAGGGCCGTACTAAGACATTCAAGCGCCCTGGGCTAACAAAATCAAGCACCCTCAGCTCACATGAGCGAAATGAGCTGAAAAGCCCGCCGCGACGCAGTGGCTGGCACTTTAGGGCTGCAGCCCCTATTACACGTGTGACAGTAGAATCAGCCCGACCAAAAGAGTAGTCTAAGAAACAGTGATCAGACCTGAAATGATGTACGGAGCGCAAATATGGTCAATAAAAAAAACCAAGGGAGGTTAGCTGTGACACAGAGGAGGATATGGTGCAACAAGGAGAGCCAAGGTTTAAAATGAAAGAATGAAGGGAAATATCTAAAGCCGGCATCCCACAGCGCGTGGTTTGGCGAGCCTGGAATGGGACTCCGTAACTTTTTAAAAATGCGATAGCGAAAGAGATAAAGAAGCGAAGAGGAAGCGATCGCTTTTATACTAAGTACTTTATAAGCATTTCTTTATAGGTAAAATAGATATAAACATGATAGAGAATACTGTATAGTCCGTTCTAAAAACATAAATTTTTTAACAAAAAAGAAGAGATTTCAGGTCTTAACCTCAATTGTTTATTGTTCCTAGTGTCAAAAAAAAATATTTTTATTAATATTTGATTTCGATTGTTGTAATATGTCCTCTGCATAAAGGTTTTCAATTAATAATTTTGAAAACGATGGAAGAATTTTCGAAAATCGGGTTCAAAAGCATGTAATGAGAGACGAAAGTGATCCCTTTTCACTACACGACGGAAGATTTATCGAATTATTCCATCTTAACAAGAACCTAGTGGTACCTATCTTTTTGATAATTTAGTGGACCATTTACAGGCAGAAATAAAGTCAACTAGAATACCCATGTTGTCTAATTGGGAAAATATTTCATCCCACAATCTCATAATAATAATTTAGTATAATTTTTATAATAGTAATTTTTTCTTTCACTAATTCCTGTGAAATTGTGCGTTACTATTTTGGGATGAGCAATTAAAAAATCAACTAAAACAACCCACTGAGCTGTATTTGTTTTTCGTCCCCTAATCCTAAAAATATTAGCACGTTTTTCCATAGTAAATATAATTTTTATATCACTATACTAATAACAATAAACTTTAAATAGTTTTAGGTTATGTTTATATTAATTGCCCAAGAGAGACAACACATTTTTAGCTATAGGTAAAAAGATGCAAAATAGGTCGCTTTCAAGGCGACATCTCTCGAGCTATCGCTTTCGCTACGTAAGTTCGTGCTATACTATACCGGCCCACTTCGAAACATCACCGAAAACGTCACAGACATTTGGCCTTTTCTTTGGCCCTTCAATACGTTTTCACACATCATGGACCAGGTTCCTGTTTTTGTGGTTTGGATCCCTATGATTCCATATTACCGGCCCTTCTTCATAACTTGACAAAAACTTCAACACCACGTCGTTGGGCCACTACATTTTCAAAAAAATAGGTATTTAAGTAATAATTTTAACTCTTTACACTACAAAATGCTGCTAGACGCTACTGAAACTCGGCACTACGACTCGCTGGTCGTTGGATCGGGTTGAAAGTGTACGAGCCGAGCCGAAGAGGCTCGCCTTCCTTTAATTCGCGTCAAATTTATCGACAGGAAGCGGGAAACTCCAAGCCGCACCAGAAATGACGAGCGCGCCCATTCCCACAACGCGTGGCTCGGCGAATCCTGCTCGTGACTAGCCGATCCACGCCGTGTGTGCCGGATTAATAAGATACAGGAAAAATGACTTCAGTGGTAAAAGATCTGTTGACATGAGATAATGATAACGGTAGAAAGAAATAGCAACGGAAGTGTGGAAGAGGTGAGAAGAAAGGATAGTTTACAGTTGATGAAACTCAGGACCGAGGACCGGGCATTGTGAAGACGATTAACCAGGAACGCTGACCCTATATAAAGTGGAAAAAGATTTCGAAGACGAACTCCATATCTCTACCATTTGTATTGTTTGTTAGAAAGTGCCTATATATTTTGTTAAATTAAGGTCGTTTATAAATAGTTTATATTATTTATTTTCATTATAAGCTTAAGGATTTAAAAAGAAATTCTTCCTGCTCTTTTTTTCACAAAATGTGTCATCATAATTGATCGTGTTCGCTGCTTCACAATCAATTTTGGAGTCACTCGAAAGATCTGTTCGTTTGTGTTGCACGAAACTGCACTAACCTACACTTTTTTTATTTGTAGAAGACACCCATTAGAAAAATCTAGTGTAAGTTACTGCAACGCAACACAAACGTACAAACATTTAGTTGAACGAAGGTATTGATTATTTTTGTCAGTTTATTAAAACTTCTTTCGCCACTGGCAGATGATGAAAGAGGTATATAAAAAATGCAGATTGGAAAAAATATCCATGAGATCTCCTTTATGAATTAAGTTGAAAATATCAAGAGCATCCATTCTATAAGGTTCTTCTTTCGTATTTCTTGCTTGATCAGACGCAAAATTGTATTTTCGTTCACCGTACGTTCTATATCTTTATATTAGTGGTAGTAATTGCCGCCCCTCAATTTGTTGCCCGGGGCACGTGCCCCCTTTTGCCCCTCTCCCGTAGATCCGTGCCTGTTATTACCACCCAAGGCAATATCAAATACTGCGACACTAACGCTCAGATTCACTAAGTTTAAGATTTAGTACTGGTTTAAATTAAGATCTTATAGTTGATCAGTTATGTTTTGACAGGCTCTTGTCCTGTCATTGTTAATAAGTCGTCATTAAAAACTTATGAATTATTCTGATATTTCAGCTGTTTGCTTGGTTTGCAAATGATTTTCATCTTGGAACGAGTTTCTGAAATGAATTTAGTTCTACTATTGTTGAAAGTACGTACTAAAATTGTCCTTTTCTTGAAAAATGGCCAGAAAAGCTCAGAAATAAGTTCATAGTATAAAACTTCGTTGTCTTATTCTTACACTTGTCAGTTTAAAACTTTTGGTTGTCAAATTAGACCGGACTAGCGTTGGAGAATCTGGCTGTTACTGTTCTTGAATTATACTATTTTCCGTTTTTTTGCCTACGAAAAAAGGTAATATAAAGTGCTGCGACACTTACTGTTTTTGAATTATATTTTCTGTTTTTTTTTGCTTACGAAAAAATGTATCAGCAAACAGCGGCTTGAGAAAAAAAATGAAAGAAATACCAATATTCCTTATCAGTTTTATTTTAATTCATGCCGTTGGCGAGCAAACCCAAAAAAGTTATTTTTTAAAAACTGCTTCCCTAAAAAGCCGGCAAGGACAAAAACTTGCCAAAACCTAACTAATCAACTAGAAGATCTTACGTTAAATTAGTACTAAATTCTTAACTGTTTAAGTAAATCCGGCTGAAATATTTTATTGCTACCTAAGTCAATGTCAAATCAAATATCGTGACACTTACTATTTGAACTATTTGGGGAATACCTTTCCTTAAACAAAGTTACCGAATATATTTTTGACCAGCCTGTCTTTCTCAACAAAAAAAGTATCAGCGAGCAGTGCTGTGTAATACTCCACTAACATATATCGTGTTAAGTATTAAATAAGTCACATTAGACCTCAATGAAATAAATACCTTTTAATGTCCGTCGATCTATTACCGCTCAGCCTTGTGACGTAACGAGGGGGCGACCGGAAGCGCGAATTGCGTCACGAGTCCATCGCTACTGCAAAGCGGCAAATTGCAAGCTGTAAATTTTTATTCTGATGCAGCGCATTCTTGCATCAAAACAAACATTTCAAGGTGCCAGTAATTAGAAAAAGACTGGATCTGGTCTTTAAATTGATGGATCATCTAACTTGTAATTAAATTTTGTTGGACTAACTAGGTCATCACTTATTACAGGGTTTGCATTTCTTTATTTTCTTAAATTGACGCAATATGCATTATACTAATCACAAAATCTTTTAGGACGTTTAAGCCGGCTTTATCTTGGTTGGTAACACGTTAAAAGCTGAACTTAATGTCTTCTTTTCCTTGCTAATTATATTTCTGAAGGCATTACCGCTAATTATCTTGCTGGCAAGTAACAGCAACCCTGCCAGCAGTTGGATCTATCCGCTCTTTTTTTTAGTAATACGCATAAGAATGATTTAAAAAGTCATAGGTCTTGGGATAAGCCGTGAATGCTTCTATTCTATGTTAATATTGATTTAATTTTATCAATTATTTAATTTTTTTTAATGAAACTAATCATGCAAAAGTTGATAAAGTAGTTATATTCAGTGGCGGATTAACCCTATGGCAAACTAGGTGAGTGCCTAGGGCCCCGATTTGGTTAGGGGTTTATTTACACCGGCCGGCATTATTCACTGAATTTCATTTAGAGCGACGCTAGATTATAATATATAATTTTTACAAATACAAACCTATTCGTTGCAATCTGTTAATGCAGCTTACCTTACTGGTTAGGGCCAAAAAAAGCCAAAAAAGTTGTTCTTTAAAAAAGTTGGTGTTCCTATGTTTTGTTTTCTGTGCGTGTATTTGTATTTGTATTCGTTATGTCTTTTTTTTATATGTATAAATGTTATTTGTTACGTACGTAACGTAAGATAAAAAAACGCCCTCAAGGTATGCCGTGGAATCAGTCACGCATGTCTTGAATTATTACTCATGAAAGATAATATAGGTAAAAGGTATACTTAGGTGAATGAAACTAGAACCGTCAAGTTCTGAAGTTTTTATTATTAAGAAAATTAAATATGGTAATCACGGCTGAACAAAAAGCTTTTATGATCGAAAATTTCTTTAGAAATGGTAGAAGAGTTGATGGCCAGTGGGTTTATTCAACACGGGACGCCATTCAGGATTTCAAAACGGAATTTCCACGAATAGTCATTGATTTCAACCAGTTTCGCCAACTTTTGACTAGATCTGTGGCTTTGTTTATAGAATAGGAAGTGTGAATAGAAAAGAAGGCAGCGGGAGACCGAAAGTTCGCACTGCACAGAAAGTAGAAGAATGATGCAAATTGTTAATAAACACCCATAAACCTCTCTTCGGCGTTTAAGCCAGCAAATATATGTATCCTACGGAACCTGCAATACAATCCTGAAATGTGATCTGCATATGCACGCTTATCGTCTAAGCTCAGTCCAAGAATTGTTACCAAACGACAAGCCGCAGCGAATGCAATTTTCAGAGTATTTATGGGTAATTTGCATAATAATGAACACGTATTTGAAAAAGCCTTTTTTACTGACGAGGCATGGTTTTACCTCTCTGTTTATGTAAATTCTCAACAAATGACAATGTGGAGTTCTGAAAATCCACATTTCTTTATAGAGAAGCCTCTGCATTCACAGAAAGTTGGCGTGTGGGCGGCCATATCGAAAAGAAGGTTAATTGGACAGATTTTTCTTTGAAGGGACTCTCCATTCGGCGCGATACGATAATGAAATTTTAGAAAATTTTGTAAATACATTAGACGATGAAGAGATGCGACAAGGCTACTTCCAGTAGGACGCCACACCAATTCACGTAACTCTAATAATAATTAATAATAATAATAATAATTAATAATAACAATAAATGACTTTATTGTAAGTAATGTGAGGTAATGTATTACAAAGGGTGAAGTTGAAGCTTAGCTTCCTCACTTAACCGGAAAGAGAACAATAATTTACTTATAAACTACATACAATACAACATATACACTATTAAGTTATCTAAATATTTAAAATATAGTTTATATGACATGAAAGGACATTAAAACACAGGTAAAAATCACATTGACATCCACTCAAAAATAGTAACAAAGAAAAGAAACATAGATCCGGAAACAACGTCCGGAGAGCTGTCTACAAAAAAGTACCTATGATTTTCCTAACTGCTGATTTAAATCTTATGCCGGTGAAAAATTTTATACCATCGGGCACTTTATTATAAAGTTTGGATATGTTGAAACTAAAGGATCCCTCAAAAATGGCTGTTGAGTGTACTGGTGTCGTATATCTAAGTTATGCATATCGTTACGGAATTTAATTTTCTGGAACAAATATTGCGGTCGCTGCTTTAGTATAATCTTGTTAAATAGAGTAAGTGAATGTAGCACTCTCCTTTCATCCATTCTTCACCATTTGATTTCCCGAAGTTTAGCAGATACACCCCTTTCTCTTTGTCTTATGCCACCAATCAAACGGACACAGCAGTTTTGAATAAGCTGAATTCGATGAGCATCAGCACCCACAAGACAAGGCCTGTAGATAACATCCGCATAATTAAAATGCCATAGTACTATAGAATCACAAAGAACTTTTTTAAATTTTTCATTCAAAATATTCTTTTGGCCATAAATTAATTTAAGGTTAGAAAAAGCTCTTTTAATACAGGTGTTGACATAATGAGAAAACCTAAGGTATGTATCAATCAACAGGTCCAAATTTTTGGCAGTGTTAACAAGTTCCAATTTTTTATCGTTTAACTTAATATATATTTGATTAGCATATAAATTTCGCGTTTGCGATCTTCCGAATAGAAGAACCTGAGATTTATCCGGGTTAATGCTGAGGCAGTGCTCTAATGTCCTTAAGACGGCACACAAATCGTCATTTATTTTATCACAAGCGTTCTTTATTTGACTAGGTTTAAATGAAAAATAAATTTCAGTGTCGTCCGCATAATAATGAGCTTTACAAAACCCCACGGAAGTTGACAACTGCGACGTGTACAGGGAGAAGAGTATAGGTCCCAGGAGAGGACCCTGTGGAACAGCATATAGCAGATTCTTTGGGTCCGACATATCCCCATTTAACATATTTCTTTGGCTTCTATTATTTAGGTATTTTTTAAGTGGAGCACACGAATGCTCTCCGAAACCAAGATATTTTAGTACAGCCAATAATAACGTGTCATTTAACTTATCGAAGGCTTTTGAGTAGTCTAACAGTACAATTACCGTAAGTACACCACGTTCGGTGGCCTCAAAAATGTCGTCTGTAACCTTCAGCAGAGCAGTGTTGCAGCTGTAGTCCTGTCTAAATCCAGATTGTGTCTCCGGCAAAATGCTGCACCGCTCCACATAACTCTTAATCTGTCCATCCAGTATCTTCTCAACAACCTTTGACAACGCAGGCAAAATACTGACGGGCGCAAATCCTTTAAACTGTTTGGTGAACTAACCTTTGGTAAAGGTATTACGTGTGATATTTTCTATACCTCAGGAAAGGTGGCTCTCTCAATGCAGCAATTTACCAGATGCACCATCAAGGGACAACAGTACATTAACATATCAATCCCCATACCATCAGCACCCACAGCCCTCGACTTTATCGAGAACAGTGCAGTATTTATTTCTTCTACAGTGGCCATTGCAAATTCAAACCCCGAAACGTTTTCCCGCCGACCATTTATATAAAAGTTTAGCACATCCTGATTCGGGTCGCTCTGAGGAATGCTGATAAAATAGTCATTTATTTCATCAGCAGTCCCCAGCACGTCAGGAACCAGTGTTCTTTCTTTACCATATACATTAAGTTCTCTAAGAAATTTCCAGAGCCATTACGACGAATCCTGTCCTCAATAAATGCCTTCTTCTCCTTGCACACAGACGCCGTGACGAAATTCCGCAACTCCCTATAGGACTCCCAGTCCTGAAAAGTTTTATTCTTTTTATATTTTGACAAGGCTTTATTTCTAAGGGGCATAAAATATTTTAGATTTTGTGTGATCCAAGGGGCCTTTTTCTTTGTAATACGAGCCATTCTCATCGGAGCATGCCCATTAAAAAGACCCAGCACAAGTTCAAATATACCACTCAATCAAATACACAGATTTGAAAAATAGTATTTCTTTAATCAATAAGGATCTTTTAGATATTTCAAAAACTATAACTGATCATGGATTAAAAATAAATGAAAATAAAACTAACTTAATTTTAACATGTCCTAAAACACTAATCACTAAAATAAAAAATAATTCTGATTTCAAAATTGTTCTTAACAATAATTTTAAGATAACTTCAATCGAATATGGTAAAAATCTTGGAGTAATTTTTGGTCAGTATCTAAATTTTAATGAACATATAAAAAATATAATTAAAAAAGCATACTACAAACTAAGAATTTTATATAAATTTAAGGACTACTTAAATACCGATACTAAACTTAGGCTGGTTGATTCAATTATTCTAAGTGGATTAGATTACTGTGATATAATTTATCACAAAAATATCAGTAACGAAGATAAACAGAAATTACAAATTCTTCAAAATAACTGTGTTCGTTTTTCAACAAGACTAAAAAAATATGATCACGTATCACCTACCTTTGACAAACATAATTTAATTAAATTAGAAAAAAGACGCGAAATCCACTTATCCTGTTTTATATATAAAATAATTTTAACTCAGAAACCTAGATATTTATTTGAAAAAATTGAATTCAGGAATAATATTCATAATGTTAATACTAGAAATCAGAAAGCAATAGAAATACCTAAACATCATACTGAAAAATATAAGTCTTCGTTTAAATATACATCTTCTGTAATTTTTAATAATATTCCTTCTAGTCTAAAGGGCTTAAGCTACATAACTTTTAAAAATAATATAAAAAATTATTTAGTAGGGGTAGGATTGGAAGAATGATTTTTTATAAATCAAAATTCTACCTATTTATGCCCAACTAGTATACTACTGTCATTTTTTGGTTTTCTTTTTATTTTTATCAATTTTATATTTATATTTTAAATTGTTTTTATTGGCATAAATGAACTTCTTTATTATTATTATTATTAAATAAATGGACTTTATCATTAATATCCTGCAGTTGATAAATTCTATAAAATGGAATATTTCTAAGATCTGCGTTAAAAAGTTCCTTGTCAAAACTGGAGTAATCTCTATAGGTATGATAGAGGGGCTTAGGCTTATTAACTTTTAATTTAAGCTCACATCTCACAAGTGTGTGATTCGAAACATTGAAGCTGTGATCGACACAAGAATAGGCTATATAATTTTCACTGGAAGACAAAATAAGGTCTATTAGACTTGAATCTGAAAATCCATGTCTTGTAGGTTCATTAATTAGCTGTTTTAACTCATAAGCAGACAGTACAGACATAAATCGATCAACATATTATTTGCATGCAAGATTCATAACATTAATATTAAAATCACCTGTACATACCAAACTATCACAGTCAGACATTAAATTACAAATAAATATTCTCTTCAAATTCTGCACAAAAATCATATATTTCTGAAATAGGTGGTGTCCTATATAACACACCTACCACATTTCTGATTTTACTTGTTTTAAATTTAACCCACACCTGCTCTGCACAATTGGTAGGTACTCAAATTATTTATTTCAGTGAATTAATAAAAAATCTTATGTATAAAATCACCCCTCCTCCACGACCGCATGAACGGTCTTTTCTAATAAATCTATATCCATTAATCTTAATCATCTCATGCAATACACCACCATTTAGCCATGTTTCAGAGACCCCTACAATATCTAGTTGATTATAATATCATACTTTCTAAATACCTCAAACTTAGGCAACAATCACCTGATATTAATATGTCCTATATTTATTTCAATCGCCATCAAAAAAGAGGTAAGATATTAACATTAACAAACAATAAAAATTAAAACAGAGAATATCTATCCAGAGTTTATTAGGCTGTTAGCCTGACTAGAGCTTAAGATTTTCTCAACAGGGCCGTTGTCAGTTTTTCTTATATAGACAGATCCACCTTTGCACCATATATATTTATATCCATGTATCTTCAGCGTTCCTGCTCTTTTAAAAATTTCTCATGTATGTTTCAATAGGTCCTCGTTCAGGAATATTTTGGATGGATTATTTGATGTGATCCCGCACGTCACAGTGTCAAGTGGGCCTGATTTTCGTTCTTGGAGTACTTTATCTCTGATAGTTTTGCTGGCGAAAGTAATCATTACTGGTTTTCTCTCCTCTTGACTTGGCAGGGTTTTAACGCCGTATTCCTGGTCGGGAATCTCAATTCTTAAGTGACTCAGTATATGTTTAACATTTTTCTTGATATTTTGATCTTTAATCCTACTATTATTATATTCTTGGATCGTTGCTCATTTTCTGTTTTGTTTGTTGAGCTTTTAATTTGGATGATCTCCTGTTCCAAATTTGTTACTCTGTTGTTTAAGGCTACATGTTCTTTTCTTAGTTTCTTATTTTCTTCATTTATTTCTTAAGATTATCTTTTAAGTTTTCAATCAATGTCCCGTTAAAAGAGACAGAGCTTCGAAGCTCTTCAAACATGCTTTTCATTGCATCTAATAGTTGTTTATTAGTTGGTTTAGGATTGTCAAAAATATCTTCCAAACAGTTTTTTTTAAATTCTCTTTGGGGCTTACTTTCCCTCGCTGGAGCTTCTTCTTCCTCCGAATCAGTTACCATCTCATATTCACTAATAATTTAATTTTTTTGGAAGAATTTTGCGAAGACC
This sequence comes from Philopedon plagiatum, assembly GCA_963971165.1. Taxonomy (NCBI): domain Eukaryota; kingdom Metazoa; phylum Arthropoda; class Insecta; order Coleoptera; family Curculionidae; genus Philopedon; species Philopedon plagiatum. The sequence continues at coordinate 50,087,684 of OZ020197.1, forward strand.
GAATCATCGGTCGTAATATGCCAGTTAGGTGGCCACCACGGTCCTGCGATCTCACGCCGTGCGATTTTTTTATGGCCACACATTAAAAACTCGGTTTTCAAAACCCCTTGTGAAAATTTAGAATAACTACGGGCTAGAATTACAAATAAATTTCAAGAGATTAACAACTCCCCCCAAATGCTCACCAATGTTTTTGATGCTGTAAAAAGAGGAATGAAAACATGTTTGGAAGTCCCTCATTTAGTTCAAATTTATAATTTTTAGGTTATTTGTTGTGTGTGTTTTTTTTTAATTCTATATTATGCAATGACAATATAACTTTCTTAAAAATAAAAACTTCAGAGCTTGACAGTTTTATTTTTCATTCACATATACCTTTTACCCATGATACAAATAAATAGAAGATATGATATCTGACGTCACCTGGAGACTTTTGAGAAAAATGACAGAAAAAACAAATGAACAAAAATTCATCTCATTGGTCAAATTAAATGGGCAGCTTACACAGGGAAAAACTATAAACATGGCAGTCCAGATGTTTTGACGTTGAAGTTCGTTTAGTTTAACTTGTCTACTTACGCATGTATATGCGTGTATATTTTTTATTCTTGAGAAATTTCCTGCTTTTGCTGCATTTCCTAGAACACCTTTATAACATAAGATCACTGTAAAATCAAATAAAATCCTGCAATATTGTTAAAAAACGTCAACAGGAGCGACTGGTGCTCATCGGTATTACATTTGACATTAAACGATCGAGCTACGTGAGTTCCTAACATAGAATCGACTCTCGAGTTATATCGTCGTCTTTTGTTAACTTAATGTATCAAATAAAGAGATGTTGCCATTTGGAGGATGAACTGTAGCTACGTTCCCCGGCTGGGGACCTCTTGCAAGGTTGCCAAATTTTTGGAATAAAATGTGTCAATTACTTAATAATAATTATTTGTTTTAAACTAATGCAGAAATTAAATTAAGAATAAAATTATAAAGCACTGCGATTTGAACCCACGTTAACAAATTGTAATACAACCATAAATTGGTCTGGTATCTGAGACAACCTGGCGACATTGGATCTGACATAACATAACATAACCTCTAAAAATTCTATGTTGCTAAAATGTCACAGACTCGTATTTTTTGTGTATTTTCGCCTTGTTTGTGCCCATTTTGTATTCCCAATGGCTAAGTGGAATGGAATCGACGATATCCCAGGAACCTCCACCGAAAGGGCCTTATCCCCACCAAGAAAACGACAAAAAAACTTAAATGTGAAGGCCAAAGGAAATGCTAATAAATATTTATAAAGCTTCATTACAAAAGAAATAAAGTTTCATTACAAAAGAACTCTACCTTTTCCAGGACCCAGAGTTTGCAGCTGAATGTGAATGTGTTGAGTATGTATAGTTGCTCATCCAAAAGGTAAGTACCAAAAAAGACTATTTCAGAATGCTCACAAATTATTTCCAGTATGAAGGAAAACTGTAAGTAAAAACGGAATTTTTCCGACAGCTTCCTGCCTTTTTTGTGGTAATTATTCGAATTACCGGAAACAGCGAATTTTTTCATGAAATTTTGCACAGACCATAATTTTGGGTCGTAGAACACGAATCCGAAGTCAGCTTTTGGCGCTCTCATATGGTTTTTCCAAAAAAAAAAATTTTTGGAAAACTTTTAGGTTACCTTTTTTTTATAGATTCCTTTAAGTTTCGACACTTTCACTTAAACATATCTGTAAACTTATAATTTTTATTTTATTTCGTCACACAAAACACCACATTTAGGCAAAAATAGCTAAGAAAATTGCTTTTTTCGATAGAAAATTCCATTTTATTCCCTGGTTGCCGCCATTATTTTCCTACCTGTCAACAATATATTTCTGTGTCCGGACTGTCCGGTGTTGTCACGTTTACTTATTTTTTTATTCAAATGCATGCTGATGCATGCAACCATATCTGAACAAAAAGGTGTATACCCAACCCAAGCAAACCTGAGCAAAAAGGTGGTCAGGTTTGCTCAGTTTTCATTGATATAGATACATACATATCTAGATCAATGAAAACTGAGCAAACCTGACCACCTTTTTGCTCAGGTTGGGTGAGCAAAAAGGTGGTCAGGTTTGCTCAGTTTTCATTGATATAGATATATATGTATCTATATCAATGAAAACTGAGCAAACCTGGCCACCGTTTTGCTCAGGTTTGCTTGGGTTAAAATTGTTAACATTTGCGGGAAAAACCATTTGTAAATTTGGCAACATTGGCGACATTTCGAGAATGTATAACCTCGGGCTGCGTGTTTATTTTCTTTCAGTTTTTTGATATTTTCTCTGTTTTTTTAATGTGTTTTTACATAAATTTGCCTAAATATGATCCAGAAAAATAGTGTGTAATGACTTGTATAGATGTGTTTAAGTAAAAGTGCCGAAATTTAAAGAAATTCATTGAAAAAGCTAACCTAAAAGTAATTTTTTTTTTTGGAAAAACCATACGAGACTGCCAAAAACTGACTTCGGATTCGTGTTCTACGACCCAAAATTAGGGTCTGTGCAAAATTTCATGAAAAAATTCGCTGTTTCCGGTAATCCGAATAATTACCTTTTTTGTTTATAAGGCAAGCAGCTAAAATCAAATGCATACATAGTACTTAAAAAAATAAACTGTCAGAAACTTTCAAGTATTTTTTATATAATTTTTATGGTAGCATTAAACCTTTTCTGCTTTGTAAGCATTCACATTATCTTATAATGGTACCTACCTATTTATAAGTATCTTAGTCACGATACACTTACAACACGTTTGATGTCACTTCGAGTGAGAATCTTAAATTAACAAGGCACTTTCCTGATCAAATGAAATAGGTATGACAATAATATTTTAATAAGCGTCAACCCAACATACTACCCGACAATAAGCTGACCTGTACTAATATTTTAATAAATGTCAACTCAACACACTACCCGACAATAAACTGACCTGTACTTATGTACAAGGAGTGCAAGCGTCTAATCAATTTAGGATTCCCCTCGAAGTGACGTCATAGCGTAAGCATACTGTTGTAAGTGTATCGTGATCTTAGTAATAATAATAGGTAGGTATCAAAGCAATTTCAAAATATTCCTGTGGTCTATAAATGGTTTATTTATGCATTGTTTCCATGTGATAAACCCCAAGTTAGGCCCTGTTATATTAGAAGTATTGAGATAAAAGTTGACATAATATTATATAAATTTCAGAGTCTTAAGGTTATTTTAATTTGCCAAATAGGCAAAAAAATGTATTTAAAATTGTGTCCATAAAGTTTTTAATGTCAGAAAATTATTATCAATCAACCTTTAGGTAGGTACTTGGTATGAAAAGGTAAAAACAATAATACAAGGGATGTGAAAATTTTTAACAAGTTTTTTAAAAAGTAAAAGCATTTTTTAGCTATTTTTGAAGCTTTTTTGACATAATATTGGCAAATTAACACTATCTTACTCTCCCAATCAAACTCTGAAAAATGTCGAAGTTTAACCCTATCCTATATATGTCAATAGAACCCAACATGGGCTTAAAAATTTAACATGTGGAGTGTTTTAAAAAAATGTAGGTACTGCATTGTTAAGATAGATTCTTTGCTCGATAAGGCTTTTAATTAAACCCAAGTAGCTTTTGGCAATAGGCGTGCATATACATATGTAAGTAACTGCACGTATTTTTTTTCCCAAATTAACATTTTGAAAGATTTTACAATCATTTTCTTAGTAGGTATATTTTAATGTCTACGTAATAGATATTTTATCCAGTATTTTGTTTGCATTTTTTGTCTGTTATACAGTAATGTCTGGGTTATCTGAACAGAAAATTGCTAGACCCTGTTAGGATTACCTACACATTCTACTATGGACTATGGACATTGGACTTCATAATAATAATCCGAAACATGGACGGATTATTATTATTATTATTATTAATTTTTTTGTTTTTAGTAAAATGAAGAGAAAATAATGAACTTGCATGAAAACCATGAAACTGGCAAATTAATTTACATTCTTACATTACATTTACATTTCAAGACCCAGGATAAATGATATGTCTTATGTTGTTACCATTACGGAGGCATCGAGGTTGAAAAAGATGTTACTCCTCAAAAACCAATTGGAAACACCTGTGGAGTCTAGTGAGAAGGAGCCCTTGGATTTAAGTCCTTGGTTTTACTCAGTGGCGGCTGGTGAAATTTCAAAGTTGTATATCTCTGTTCCTACTTACAGGACCCATACCAAATTTAGGAGTTTTAATAGTGAGCCCACTGGGAATGTTTTGGTAAAGAAAAAAACATTTTGTAATTTGCGAAAAAAAGTTTAATTTTTGGTGTGCCCCTCCTAAGAAAAAAATTAACACTTCTAGGTATTTTAGATATTATTTTTTCTAAACAAATTTTACTTTATTTTGTCGACAGTTTTTAAAAAAAAACCTGAGAAAAAAGTGTATTAGTAGAAAGTTATAGTCATTTGAATTTTTTTTTAATTATATTTTAGACTTAAAAAAATTCAAATGACTATAACTTGTAGTCCTAAGATATTGTGTAGTTGACATTATGTCATAGGGTGCTTCTGGCTAGTTTTGGTATCCGTGGGGTCACCAGTCAGTAAATAAACGGACTTGTAGAAAGTGATGTTATTTTATTGAGCTCAATAAACATAATATACTACATAGCTTTCTACTAACACATTTTTTTCTCTCAAAATTTAAAAACTGTCGACAAAATGATGTAAAATCTGTTCAGAAAAAATTATAAATACAATACCTAGACGTGTTCATTTTTTCTTAGGAGGGGCACACCAAGAATTTAACTTCTTTTCGCAAATTACAAAATGTTTTTCTCTTTACCAATACATTCCCAGTGGGCTCACTATTGAAACCCCTAAATTTGGTATGGGTCCTGTGAGTAGGAACAGAGATATACAACTTTGAAATTTCACCAGCCGCCACTGGTTTTACTTCATATCTATTGAACTCCTTAGAACCGACAAAAATATCAGTTAGGTGCCAATCACTATATAGGTGCCAACAACTGTATGTTTTACCCTATATTTTTTGTTATTTTTAAATTGTTTCTTTAAATAAATTTTGAAATATAAATTGAATTGTTTTTTTTTTTTGTCTTTTTAAACTCTGTACCTACACTTTATCCTTAATCAACTTATTAGAGTCGTCTGTTTTAATAATACTCTTAAAAAAGTATATTCTTTAATCTGGTATTAAAATGCATTGTCTTCCAGAAATAAAAAATATAAAAAAAATTACAATGTTTAAAAGAAAACTGAAGAAATTTCTTCTAAAAAAATATCAATTTTTTATATTCTATGACTAATTAATTTTCCTCAGGCACGTGATTGTTTCATCACAGTCTTTTATCGCAACTCTATCAGTCTATAAGATTATATATATATATATATATATATATATATATATATATATATATATATATATATATATATATATATATATATATATATATATATATATGTGTTCTAAACCTACAGTTGATATGAGCAATAATCAGTGCCTTGCCAATTCCACCTTTTGCTACATTTGTTTGTTACTGCAGACTTAGAATTTTGTAATTTCATTTCAAAATATCCACTATCATAATGTTAATAGACAGACGTTTATTCTTTCATAACAGTAGTGTCTTTCTTGCTCTACGTGGACACACACAAACCTCATTCACAACAGCAGTGGCGGTTGGTGAAATTTCAAAGTTGTATATCTCTGTTCCTACTTACAGGACCCGTACCAAATTTAGGGGTTTTACTAGTGAGCCTACTGGGAATGTTTTGGTAAAGAAAAAAAACATTTTGTAATTTGCGAAAAGAAGTTGACTTTTTGGTGCGCCTCACCGAAGAAAAAAATGAACACGTCTAGGTATTTTATTTATTATTTTTTTACACAAAGTTTATATCATTTTGTCGACAGGTTTTTAATTTTGAGGGAAAACAATGTGTTAGCAGAAAGTTATAGGCATTTGATTTTTTTTTAACTTATATTTTAGGCTTAAAAAAATTCAAATGACTATAACTTTCTACTAACACATTTTTTTCCCTCAAAATTAAAAACCTGTCGACAAAATGATATAAACTTTGTGTAAAAAAATAATAAATAAAATACCTAGACGTGTTCATTTTGTTCTTCGGTGAGGCACACCAAAAATTCAACTTTTTTTCGCAAATTACAAAATGTTTTTTTTCTTTACCAAAACATTCCCAGTGGGCTCACTAGTAAAACCCCTAAATTTGGTACGGGTCCTGTAAGTAGGAACAGAGATATACAACTTTGAAATTTCACCAACCGCCACTGATGAGGAGTTTGGAAAGAGAAGGAATATTCCTATTAAAAATAATCAACTTCTGAAGTACCTACTTTTGGAGTGCTGTTTTATAATAATAGATCTTACCAAAATCTTCGAAACCTTCACTGCCTTTAAACTAATTTTTTTTTAACATAACTCTGTTAGCATAGATACTGCTACCAGATTATAAACGTAAAAATTTTACTATTTGAAGATAGCTACTGCCCAATAACCATGTGCTTATGAATGATAATTTAATTCTGCCTTAATTTCTGTATACCTAATATGCACGGGCATTTTTTTTTAATAAATAAAGAAAACTCAGCAAAATTGAGTAAAGATTTTTTATTAAAATAAATCATAACATGAGTTTAAAGAAATATTCCCTATTCTCTGATAAATTCTACAAACCCTACCTCAACCTGCGAACAGCGAAATTCTTAACTTAAAGTACTTGTAGAAATAAAAATTATAACTGTTTAGCTCAATGTGACAATTTCTCAATTAAATGTTGAAAGTTTTAGCTCTAGAAGGATAAACAGACTTTGCCCTGGTACTTTTACTGTAACTGAAAACCAAAATTTTTGTATGATTAGGGGTAGGGTAAATTTCATTCTTTCCTCCTCTCTGACTTCTTTATCGAACTATTTGGGATGGCGGTTCCTGGTTAGATGGTATGGTAATTTTCATTCTTTCCTCCTCTCTGACTTCTTTATCGAACTATTTGGGATCGAGGTTCCTGGTTAATCATCTCCACAATGCCCGGCCTTAGTCGTACTTTTTCGGTAGTTGTTAGCCAGTAACAGATTTATAGAATAAATAAATTTAAGCGGCCAACACTTTATACAAACATTTTCTACACAGAAAAATAAAGGTTTTATTCGTTTATTATCAACACTACAGAAAAAACTTATGGGACATGCTCAAAATGTCATGTTGCTGTTTATCTTAACTTAACCTAACTTTTTCTAGTTGTCAAAATTTCAAAATATGATAAAGAAAAAAGGTGAGATAGATATACTTTATTTGTCCATTGTAAAATGGGGTTTTGTCATCATTCTCAAAACCAAAATTTTTAATTTTTATGATTCCGCGATATTTTGTAAACGAAACACATCTTTTAAGATCGCGTTGTGTTTAAAACTATTTTTTGGTGTTTTTATATTACTTTTAGAAGTTTAAAAGCAAAAATGAGATGTGCTGTGTATGGTTGTGATGTGGACAATCAATCAATGAATGTATGTATTTATCCCTTTATTTACATGATTATTTTAAATTATATACTATAAAATTTGTATTATAAGCAGGAGGCAAAGTGTATTGCCAATAAAATTTATATAAAATCGCCTTTAACTAACATTAAACTCTATATTGACCGTTATAAATTTAAAAAAATCACCTGGTGACGTCATGCGCGAATTTGACAGCGCTTGATATCATACCTTCTTTTACTTGTATCATGCCTTTTACCTATGTTACCTTTCAAAAGTAATAATAATTTAAGACATGCCTGATTGATTCCACGGCATACTTTGAGAACGTTTTTTTTTTATCTTACGTTATGTACTGACGCGTGTTTATTTTATTTTCTCCGTAAGAAGTTTATTTTGTTTTTAAATTCATTTTTTATTGTGTAAGACAATAAGTGTTATTTGTTACGTAAGTATGTACTAGTGACTGTTCATGTTCTCTGTGAGAAGTATATTTTGGTACTTTTTAAATTCATTTCATAATCAATTATTGCCATTGTTTAAAAATTTACCTGCGAGTGTCAAAGGATGGCTGTATAATTAGGACTTCAGGCTTGATGGCTCAAGGGGTGAGGGGCCCCATCTAATCAGTTGTGCCTAGGGTCCCCAAATGCTTTAAACCGCCGCACTAAATACAATATACTTAACGTTTCGCTAAACATATTAGCATCGTCTGAAGCGACAATTAAAAGTTAATAAAATTACTGATCGCTTCTACTGATGTATATGATGCATATGATTAGCGGAGCGCGTGTTAAATGCAAATATCTTATTTTGGTATTGTGAAAAATGTGTAATTAGTAAGGACAGGATTTTGGTTTTTTCCACTCACTTAATCGTGTGAAATACCAAAAATAAAAATAACAAGCATCAGTAAGAAATGCCTTGCCATTTCGTATTAATTTTTAGTATTTTTATTCTAGGATAGCTTTTATTCTAGGATCACGTTTCTTGCACCAATAAAAGTGTAAACTACTATTTTTTATATTCCTATTTCATTAGTTTAATAAACCAAAAATATACTTAAACTTCATATATATTTAGAAACATTTAATTTATGTAATTGTACTTCTACTGGAGTTCATATTTGCCGTAGTTAAGTAATTACCTACATAAATACAATGCTTTGGTGCAATTAACTCTCTCTGCAAGTGCAGTGCGAAAACTGTCCGAGCTCGAATTCCGACACAATCCGGGATCAGTTGCGTTACATAGGGAAACGTATATTTTTGCAGAAATCATTTTTTATGTGCAAACACAGCATAATTAATTATTTGACAGTGTTTTTCCAAGAGCAAATATATTGTAGTAAACATGTGAACCCATAAACGTCACGGGGTAGCAGGTAAATGATTATTTATTATATCGGAGAAAATTGGTTATGGTTGCGGCGTTTGTAATGATAAAAAACTCTACTTTTAAAGAAAATCATTTTACTGGCCTTACAACTTTTTAGCCAAGCTTATACATTAAATTTGGATCACTTAACACAAAAATATTAGTAAATTTACAAAAATGCAGGTAATAATAGATTAAACAATAAAATAGTACATGATAAATACGTAATAAAAATTGGAAAAGGAATTTAACGTCTGTCGTTAAAGTACATCAATGCAAGCCGCGTCGTTGGCGGCATTTGATCTAACGGTACAAATACTGAGAAAAGCTCGTAGCGGGTTTAAAAATATTACACAATTGTTAAATTCGTTTGGTGTGTCGTGAGGTAAAGTTCCCCTGCAGGATGCCGTTTAGTTCGTTTATAGACTGACTGTAGTGTCTGCTTAAATTTGTAAAAAGTAATTAAAGTATTAAAATGAGTGCGAAAAAAAAGCTGAAGTTAGAATGGTTAATACCTCATTCAGATGTTTTATTTCAAAGTGATACTGAGTAAAGAACGGAATTTGGTTTTTCCATTAGCAAATAAATTAATTAAGATTTTTTGGCGGTCCAGTTTTTTACCTTCCGCGGTCCGGATCTGGACCGCGGTCCGTCAGTTTCCGACCCCTGATCTAGGCCCATAGTCGTGTCACGTAGTGGGAAAGTTAGTTGTTAGTGTTACATTGTAGAAAAAAAGGATTTTGCGGTTATTTGCATACATAGGGCATACATACATTCTATCCCCTACATGCCCTTGGGGCATACCAACTATGTCTTGTATGGAGATCTTTGTAGTGACAAAAAAATTCTCAACTTTTTTTGTTTTACACAATAGCCGCACAACTTAACTTTTGTGTTCTGAAAATGTTGTTCTAATACGCACACCTTGGCAGGTGTACATAAATTATCAACATTTGTATGTTGATAGAATATATGAAAATATATCCTCAGTCCTCTCCGAAAATTTCTATGTCGAGGTTATCCTCATTCGGCTAGAATGTTTGCACGTAGATTAAATAATTTTCCGAACATACCTATCATTAACTAGGTATAAGTAAAGGTACGTCATTATGGTATTTGAAATGAAAATGTACACACACAACCACAGTTCTCTGCAAATTAGGTCACTATACCTGTTGGTAATCTCTTAATTACGGAGTACCTACTTGTGGGACCAAAAGGCTAATCCGATACAAGTCTACGTGGGATGTCTTAGATAAAAAAATATAAAAAAATAGCTAAGGAAAAAAAGAGGTGTGTTTTGCACAGGTACAAGGTTGCCTACAAATTTTGGCATGAGGGTCAATAAATAATAAATACGTAATTGACATTCCCAATAGCCGCAATGAGTACAAGTAAAAAACTTAAGTTGGAATGGCTGCTTCCATATTCCACTATCTTATTTGCACGGGAACAAGGTGTTTGGTGTACAGTGTGTAACTCTGAATTTATTTGTACACAACGAAATCACATCGAGCGACATGTCAAAGGTCCAAAGCATTTAGAGAAGATGCAATCTCATCCGGGGCCATCCGCATCTAGAGAACACGCAGAGTTTTGCATGTATTTGTGTGAAGCCTTTGTTGCAGCTGACATCCCTCTCCATAAAATAAATAATCCATCTATGAAGACATTTTTACAATACTGCCATCACAGAGTACCAGACGAATCTACTCTTCGTAAAATTTATGTGGATAAGGTGTACTCAAAAACTATTGACAAAATACGTCACAATATTGAAGGAAAAATTTGTGGTTTAGCATCGATGAAACCACCGACATCAAGGGCCGATACGTTGCTAATATTATAGTTGGGCCTTTAAATCCTATAGAAGCGGAAGCTCATATGTAGTCAACAGTAAATTTCTGGCTAAAACCAATAGTGAGACAATAACTCAAGTTGCAGTAGAAAGTATCAGGTCGCTCTTTCCAGATACGAATATTACTGAAAACGTTGTTTTGCTGCTTTCGGATAGTGCGGCATATATGCTAAAAGCAGGAAGACAGTTAAAAGAACATTTTCCAAATTTGATTCACTTTACATGTCTAGCTCATGCCTTGCATAGAATATGTGAACTGATACGTGACTTCTATCCAGTTACGGATACTTTGGATAGTGAGGTAAAAAAAGTTTTTCTTAAATCGCCAGCGCGAATAAACAAATTTAAAGAAATGTGTCCTAATGTCCCATTGCCCCCACAACCTGTTATTACAAGGTGGGGAACATGGTTATCAGCAGTTATATATTACCATACAAATTACGACTTAGTTCAAAATGTTATTGACAGTCTAAAAGATGATGCTTTGAGCGTAACAAGAAGTAAAGAAGTTATAAGTATACTGGCGCTTAAACATGATTTAAAGTTTATTTCTGATGGATATCTCCCAGGTGTAATTGAACAGTTGGAAACACAAACCCCTTTCCCTTTCGACTTCTTTTAATTTATTTCAGACAACCATAGACAAGCTCAAAGCATGTCCTACCGAAATTGGTGAAAAATTAAAAGTGTATATACCAAAAATCTTAGAAAGAAATCCCGGATTTTCAGAAATAACAAATATTTTTGAAATATTGAAAACTAAAAATACTGACCTGTATAAGCATTTCCGTTTCGCTCCTGTTACAAGTTGTGATGTCGAAAGAAGCTTTTCTAGACGTAGAGATATTCTTAATTATAAACGAACGCGTTTTACTCAAACGAACTTTAAAAAATGTTAATTATATCATGTAATGCCAATAAATTGTAATAAAGTCTAGATTTGTTTTCATTTTACATTTATTACACAAAAATATTTTCACGCCGCCCAAGACCTTGAACCGACCTCATATGATTTTTCCGTTCCTTAGTAATTAGTGTCTGTAGGTCAAATGCTTCAGAATCTCGACACAATTTTTTGTTTGGTGGTTTTTAAATTTGCTGTGTTTTTTTTTATATTGAACCGAAACAACTAGATCTATGAAAAATGTTAAATGTTTTCTCAATTTTAACTAAAATGCCATCTTGTGATATTTTGTTACAAAGGTAATTCAATAGTACAGTTCAATAGTTTCATTCAAAATAGCAAAGTTAAGATGACTTTTAATAAAACTCTAGCCGCTCACTCAAAAGAACTGTTAAAATTTACAAATTCTTAGGTTACTGAATATTTTAAGGCACGTATGTATATATACACATATTGCGAGGATATGCCGCAAAACAGTTTCATGAGGCGTGATTCGCAAAGTGGTTATCTGTCTCGCACCGATGCTTACCTTGTCGTAAAGCAGCAATCGGTCCTGTGAGGATTGTCTGGATATACACTTAAGAGATGTTCTCGCAAAGCTGCTTGGACCAATCGCTATCACATGTGTAACTGATTAGAAAATGGAAGCTAATCTACGAAGTGCACTACGCAACTCATTTTTGAAAGCAACGTACGGACCACGATAGTACGGACACATCCAAATAGTGGAAAAAACTTGTAGGTACATTAAATAGCTCAAGAAATCGATGGATCTTGGGTCGATCCGAAGCTGCTTCACACGCAGTAAACATTGATGCGAGGTACGTATTTATTTGGTGGGTTACACCTCGGGAGGCTGCTTCGTGATGCGTCCTCGCAATGTGCTTACGCGTTTATAGTGAATGAATAAACTACACTTAGGTGCATAGGAATATATTTTAAATTGAATATGGATTGACAACCTGGCGAAGGCAAACAATTAAATAAGTATACGAAATTTGCATATTTGATAATAGATGTCACTATATGTATATATGAAATCTGTACTTTTGGATTATTCGGTTAGCTTCTTGAATTTTCTTGGCACTTAAAATTCGTATATAACTATAAGTCAGTTTCACACGGTGTCCAGTTAGTTTTTATTTGTAGATATCAAATGCTAGTTTTATACGGAAGTGTTTTACTGAGTCAGTGGATTTTTTGAATTATATCTTTTACAGTTTTTTTAAAATCGACCGTTACTCATTAAACAGTAATAAATGTGAAAATGAAAATAAATAAAGTTCTCCGTCAACCAGCGATAAAATTGTGAAAAAGCGTAAATATCGTAGGTACGATGATAGTTATTTGGATTTTGGTTTTACATCGACAGAAGTCAATGGCGAAGAGAGACCACAGTGTGTAATTTGCATAAATGTTTCGGTTCCAGAGCTACCAAGTAAGTTGATGCGTAATTTATTTATTTATTATCAACGGAGCATTTAGAAGCGTTTAAGTGAAGACCATTATTATTAATTTGACCACTCGTACAAAACACTCAAGTCACGCGGAAGAACAACAGAATCCTGATTATCATGTCTAGCTCGATAGATCTTGAGATTATCTGCCAACAGCAAATGAGAAGAATCAAGGTGGGCACTGATATCGTTAGTTAATAGTAAAAAGAGCAGAGGCCGCAGAGGGAACCCGGGGGTACCCCTGATGGTACTTCAAATTGATTTGATAAATAATTACCGATCTTGACGCACTGATACCTACCCGTCAAACAACTTTGCAACCAACTTAGCATAGGATTCTCTATACCCATTAGTCTCAATTTTTCCAACAATATGCCATGATCCACTCGATCAAAGGCCTTTGAACAGTCCGTATAAATACTATCGATGCTGTTGCGGATTCTAGCAACACAATATTTAATATTGTCACAAGTGGAAAAACCAATAATATTTCACACATCAATATTCGGAAGTTTAATAGATAAACTATGATCTTATTTTACTTATTCATAAGTTATTGCCCTCTACATTGGCAGGAGGATATAGCTTATTTATTGAATATGCAGTAAAATTGCAACTATGAAATATTATAAATTTATAAAATCAAAAAATTACATTTTTTTACACATTTTTTATGTAAACAGTTTTAACTGTAGGATTATTTGAGTCAGGGGCCAGCTTTTACCGGGCCGGGGGATGTGTCAGGAGTGGAAAAACCAATAATATTTCATAGATCAATATTCGGAAGTTCAATAGATAAACTATAATCTTACTTTACTTATTCATAAGTTATTGCCCTCTACATTGGCAGGATGTAGCTTATTTATTGAATATGCATTAAAACTGCAACTGTTTTCAATTAACAAAAATATATTTAAATTTCTTTTTCAGTATTGCACAATGTACAAGCAGTGATAACTTTAACATTACAATTAAAATATGCCTACATACTTTACGTGTTAGAGATAGAGGTGAAGGGTAATGTAATACTTAGAACAAATATAAATTTAGCGGAATTAGAGCTATCGCTTACAACGCCACGAGTAGAAGAGCAAGAGTAAGTGTAACCTGTCTCAATGCATGTGTAAGACTCCCTCCAGCATGTGGGAACACCCTGTTGCAGGTCAAATTTTTGTACCGTGCATCCTTTTTAAGGGCTTGGGTGAGTTTGATTGTCTTGAACGATAAACCCGCCAAAAGGTTAGGGGTCCTGCTTTCCCTTTTTTAATCAAGTAATATTGAAAAAAGCAGAGACAAATAACTTTTTAATAGTTGGAAGTTTTTGGAAGGGATTAACACAGACAATGATGGTACTCTAGATGATTGGTCAGGGTAGAACGACCAGTGTAAAAGCCATGCTGGTTACTAACTATTATTCCATTGCACAAAGATGACAACCGATCAGCAACCAATACATCCAAGATCTTTGGATTTGCAGATTGAATACTAACTCGCCTATAAATTATAATTCTTTAAATTATCTCAATCACCAGATTTGTATATCGGTTGAATGTACCTATACTTTCACTTTACAGGAAAAATTCCACAGTTCAGTGACAAATTGAATGACTTAAATAGAGGATAGGACAAGGTGTACACACAGTGTTTTAGTATAAAGGGGGAAACACCATCAGGCCCAAATAATAAAAAAGAGGGAAGTGTGGAGAGTTCTGAAAAAACGTCAGACAACGTCACCGATATCTTAGAAATATTAGGAACACTATCAATATTAAACTGTTGAGCAGCTCTGCCACCTATAAAGTAAACCGACTCAAAAAGGGGAGCAAAAAGGTCAACCGTATCTTGGCCATTCAAACTTGTTGTGTCATTTAAAAACATAGCATCAGAAAAATCATTAGACTGTCTTAAATTATTCATATGCTTCCAAACCACCCGTGGCCGTTCATAACGTTCACACTCCAGTCTGAATATAATTCCTATAACATGCCTCATGAAGGTCTGAGCATCTTGAGCGAAGGTCGCAGAAACGAGCTTAATGGTATGGGCTATTATTCTGATTATAAACTGCGCTATCTTTTTTTAACAATCAATTGTTGAAGCTGTGGAGAAAACCAACTCGGAAAATTATCACTTTTATAAGATTTAATGGGCACAAACATGTCAAGAGCATAATATACATGGTCATAGAATTGATCACTTGCCACATTCACATTAGAATTGTTGATAACAGCGTCCCAGTCCAGAGAGGCAAAGTAGTCATTCATAGCCATAAGATCAGCACTTCGAAAATCATATCCGTAGACCGTGTGTCTGCGGTGGAGCATTTAACAATTTTGGTACACAATGAAGCAGCCACAGCTTCACCGTATATGCGTTGTTTTTGGGATCGTTATCCTTTTGGAAATAAAATATACGCGCCATATTTAATTTTTCGGCTGATAGTCTCAAATTTTGTTTTAGAATATCTAAGTACATATTTTTATCCATTATACCTTGAATTTCATGTAAATTTCCAACACCGTTAGCTCCCATAGCATCCCATAATAATATGGAACCTCCTCCGTGTTTAACAGTATTTATGACATTTTTAGTTTGAAGCTCGTTATTGTTTTTCGGCCAAATAATTTGTTCAGGTTTGGTCAGGCTTGATCGAATTGTGATGCGGAAAAAAAATACCGAGCTTCAAACTAAAAATACCGTAAAAACTGTTAAACACGGTGGAGGTTCCATATTATTATGGGGTGATATGGGAGCTAACGGCGTTGGAAATTTACATGAAATTCAAAGTATAATGGATAAAAATATGTACTAAGATATTCTAAAACAAAATTTGAGACCATCAGCCGAAAAATTAAATATGGCGCGTATATTTTATTTCCAAAAGGATAATGATCCTAGAAACACCGCATATACGGTGAAGCTGTGGCTGCTTCATAGTGCACCAAAATTGTTAAATACTCCATCGCAGACACGGTCTCAATCCGATAGAGAGTCTGTGACAAATTTTAAAAAAGAACTTCAAAGCTGCAATCCTAGTAACCGTGAAGAATTCCGAAACACTATTTTTTCTACATGGCAAAATATATCGCCTAACATTACCAGAAAGTTGGTGGAATCCATGCCACGTCGTTTAAGGGTCGTAATTAAACGTAGAAGAGGTGCCACTAGATATTAATTTTTTGAAAAATAAATATAAAATAGATTTAAGAATTCATTTTCGTCTTGTACGGTTAATTTTGTGTACATCTTTACAGTTGATATGTTGACAGTTCCATTAATTTAATTTTTTTTCTTCAAAAACAAACTGTTTTTATTTGACTTTTGTTATGTTTCTTATAGTTCTGTAGTTATTCTTTTATTTGCTGTCATTTATTTGTTAAAATATAGAATCATATCATAGAGCTGGTATTATTTCAATTAATACATTTTGGATTATTATGTACGGTCAATTGTGTGAGCAACTGTATAACATAACATAACTCTGTACCATTTTGAATTTACATTCGGTAGTGTATATATATGAAATAAATAAAAATAAATAGATAAATAAAAACCTTAAAATTAAAAATAAGCATCTATAGAAATAAAATATACAAATCACATCAATTTGTCGAACTAACCACACAAATGTAAGGAAAACCAATCTAGTCTATGAATTCGGAGAAACTGTAAAATGCCCTGTCAGTCAAGAAATCCTTTAGCCCTCTCCGGAAAATGTTCATGTTTTCTACCTTTTTTATATTGTCTGGTAATTTATTGAAAATCTTTATACAAGCATAGTATGGCGATTTCACATAGTGAGTAGTTTTGTGCTTGGGAATAACTAGGGCCGATGCATTTCGTGTTGGATATTGGTAATATTCATGGTTTTGGTTTGTTTTTAAAATCATAAAGTGAACACTTTAATATGTATATTGATGTTACTGTAAGTATTTTGTATTGTTTAAACGCCTCCTTACATGATTGCATGGGTTTTAACCCGAACATCAGTCTAATTATCCTCTTTTGTGATATGAGCACTCTGTTGATGTTAGTTGCTTGGCCCCACAACATTACATTATATGATAAATAGTGATAAGCCAGTGAATAGTAAATAGTTAATCGCGTTTGTGAAGGAACTGTTTGCTTAAGTTTTAATAATGCGTAAAAAGACCTGCTCAACCCAGAGCAGATGTGGTCTGTTTGTGGATCCCAGCTGGCTCTCGAGTCCAAGTAGGTGCCTAGAAACTTTACCATTGTCTCACTAACGTCAATGTCTGCCCTAGGTTTGTTTCTGTAGAAGTGCACAGTTATAATCATACCCTGAATCTTTTCCTTGGTTACAGGCTCTAGAAATATTGAGTTGGGCTGAAGATCACCTGCGGTAGCGTTTAGTGTCAGTAAAGTATTATTATTAAAGTGACTTCCCAGCTTTCTTTGTGCAACTGTTGAAAAAAAAGTTCCAAACTCATTTGCCACTAGTTTATGATCTGTTAACTGTTGATCGCGTAAGTTTAGGTTAATTGTTTTGTTTCGTTTGTCTTTTCCCATTTCTTCATTTATTATGAACCATATTTGTTTAGTCTTATTTATGGAATTTTCTATTCGATTTTGATTATATTCAATTTTCGCCCTAGTGACGCGTTGTCAATAATTTCTTTTTTGTTCTTTGTAACGCTCAAGTTCTTGGTTTCCAGTTTGAGTGGTCAGGATGTACAAATCATGAATGTCATTTTTAGCTCTTTTTACTTCTGCCGTTACCCAAGTATTATTATGTGATATCTTTATTTTTTTCTCTGGACATCTGGTGTTGTAGTACCAAGTAAAAGTTAACCCTCCTTTGCACGGGTGAGGCCTGTCAGTCTAGGCCAATATGAAATGTGATGACAACTTTTAAATTTTTTAAGTTATAATCCCGAAACCCGAGGTACCTTTCACACTTGCAAAAAGGCATTACTGACTTATTTTGTGTTGTAAAAGCTTAAACCGTTGTTTAGTTATAGCAGTGTTTGCACTCACAGACCTCACCCGTCCGAATGTGTAATTTTTATTTGTAGCGATTTTTCACCGCGCTATCGCCATTTTTGCTAAACCTGCCAATTTAAGGCTTCGGTAATTCCCCGAATTCACATAGTAGGTATCAGGGTTTCCCATAGACATTACATCTATGGGGTTTCCCCGCAATGCGATAAATTTAATTTTGGTTCATTTTTATTAGTTTTGCTTATGTAAGTGAATCGAACGGTTTATTTTGGATAATTTTACTAGATTTGATTTTTAGTATTGTATTTATGAGTTGTGTACAAAACCTAACTGTAAATTATACAATGGGTCCCTGTGAATAGGAGGTTGAGCGATTAACGTATCTCTATATTGTTCCCAGTGACATCGAAACAAAAACTCCTAAATTTTATTGCTTCAATTCAAAACGCTGCATTTTTTGTTCAGATTTTTTTCCATTGCTTACTAATGTTTTATTTAAACCTGTATAAGTAAGTACCCTCTTCTTTTTTAAAAAAAGTTCTATTTTTTGTTATTTCTGACTTGATCGGAAACGTCACAAAATGACAGATTTTTCCTTTTTCTTCATTTTTGGCGAATCTGTTGAATTAAATTTGTTTTAAAATATATATTAAAAGAAAGAATAGCACTAAGCAACAACCCATCACAAATTTTTAAAAAATCTAAACTGGGAATCAAAAAGTGTTATAATAGATTTGGTCCTCACAGGCCTCACCCGTGCATCCACGTAACAATTGACCCACCCGGGCAAAGGAGGGTTAAATAAAAAAATTCAATCAAAATTAAATTCACAAATGCAGTACCTATTTATACATTTCATCACGGTTACGATGTCTATGCTCCATAAAAGTGTTTAATACTAAAGAAGTAATACTGGTCAAGAATATCCAAGCTAGGTTTAATTTCAATAATTGATCCTAGGTATTTTTTAAAGATTTAAAACAATATGTACAAAAACTGGTGCAATTGTATGGAATTTAAAGATAACAAGTTTTAATAGTTTTCTCTAAATGAACAGAAAGGATTTGCCTAAAATATGTAGTTGTTAATTTAAAGAAAGTATTTTTAATTTCAATAAAACAATATCCCTAGATTTTTCTGGTGTGTGTATTTACATTTAAATTTCTCGCCAATATGGCAACTAACGCACACCCCCATCATCCCGCCAACCTGGCAAAACCCTCAGGGGATACGTACCCCAACACTTGAAAAATGAAAAATAACATTTAAAAATTTAAAATTTAAATATTTTGTTACTTTTAGGGAACTTACAATGCAGGTATTGCAACATAAACTTCTCATCTTTCACTTAGCTGAGTAGAAGCAGTGGCGTATCGAAAGCACTATGTGTGTGTGTGTGTGTGGGGGGGGGGGGGGGGGGAATACCCAACTATGAGAAGATAAAGATTCAAAATTGTCAACCGTTTTTTTGCAAATTCCATCCGAGAAAAAACTGTCGACGTTTTTTTTTACAACTGGTCGAACTTTTTTATGCTTGCTGGAATTAATCCATTGATCTTTTTGTAAATTTTTCCAAAACTCTGTAAACGCTTTTTTGGTATGAGGTTCCAATAGCCAACTCGTAATCTAATCAGCCAACTTGAGCATCTATGGGGAGGACGCTCCCCCATCTCCCCATAATTACGCCCCTGAGTACAAGGGACTATATTACAAATTCAAAAACTTACTTGTAACTCTTAAGGTGGGTGTATGCAGACTACTTTAAATTTAATTTAACCCTAATTTAACTTTACTTTTAATTTAGTACAAGCTAAATACACACGAAGGCATAAGAGCATTTATCCACAACTTTAATTTGATTTTACTTTAATTTTAAAATTTCAATGAAAATTTCTTAAAGCAAAATTAAATTTAAATTTAAAGTGGTCTGCATAAACCAACCTTTAGGTATTTTCCTTAGTTAACTGTTAACACTAATATAGAAACATACTAGGTGCATTATGCAAAAAATATGAAAATTAATCTGGCAATCTTGCAATTACCTGAATTACCTACTGCAATATTCCAATTATTTAGGCAAGTTTTAAAAAATTTTAACAGATAAATGTTGACTTTTGGAGGAGAGATCTTTAAACTTTAAAGGATCATACAAGGATTTAAAATTTGGAACTTACAAGGCGTGGCCTTGACTGATGGTTGTTAAAATATCTTATCAATTCTTATCTTATCAACAAAATAGGTATAAAATAGGCAAACATTACGTTAGAATATGATATAATAAAGTTATCTGGCACTGATTCTCGATCCACAACATGCAATTACTTTCAATACTTTGTTAAAATTGAACTTACCTCGTCATTAAGCTGACCCTTTGATGCCATTTTTCACGAATCTGAAAATCTAAATTTTCTAAATACAGGCAGGTGTAACCTTAGGAGTGAATCAATAAAATTGGTAGGGAAATCACTTTTAGTCCTAAATTTAAAACTGATTTCACATATTAAAATATAGTTTAATATAAATTTAAATAGTTTAATCTAAATCGGTTTAAAACCACAGTTTAAAACTATTTATGACCTTTTTCAGAAATTCTAAAATTGTCAATATAACTTTTGACATGGGGATTTTGCAGGGACCATTTTTCTGTTGGCACCTTAAAGCCCGCCTTTTTCATTTGCATTGACAGAGGGCAGCTGTCTATTATCGTCTGTGATTATCGTAATTTGAGGTTGTGTTGTGTGTTTGTGTTTCTTAAGATCTTGAGAAGTTCATCAATTTAAAAGTTTATAAATATTTTTTGCTATTCTTTTGTATTCAGAGTGTAAACAATGCCGCCTAAGAGGAAAACGGCTAATGGGAATAAATTTGCAGAGCCGCTTCCACAAGGTACAATTTTAGAGGATATTGGAAAAAAGAAGTGGAGATTGGGGCCATCCATCGGTAAAGGCGGCTTTGGGGAGATATACAGTGCCCAAGAACAAAATTTCAAAGGCGGAGTGTACCCTTATGTTATTAAAATTGTATGGCAGACATACTAGTTTCAGGTCTTTGAGCTAACTAACTTTTTTGTAGGAACCCCATACCAACGGACCTCTATTTGTTGAAATTAATTTTTATATCAGACATGCAAAAGCAGCAGACAGTAAGTAATAAGAGTGGTCTAAAATTTTTTAAGTCATTTGCTACAATAACTCAAGAATTTTGTAGTTGACGACTCAAATTAAGAACATGGCATCCTCTTCAGCCAATTTGTTAACTACTATAATGGGTATGTTTTCATTCCATCTTTATCTTCATTATCGTGTGATTTAGCATCTTAGTCAATTTTGCCATCTAGCCCTTCTTCCCCATTAAAAAATCTGCAAATTGCAGTAGCCTAAGATCTGAAATAAACTCGTCCTTCACCGATCTGCTTACCAGATGGGAAGTATTTTTTATGAAACATAATATGTTAACAAATATGTCGCGAATGGGTTGCCTAATGAAATATGGTCATGACTATCCTTACTCAACTCAAACTCAACTCAAAAATAGCTTTATTGTCCAAGACTCATCTTATTGACAAAACAAAAGGCTAAATCTAAAATAATCAAACAAATATACTAGGTACAAAAAATAAATACCTACATAGTACAAGTAACAAAATTGCAATGTCCTAAGCATAATTCATAAAAAAAAACATTAACAATTGACATTAAATGTAAACATAATATAGAAGACTTAGTCGCTAAGGTCAAAAAATAAAAGCATACATATATAAGCATACATATATACATTCATTCACATACCTAATATATACATTCATTCACATACCTAATAAAATTCATTCACATACCTAATAAAAGCATACATATATACGTTCATTCACATACCTAGGCACCTACATACACACCCACGCATATCTATATAAGACACAGAACGGCAGAACAGAGCTGCAGAGACAAAAGAGGCAAATTTTACGTACAGAAAAAACTAATTTAAGCTGTCGTCCAAAAACTGATCAATTCGGTAATATGCTTTTGAAACCAAAAGCTTTTTTATGTCCTTTCTAAATTTTGTCACACTCGCAGCACGCCTTAAAGTTAGTGGCAAATGGTTAATAATAATAATAATAATCTTTATTTCAAAACTTAATACAAAGTACAAGAAATGAAATGACTTCACAAAAACAAAATCGCCGTGATATAAATCTGGACAAAAGTCTCTTAAGCTATAGGGTTCCATGTCTAGCAACATTTTCCAAACTTCACTTTTGAACTTTTTGACTGAAGATATCGCTTTAAACCTATCTGGGAGAGAATTAAAAAGTTTTATACACATGTACTTAGTGGGGAGACTTTTCAGTTAATGTAAGTCTGTGTGTTATATATTTTATATTGATAGATCTGGTGCCATGGTGCCATATCCATGTTTCAGTCCAGAATCAAATAAGTACTTATTTCTAAACAAAAACATCAAACACTCATAGACATACAAACCATAGACAGTTAATATACCAAAGTTTTTAAATACAGATCTACAACTTTGGAAGTGGCCCATTTTTAAAATGATTTTAATTAATCATTTTTGCACAATAAAAACATTTTGTATATTACTGTCGCTTCCCCAGAATGTTGTGTCTCCAGCTTGCATTAGTAATACAATTTTTTTGCATCCTTTTACTGTACAGGAGACTCATAATATTATTAACTCCATTTCGGGAGAAAAATCAAGTGGTCCTGACAATGTCCCCTGTAGTTTGTTGAGGGATTGTGCACAATGGCTTGCTGAGCCCCTTACCCACTTATTTAACTTATCTTTTGAATAGGGTCATTTTCCACAGGTACTGAAAAGGGCGTCTGTAGTACCCATTTATAAAAAGGGTGATCCTGTCCTACTGGACAGCTACAGACCCATTGCGTTGTTATCAGCATTCTCTAAGATTTTCGAAAAGGCTTTTAAAAAAGCGCCTTGTGGAGTATCTTGATAGATTTAATATACTGACTAGCTGTCAATTTGGATTCAGATTTGGAAAATCAACTTGCGATGCTCTCCTCTCTTTTTACCAAACAATTTTGGATAATCTTAATACCAGATTGACAAGTGCCGGATTATTCTTCGACTTTAAAAAGGCTTTTGATACAATTAATCACCAATTATTGCTCAGGAAACTGAGTGGATATGGAATAAGGGGTCCAGCATATGGTTGGATTGAATCTTATCTGAGTGGGAGAACTCAGTATGTCGCTTTCGCCACGGGTACTGAACAGGTACGTTCTGGGGTGCTTCCAGTGGAGGTGGGAGTACCCCAGGGAAGTGTCCTGGGCCCGGTGTTATTTCTTTTATTCATAAATGACCTGCCTCTTTCCTCGGAAAACTTTATCAATCTCTTTGCTGATGATACATCGGCTGTGGTTGGGAGTGGCAGTCTGGAGCGTCTCGCTGCGCTGGCAAATGAGTGTGTTAGCGATATTTCGGCGTGGTCTCGCAAAAATGGACTCGTAATGAATACAAAAAAGACTAACTTTGTCATATTTACACCGCCTCAGGTTAAGCAAGATCGCTCACTTTTAGTTAAAGAAAAGAATGTCTCAATTATTCAACAAAAAGCAGTCAAATTTCTAGGGGTCACAATTGATCAACACCTTACATGGGAGGAACAGATAAACTCTATCTGCAGTAAGTTGGCTACTAGGAATTTTGTTGTGAGACAGCTGCGAGATCGCGTCGACCTGACCACCTTGAAAGCCTACTATTATGGGTGTATTTTCTCTGTCCTGAAATACGGAGTGTTGGCTTGGGGTGCTTCTCTGCTAGTTAATAATGTGCTTCAGATGCAGAAGAGGATTTTGCGAAGTCTTTTTGGTCTGGGCTATAGAGATTCCTGTCGTCTTGTTTTTAAGCGTGAAGGGTTTCTGACAGTCATTAATCTATACATCTTGGAGTCTTTGCTCTACATTCGTAAAAATATTACAAAGTATCCAACATGTGGGGAAATAAATTTTTATGGAACTAGACAGAGAGACATGCTCTATGTCCCATTTTGTACAACCAGTGGCACAATGAGAGTCCCAGTTGTTATGGCACTCGAAATGTATAATCATCTGCCCCAGACATTCAAAGAAATAACTTCCTTGCAAGTTTTCAGGCGCAAATTAAAAGTTTTACTATTAGATAAGCCTTTTTATTCAGTAAGAGAGTACTACCTCGAAGTATGGTAGGTTTGTTATTGTACATTTTGTATTTTTCATTGTATTATACATATATATGTGTGTAGTATGCACAAATTGTTAATGTTCATTTGTTTGTTGACAATTCCAATACATTGTAAATGTCTATGGAAATAATAAATTTGTATTTGTATTTGTTATGCCATATTTTAAAACCGATTCAAAGTTAGCAAAATAGAATACGAGTATTTTCAAAGAATTTCTATTCATATATTTACCAATGACTCTTATGCCATAACAAATGTCACTTAACTTTTTGATAACACCTTTTATGTGCACCGACCAATCGAGATGTTCATTTATGTATACTCCTAGGAATTTGGCATTTTCTTTTATATCCATTTCTTTATTTTCAAGCCTCAAATGTGATGGTTTAATATTTTTTCACTGTTTGGTCCTAAATAGCATAATATTTGTTTTTTCTTTGTTTAAAACAAGTTTATTTTTATTAAAGCAGTCTGTTACCAACAGAAAGAATTCTGAAGCCTTTGGAATTAAATCGGATATATTATTACTACCTACAATCAGATTTGTGTCATATTTGATTATAAGTTGACTAGAAGAATTTACTAATAAACAGCTTTTTGCCTTGAAAAATAACAGAATTCTTTGTCTGACTGGAGTTTGGGATTCGCAGTTTCATACAATAATTCTGACGGGTACTGTAGTTTGACGGAGCATTCAGTTCGTGCCTGTACTTTCTGAACACAAGGCATAGCGTTTCCAACAGAAATAAAGATGGTAGCGTTAGAATTTTATGTTTTATAAATAGATGTTTACAGGCTCACGAAATCCTAACTTCAACATATATCGTACAGCTCTCTTCTGAAGTCGAAACACCATATTAAATAAATATTGTGGACAAACACCCCAGAAACAAATTCCATAACACAAATGAGATTCAATTAGGGCAAAATAAGCACTTCTTGTTGTTATTTCATCCAGATCTCTGGTGTTGACTCTAATAGCATAACAGTTGGATGCTATTTTTTTGCTTAAATGGGAAATATGGGAATCAAATTTTAACTTGTCATCTATATAAAGCCCCAAGAATCTATTTACATTTCCAGTATTAATGGACAAATCTCCCAGGAAAAACAGTATTTAAATTACATTTAAAAGTTAAGACATTGGTTTTCTTGACATTAAAAGACAATTTATTGGAATTTATTGGTCCATTCCTTTAACTTTAAAAGATCTTTGTTCATTTTGGATTCTAAAGCATCAACATCTGGATTAGCCCAAATAATGGTCGCGTCGCACAGTGGTTCCCAGAGCCATTCTGGGAGATCGAAATGTGAAAAACCTTAAGTGATCTGTTAGTCTTTAAGATACATTAAAAGCAACCTTATTAATCATGTAATACATAACAATAAATGTTCAGTCGAAGTTCGCATAGCCGACCGACAGAG
This sequence comes from Philopedon plagiatum, assembly GCA_963971165.1. Classification (NCBI taxonomy): domain Eukaryota; kingdom Metazoa; phylum Arthropoda; class Insecta; order Coleoptera; family Curculionidae; genus Philopedon; species Philopedon plagiatum. Next base: position 50,113,407 of record OZ020197.1, read on the forward strand.
GGCAGGTAAAAACTCACTTTTATTCGAATGTCGTGGCCTAAGGCGCCAGTCGTTACCTAGTAATATTTGGTATTAGATGTGTTTGTGCTCTAAAAGTTTTTCCTATGGATACACCTAACAGGTAAGTATCTTTGAGAAAACTAGCTTAAGCTAAGTATTGTGATCTATATATTTACTTAAGATACATATTTATGATATACTAAAATTACGAAAGTTTGAATGAAGTTTGTTAGACCCAAAAAAACTTGATCAGGCTTTATCCGTTAAGGTTGCTAAACCAACATGACTGTTGGGATTTTGGCTTGTCACTGATATCCATATTGCGTGCTACTTAGCGCTACTACTTATTAAAAAAAATGGTTTCAGTTCTTTATGACGGCATCCTACGCCAGGACCTATATAGAGTGTGAAAGGGCCAAACCAATTCCGTTAGAAAAATTGAAGATATTTTTAATGTTTATCACCGAAAACAGCTATTTTAAAGACTATGAAGAAGACTTTCAGTGTCCTTTTTAATTTTTTTTTTATATAAATTTCATAACCCTCAATTTTGTGTTTGATTAATTTTACTTGCCCTATATACCCTAAAAGGTGGGTTTTCTGTGCTAAATTTTACATATTTTAAGTCTACATAATTTCAATCTCTCAGATTGGCTCAGAGAACCACTGTGCGTCGTCAGCAAACAGGGTGAATGTGCCTGATATATCAATATTAGGAAGCTCATTGATATAAATAACAGGCGCGGCCAGTGAGTTTTTTTACAGGTGGGTGAAAATTTTGTGGGCAACTAGTGATATCAACGCAACAAGCAAAATACACTTTTTTAATCAAGAAAGGTTTTTTAATAATGTGCCTTGTTTTGCCAAGAAATTATTTACCTACAAAAAAAAACATAAAATAGGTACCGTAGTTACTACAGTACCTGTGAAACAGTAACATGAAACCTTAGATTACACAGGACCACAAATGGGAACCGAAAAAGTCCTTTGACGAGATTGATATCCTATATGTATTTTGGTGCGCTGATTACGAATCCGAGGTCAATATAACCCCAGCACATCACGTTCAAGGTCATTTGAAGGTCAAATGCATATATTACGGAAAAACAGAAAATCTGACCACGGATTCGGAAAGAGCGGGAAATTTTACGTCCAAATATGTAGTTTTTAGTTTTTCCAACATGACCCTCCAAGGTCATCTGGGGGTGAAATGACACCGATAGACCAAATTCTTATTTCCCATATACATCATCACAACTTGAAAGTGACGTGCTGGGATTATATGGACCTCGGATTCGTAATCAGCGCGTCAAAAAACCTAAAGATACCTGACTAAGTTGTACGTAAAAGTCTGTAGTTGTGATGATGTATAATATGGGAATAAGAATTTGGTCTATCGGTGAGTCATTTCACCCCCAGATGACCTTGGAGGGTCATGTTGGAAAAACTAAAAACCACATACTTGGACATAAAATTTCCCGCTCTTTCCGAATCCGTGGTCAGATTTTCTGTTTTTCCGTAATATATGCATTTGACCTTCAAATGACCTTGAACGTGATGTGCTGGAGTTATATGGACCTCGGATTCGTAATCAGCGCACCAAAATACATATAGGATATCAATCTCGCAAAGGACTTTTTTCGGTTCCCATTTGTGGTCCTGTGTTATCGAAACTTACAAAGCATTTACTACATTCTCTACATGAATAATAATTAGGTACCAGAACCAAATGGATTTCTAGTTATTGGTGCAATTATATCCAGTTTAACTTGGCTTGACCGCCGTTGTGTACGGTGGCTTGATTCTTTCTTTGGGAGTTTTCGCATGGAACTTGCACTTTTTTGAAAGAAAAGATTATTTTTCGGTTTTATAAAAAATAAATTATTAGGTATATCATTGAAAATTTTAGGTGGGTCATTGACCAAATGACCTTACGGACGGGCCGCGCCTGATAAATAAGAAATAAAAGAGGGCCCAATACAGATCCCTGTGGCACCCCATGGGTTATGGTTTGCTGAGTGGAGCTCATACCATTAAATTTTACACTCTGTCTGCGAAATGATATATAGGACTCAAACCAGTCAAACTTAGTTAAAAATACTGCAATTATTTTTTTTTTAATATTTCACTCACTTGCTTACCAAACGAACTTAATACTAATCGAAAGTATAAAGCATAAGGAACATGCAAGAGTTATGTTGCCTACCTTTTATTTGTCCCTATTACCGGGTTGCCAGGTATAAACAGGTGAGTCGAAACTAGTAATTTGTACTCATCTGCAACATATATTAAAATGAAGATAATTCTATTGCGAACACGGTGGTATAAGGTTGCTTGCGAAAAATGGGTCATGAATCACTGTTGCCAGGCTTTGAAATTTAGAAATTGGAGCAAGCGATGCGCGACAGAGAAGCATTGCGCGTACTATTCGGTGCAACAGGAGGACGCAGCATAGCAGCTGCGCGTGACGCGACTTTCGGATCAATGAGAGTGCGCATGCATGTATTTCTATTTATTTATTTATTTATCAACGTATATTGTACAGGGTCTTCCAACGAGGACTGAACAGGGGCTCATTTTTGAGCTTCCTTGTATTTAAAGAAAAATCTAAAATAGCCAATCGATGTACTTTTTCCTGCAGAATTCAAAAATGAAACCAAAAATTTATTTGAACCAGAAACAAAAGAGTTACGCTATGGATAAGGTGTTTTTTAAATGGAACATAGCTTTTTTTATACAATTTTCGGAACGAGTGTTTTTTTTTATGTCCGTTCTGATTAAAATATTTAATATTGTGACAGCTATTTTTATTAAATTTTAATGTTTTATCCAGTATAATTTAACTTCAATCTGTTTGAAACATACACTAGGTAATAAAGGTAAAATCACCTTGAAATCCTTCAAAGTCAAAAAATGTAAATTTGTCAAATTTTTTGACTTTGAAGGATTTCAAGGTGATTTTACCTTTATTACCTAGTGTATGTTTCAAACAGGTTGAAGTTAAATTATACTGGATAAAACATTAAAATTTAATAAAAATAGCTGTCACAATGTTAAATATTTTAATCAGAACGGACATAAAAAAAATCACTCGTTCCGAAAATCGTATAAAAAAAGCTATGTTCCATTTAAAAAACACCTTATCCATAGCGTAACTCTTTTGTTTCTGGTTCAAATAAATTTTTGGTTTCATTTTTGAATTCTGCAGGAAAAAGTACCTACATCGATTGGCTATTTTAGATTTTTCTTTAAATACAAGGAAGCTCAAAAATGAGCCCCTGTTCAGTCCTCGTTGGAAGACCCTGTACATTTACAAGATTTAACATATGTGTATATTTAACAACTGTGATTAATCTGCACTATTTTAAAATTACACTTGTAGCCAAAGTTTTGAATTTCTCTACCGAGACACCAAAGAAATGGAGTCTGTCATAATACCTGTTGACATGCGCGGCTACCCTATTTATGGGGCTATGAAACAAATAGTATGTCCGACAATGTGGGATATGGAGAAGGGTTTGCTTACGAGTCTGATAGCCAGGTACGTGAATTGAAAAGATTTCAACACATTCTGGACTCTTTATAATGTTGTTAAGTACTTTAAAAGGCCAAGCAGACATCGTAAAACTCCCTTCTGGACGCAAGCGTGGCTAGGTTCAGGTAGGACATAGTCTGGTCATCTGTAAGATTAATCCTCGTTTTGAAGAGTAGAAATCTGGCAAATTTGACAAATTTGTGCTGGACACTTTCTAGTCTATTTATATGAACTTGATAGTGTGGTGACCAAACTATGCCTGAGCAGTCTAAAACGGATCTCACAAATGAAATAAATAAAGTTCTTACAGCGTACGCACTTCTAAAGTCCCTGCATGATCTCTTAATAAAACCAAGCATTCTATTCGCTTTACAAGTTATAGCATCAAAATGCTCAATAAAGGTTAATTGAGTGTCCAAGTAAACGCCCAAATCCTTAACCACCAACACCTCCTTCAGAGGAATGCTATTTATACAATATTGATAAGGAAATGGGCACCTTGATCTGCTGAATCCCATAAAGCAGCATTTGTCGACATTGAGCGACATGTCCATTAAGCTGACACCAGGAAAAAACAGTGTTTATATCCCTCTGCAGGGAAATCATGTCACAAGAGGATGTCACACATGTGTTCAGGGTGTCCGAGATAAGACGCCCTATCCCCTTTATATGGTAAACTGTAAGAGATACTTTAAAATATTTAAAATAAAACTTTCTTAATTTGACCTAACATTTTCATTTATTTGGGTTTTATTTACACAGGGTGTTTTATTTTTCCTGAGCAGGTACGCACTTTATTATTTTCAAAGGCACACCCTGTATATTATTACAGATTTGAATAGCTCCTTTAAAGGCGAGTTCAGTAATATATAGCAGTATGGGTCTCCGATGCAACGTTTCGGATTTAATGGCAAATATCTTCAGCTTTTGACATATCTTTAAATTAACATAATTAGGTTATTAACGTGATTTTTAAAATTCTGCTTGGGCCAAAAAAAATACTAAAACGTACCTCATTTACAGCCTAAAGTAAACATTTAAAAATAAAGGGATGTTACAGTGTTGTCATGTTTCGCGTATTGGGAAATTACTTGACTTTTTTAAATGGACCCCTGTATATTATGTCAATTCTAAATAGGGAATTAAAAGACGAGTTCAGTGATATATAGCAACATGGGTCTATTAGTCTCTGTTTCTGACTTATTGACGATTTTTTTTCAGTATGTAACATATATTTAAATAAAAAATAAAAATGATTTAATTTCTCATATATTTATTTTATAAATAATGTTTATCTCCTCGCGTTAGGTAACGTGGGACATTACCCATTTAAATTAAAATATAAATTAGTTTACTGTCAAAGTGATTTTCTAAAATATACTCGTTCTCGAAATTGTGATATATGCACATATCAAAAAATTCTAGGTGGTATATTACAAAACACGAAACAACAAGACTACCTATGTAAATGTCAAATCTGTTACCTATTTTATACTTGCCAATGGTCAGCTAGAATTTCGTAAACTTAAAAATTTCCTTTATTATATATATATATATATATATATATATATATATATATATATATATATATATATATATATATATATATATATATATATATATATATATATGAATGTCAAGATGGCGTCGAATGATGAGCAACGGTCGTCCGATGCTCCCGAGAATAATTATTTTGCGTGCCATAAAACTAGACAATGCAGTTACGTAGTGTGTGTAAATTGCGGGAAAATATTCCATAAATCTTGTGCTGAAAGAGATTTCGCGGAAAAAGTAAAATTCATCGATGCAACGAGATTAATTTGTTGTGAAAAAAACACAACCTCAAATTTTTCTAGTGAAATGGAACTCCTTAAAATATTCGTAAAGGAGCTGCAAGGAAAAAACCGAATTTTAGAAGAAAATGCTACACTGATGAAGGAGAAAATAAAGCATTTGGAGGGAAAAATCGAGGTACAAAAAAATGTTAACAAAAAACAGCATTCCATAAAAACCGCGGGAAATCAATCAGGTGACCTGCAACAGTCAATCCCATCCAAGGCTGTTATGGAAGATGGGAAAGATACTTCCGAACACGCTTCAAGTCAATCGAAAGAAAAGGAATCTGTAATCATCGTTGAAATAAATGACGAGAATGACAACTATGACGGAGTAAGAAATGGCGGCAATCATGAGGCCGAAACATGTAAAAATGAAGAAAATGAAAAAAATATAGATGTTTGGAAGAAGGTCGAAAGACGAAGAACTACAAAAAGGTATCCTGCACAGGAAAGACCTGCACCTATTCTTGGCCAAAATTCAAACTCTGATTTGCAAGCTGTACAAAATATGGCATATCTATACATTTCTGGATTTAAACCAGAAATAAATGCAGAACAGATTGAAAACCACATAAAAACTAATACAGGAATAACAGCTAGATGCTTCAAAATGAAAACTCGCAAGCAACAATATAGAAGTTCGTTCAAAGTTGAGGTTCCAAAGAATGAAAAACAAAAAGTGATGGCTCCCGAAATATGGGGACAAGGTATACTAGTAGAATAATAGTAGGTCTTTTACTCTACTCCTCCTAATTTACATAAATTTAAATATTAAAATTAATGAGTTTTACTCCATATATTATAATTAATTAGTTTTAGTCCATATATTAAAATAATATTTTTTTTACCTCCGCCTCTGAACTGAGAGACCCAATTAGCATATCATAATTAGTTTAACTCCCTATAATTAGTTTACCTCATAATTTTACTCCATGTAAAATTTTACCTCCGCAAGACATTGATTGGTCACATACACAATTAAAAAAACAAGGTTAAATCCCACTCTAACCATCAAAGTAGAGGGACAGGAGATGTATAAGTTGTGCATAGAGGTGATACTTTAATTTAGTTTTAGTTTTCAGTAAGGTTAAAATGTCTGTGAATGAAGAAGTGTTGCAAGAAGTTCAACGAATAGAAAAAGAGTTTATTAATAAAAGTATTTGGTATCAAAGATTTGCTTTAGAAAGTAAACCTGAATGGACTCGTTTTTACACTGATACGGTGGAATATTTTGAAAAGGGTATAGATATTTGTCGTGATTTTTATGAAAATGAAGATCTTCTACAGTTAATAAGAAATTTTTCAAATAATGGATTTTCTAGGAAGGTGCTTACTTTCAAAAAATATATCTCAGATAGTGAATCGGAGGTGTTCAATTTAATAAAGGAAGCTGAGAAAGAATGTGACGAACTTTGGTCTTAGTGATTTTGTGATTTTTGGTGAAGTGTAAATATGGAGACTTTAGTCAGTGAAATGTATGAAGATCTTATTATGTCAGAAGCATGTTCGAAATATTATGCACTTGGAGCTGAAGAGGATACGGAAGCGCAAGATGTAATATTATACATAAAATATATGGAACATGCATCAATATGTCAAGAAGCAGCGCAAGCTTGTTTAGACTTTTTAAAGACAAAGGATTTTGTAAAGTTAGTGATTAAATTTTATCGGTTAGAATTATATGACAACATTTCTGTATTAAAAAATAAATATGAACAATAATATTTTTATTGATTTGTGGAAATAATGTATTTAATCGCCTTTAAATGAAAATGGGGTTGTTTAAGAGGTTATTATACTTGTAATCACTTGTATGTATTAGAATTACCATATGGAGAAATAAAACAGTAATATATTTAATCAGTCTTTTTATTCATTCATAAAAAAATTATCATACATATACAGTACATTTGAAAGTGCACACATAGACGGTGACTTAATATGGAAAAAACATTTAGGTGTTGATGGATGTAGAATTGGTTGTTCGTCTACTTCAATTATAGGTTTCTTACAATATTTTCTAATATAGTTAGCCTTTTCACTTCCTTTAACATAAACAAATTGGGCTTCTTCAGTCATTTTTTGAACAATATTGGAAAAATAGTGGAGTGGTGTATATCCAACATTCCAATTGATGCAGTGATGATTCTTCATTAACCATGTAGCTTGCTTGTGTAAATCAGGAGAAAGAAAACTTAATGGATAGGGTTGTTTAAAGACATAATGACTAATTCTGCTTCCATCATACGTAGCCAATTCTTTGGGAATAAATTTGTTTCGCTCATCCTTAAATCCTTGTATATCCAAAACTAGTCGCATATTTTTAGCAACGAAAATTGCTGGCAGATAAATTTTTTTAGAGAGTATTCTCTTATTTGTTTTTTTAGAATTTCTATGTTTTTAATAAAAATTTCAATGCGTATCATTTGAGATGAAGTCATTAGTGTATCACCTTTGAATACATAATTATTACTAGAACTATAGAATAATGTGATTGAAATAAATTTAGTCTATAAACTGGAGTGGGGATAATTATTATAGTTGTTTTACTATTTTAGTTAGTGGATTATAAGTAAATACTTTATCGTGAATTATTAGGCAATATGCTGATGTTTTTGCTGGAACTGTTTCTTTTGTCTCAAACTCAATTCTCATTGTTACTGGACCGGTCTGAAGTAAGTCTCTTTGATGGGAACAGTTAATATAAACTATAGGTGCGTTGTCTTTAAAATCTTTTGGACTGAAGATTGGTTCTACCGGATGGTTATAATACATTTGACGAAATTCGGAAAACATTTCATATAATATGGCAAATTTATTATTTGTAAAATCTAACTGAAGATCGTTGTAAGGATACCTTTCAGAATTTAAATAAACATTTATATTTCTTAGTTCACAATGATCAAATTTACTCATATCCATTTTAAGGTTGTTACGTTTATCTTTTTGAAAAGCGATTAAAACATGGCGTGGTGTCTCAACTTTTGTAGAAGTTTTAACAGGCCAGTTGTGCCTAGTGGTTTCTAATAATTCAGGATATTCAACTAATTCCCAACTACGGAAAGTAATAATAATGTCACTGTTCCTGTCAATAATTTTGGTAAGTGCTAATTCTTGCGGAATGCCTACAGTAAGATGGGGAACTCGCCAACAAAGTTTTGTTAATGTGATTTTTGGTTTTTCATTATCGCTCGTTGATATTAATGCGTTTGAATCATTATTACTCCTTATCAAAATTAATTCTTGTTGTGAATTTAAAATAATTTTATTATAATCTTCAAAAAATCCAGAATACATTTTTAGAGGAATACACAGAGAAACATTTCCTTGTTCATCAGTCATAATCTTGTCCCCTTTTTTAGATTTCGGATACCAACCACCATTTTGAAGTTTTACACTTTCATTTTCATTAAATGATGCATAACCTTTTAATGTAGAAGTTATTCCAATATCCCGTACAGAATCAATAGTAACTCCATTTAAAACATATCTCAGTTCCTTGAATAAAAATGCTGGTGCATTATTAATTAATAAGGTATTTTTTAATGGTTCATTATTTTCATTTAAGACTTTTAGTTCTAAGTATAATTCACTTTTACAGGGTAAAGGATATTTTCCTGTTTGTTGCAAAGAAATTCTTATTTCATCATTTGGTCCTAGTTTATTTGGATTAAATGGATCGAAAGAAAGTAATTCCCAACTCATTATTGATTCATCTACAAGAATGTTTTCTTTCACATTTAAGTGTTCCATTTTATTGTTTTGTTTTAAGCTTGAAACCTATAGATACGAGAAATTTGCGGTTAGAAGATGTTAACGCCTTAGAGTTTACCCTCTTACTGATTGAATTTTGCTTGACTTTACTTATATTAAACTTTTGTTGATGAGCGAAATTTGTCTTTTTGTTATATAAAAAAACCATTATTCTTCTATTTTCTTAAGATGTAGTCTTACCGTCACGGTTTCTCCTCTGAAATTGACGATGCCACCTTCTTGGTCGAGTATTTTAAGTGTAATTTTATCTATAATTTTAACTGTTACAGGTAAATAAATAATGTGTTGAGGTGACTCTATTATTTTATAACCAGGACCTACACTGGGGAAAAACTGGTGAATTATATGAACTGGTTTTCCATTTAAATAAGATCCTTCTGCAACACTACAATCTATATTTAGGGAGTTTACCCGAATAATTTCAGCGGGTCGATCTGATATATATTCTTGATTTGCATTCAATTCTTTATTATCAAATCCAAGTATTTTTCCTATCGTGCCTTCTCGAAAAGTTATTGGAAAAGTTGTTTTAATGTGAGTTCGTAAAGTATTATTATTGGGGAAAAGATGAAAACTTAAGCCTTCTTTATCAAGATGTTTTTGTAACAATGTATTTAAGTCATCTATTTCATAGCTTCCAAATGGTATTCTAAATTCATTCGTCTGATTATAAATAAACAAATTATTTGTTGCATCAATATTCGGAATAGCATTGAAAGTTTCAAAATTAATAAGACCGATAACATATTCAAAATTTTCGTCTAAATATATTGGCGGGTTAAACTCTACTGTTAGTGTAGAAGAATTACCACTAATTACAAAACTATATGACATGTTTCGTTAGACTTCTATTAAGGAATAAATTTGAAAATATTCGTTACATGTTTTTATAAAGAAATTTTAAACATAGTTGTCCACAATTGGTTGCATTATACCTTTGATACTGATCATGATTATATTGTATTATGTTGTTTTTACCATCACTATAAAAGTATTTAATTAATTCAAGCGGAGGACGTAAATTTCCATAACTATCAAAATATATTATATTTGTTCCTTTTTTAACATAAGCTGTCCAGTGACTTCCTTCCCCCCTAGATTCGTCTAAATTAATTATTCCACACTCTGTTTTTTTAATTTTTTTTGGTAGTTTATTTCTCATAAAAATACCTCGAAAGTATGGTATTTTTAGTTGTTTAACATATTTAACTATATCAATGTTTGTGAGCGGTTTTCGAGGTATTTTGTTTAACAGTTTTTTGAGTATGGTTTAAGATATAAGCCACAACCTGATTTGTATGGTCTTAAATAAAGTCCACTTCCCTTTTTTCCTACCGCAATAGATTCCATAGTTTGATTATGTCTTTTCTCTTCTTCTAATTTTTGTTTTGCAGCTTTCGCATCATTAACAGCTTTAGCAATTCCAGCTGCACCTCCACCTAGAGCGCCTAAAGCAGATAATCCTGCGAATAATGGTATAAGTGGTAAGAATCCACCAGATTTTGGAATTGGTAGGATTCTCCTTTTTGGAGTAGATACCCTACCATATTTTTTTATAGATGCTAACGCTATTTTAGCACCTGCTTTTAAACTGTTAATATTTTTTCCTTGAATTCCCTTTCTGGCTAGTGAAATAGCTTTGTTTAATGAAATTCCACGTCCTTTACGACCCCTTGTTCTCCTTTTCCTTCTTTTCATCCCCATTCCTAATTTCGTTTTAACTTTCATTGCTCCACTTATTCCTAAAGCAGCAGCTTTTTCACCAAAACTTGAGTCTTTTGCTTTGAACCGTTCCAAAGCTTTCTGAGCTAATAAACTATCAGCAACATGTCTACCTTTTATATCTTTTGAAGCTGAATATGCAATATCATGCACTTTACACGCCTCATCTAAGGGATTTATTCCTTTGTCACCTCGTGCAAGTCTCTTTTCTAATTTGGTTCCCGGACCACAAAAGTTATAACCTGGAAGATGCAGTTCGAAAGGAATTTTATTAATTAGTGTATTTAAGACACCACTTCCTCTCTTTTTGAATGTCCTTTTGCGTTTAATGCGATTTGGATAAGATATAGTCATGTTATAAATCTTTGAATGAAAAATTTTCTGACACCAAGTTGCTTATATATAAAAACCTGTAAGTTTAAAATCATTTAGTTAATGTCTAAGATGCGGATCGAAAAACAATCCTATACAATCAATATTCGAGATCATGATGTTGCAAAAAATAATTTTCGAAAACATGGACAATTATTTGATGGAAATAGTAAAAGGGGATTAGTGGTTGGACCATCTGGATGTGGAAAAACTAATGTTCTTATTAGTATTATAGAGGACCCTAATGGTTTGCGATTTGAACACATATTTATTTATTCAAAATCCTTGTATCAACCAAAGTATGAATATCTGAGAAAACTCTTCACGCCTCTCAAAGAAATTGGTTTTTACGAATCCGAAGATGAAGAAAATATTATTTCACCAAAAGATATCAATCCAAATTCTATTATAATATTTGACGATATTGTTTGTTGTAATCAAAATATAGTTAAAGATTACTTTTGTTTCGGAAGACATAAAAATACAGATTGTTTTTATTTATGTCAAACGTATTCATCTATACCTAAACAATTAATTCGTGATAATGCAAATTTATTAATAATATTCCAACAAGATTCAACTAATCTGAAACATATTTATGATGATCATGTTAATATTGATATGTCGTTTAAACAATTTAGAGAGTTATGTTTATTGTGTTGGAGAGACAAATATGGATTCTTGGTTGTGGATAAAGACTCAAATATAAATTCTGGAAGATATCGTAAAGGATTTGATTCCTTTATTCATTTATAAATAGCTTGCCAATATCAAGTTTGTATAGTATATGACAAAAACTCAGATGAACAAGATGGATGAAAAAGCGGCAAAAGAATTAGTTAAAATTAGAAAGGCAGTTAAACGAAAATTCCAGACATTAAAAGCTGACATACTTCAATCTCAGGTTCAAAAGGAAAGAGAATTAGAACCCATTATAAAACCTTTGAAGGAATTATTGACAGATAAGTTAAAGAATGAAAAAATCAAAGAAGAATCGTTGGAAAATTTAAGTTTCTTAACTACAAAGCAGCCATTTTTAACACAACCTTATTTTTCTTCTACACCAACTAAACAAAAAAGAGTATCATCATATGATAAACATTTATTACCAATGGGACTTTCTTTTTTAGAAGAGGAAGAGGTTTTTGAAGGAACACCAGTTAATCTTAGCAACGAATCCGACGAAGGAATTAGACAACAACTTGAAGAAAGCAGATCATATATCCAGAATTTACCTTCAACAAAAACATATAAAATATATTTGGATCAATTTGATCCACTGCCTAGAAAGTATGTAGATGAAATGATAAGAGATACGAAGAGCTTATTCGATCACAAATATGGAATTAGACATAATATAAAAGATGAATCTTTTTCTATTGGCGATTCAAGAATAAATTTTCAAGGAAAAGATGTATTAGTAAAAGGTCTTACATACGAAGGCACGCCTGGGTTATTTGAATTGTTATTTAAAAAACATCCTCTGGGATACAAAGCTAAAGATGTGGACGACTACATGGATATTTTAAAAAGAACTAATGCCTATCGAAAAAACTATAAAGAGAACGAACAAATTCACGGAACAGTTTCAGATAAATATGTTACTCTTATTCATCCATACCTTGTAGATAAGGAGATTTTAAAAGATCCTCTTAGAGGTAGAACCCGTTCATTCTCCAAACCTCTAGCGCCTGTTACAAGGGCTAGAACTAGAGCTTCTTCCATTGCTCAAACATCACAAATACAACAATATTTTAAAAATTTAAGAAAAAAAGGGACAGGTTTCATGGATTTATCTAATAATAAAGTAGATTTTGTTTATTTCGATGATCCCAATGAATTAGTTGAAAGGTTAAAATTATTATTAGCTTCAAAAGCAGCTGGCCACACCGGGCACAATAATGAAATTAACTCTATTATTGAAGAATTAAAAGAGGCCAATATAATTGTATAAAAGGAAAGGTTGTAATTATTTTGCTACACATTCAAAATGACTCTCGACAAATTTGGTAGACACATTTCAAAACGTTTTAATATTAATGTTACATTAGAACCTCTAAAAAGAGAAGTTAATGAACTAAAGGAAAATTTTAAAATTGAAAAAATTCAGAATGATCATTTCAGAAGTATGTATAACACAAAATATGAGGAATTTAGAGAAAAACTAGAAAAGAATGTTCAAGCAATTGAAAATATAGAAAAAGTATTTCAATTATTACAGGCGGGTTTGAAAACCACAGTGGAGGATTTTGAAAAACGATTTGCTAAACTACAACAAAATGTTGACAAAAGCGTCCAAGATCTAGAGGATTTTAAAAAATACACAAAAGCCTTTTCTTTGGAAAGAATTGTAGAAGATTTAAATGATTTTAAAACTTTTGCTAAGGAGGCTCATCATACTGCATTTTTTAATCGAAAAAATATAATAGCAGCTGAAGTTAAGATTTCAGACATAGAATCAAAATTGACACAAAGCCAGCAACATATTTCAGACAGTCACAACTAAAACATAAACAAAATATAAAAAACTAAAATGAGTGAAAATATTAAAGAAACTGTAGTGGATGAACTTCATAAACCCGCTAGAAGAAATTACAAAAGAAGACGGGTTATAGTTAAAGAGTTAAACGATTTATGGCAAGCAGATCTGGTTGAAATGCTACCATACGCAAAATTTAATAGAGGATATCGATATATTTTAGTGGTGATCAACGCATTTTCCAAATATGCTTGGGCTGAACATATTAAGACTAAACAAGGAAAGGATGTTGTGGAAGCTATGGACAAAATTTTAAAAAGTGCTACAAGACCAAAAAACTTGCAAACGGATTTGGGTAAAGAATTTTATAATCAACATTTTCAAAAACTTATGAAAAATTACAATATAAATCATTATAGTACTTTTTCAAATTTAAAAGCAAGTATTGTTGAAAGAGTAAATCGTACCTTGAAAGGTATGATGTGGAAGCGTTTCAGCAATCAAGGTAATTACAAGTGGTTGAATATTTTACCAGAAATTTTAAAAAAGTATAATAATAAAAAACATCAAACAACAGGGTTCAAACCTGCTAATGTTAATGAGAAGAACGCAAATGTAATTATGAAAAAATCATTTACACATAAGAAAACGATTGATCCCAAACAAAATAAATTTATATTAAATGATTTTGTTCGAATTTCTAAACATAGGGAAGCATTCTATAAAGGATATACACCAAACTGGTCTACTGAAATTTTTCAAATTAGGGAAGTGCAATTAACAAATCCAACCACTTATCTCTTAAAAGATATTAAAAACGAAAATATTGAAGGTGGATTTTATGAAGAAGAGTTACAGAAGGTAAAACATCCTGATGTATATTTGGTTGAAAAAATACTAAGAAAAAAAGGAAATAAGGTATATGTTAAATGGTTAGGATTGGATAAATCACATAATTCATGGATATTAAAAAAGGATGTATTGTAATATGATTTCTATATATCTTTATTGTAATATAATTTTTAATATATAAATATTAGCAAGAAACACAGTTTTTTAATTAAAACCCATTATTTTAAACTAAATTTCTTTATTAAATCTTTCATTATAAATTACATTTCTATGATTTACATCTAATATTTTAGAAAACATTTTTTCACAATTTTGTATTCTTTTTTCAAAACGAAGTCGGTCCAGATAGTACTGATAATAATCACTTTTGCGTGCTTGTCTTGAGGCATAATTCCAAACAACTAATAAGTGAAATTTGTTTTTGTCTTCATTAATATTCACTGATTTCTTCATAATATTTTCTTTTCGGAGCAATTCTTCTCAATTTATTTTCCAACACGTTCGGATACATCAATAACATCTCCAACATGGTACTAACATTTTCACTGTTAGCATTTTGACTGGGATTTAAAACATTATAAACACTTGTTAACAAGTCCACTGAATTATTGACGAGTGTAGTTTGGAACACATCAAAATATTTTTCAAATTCCTGCTTTTTTATAATTTGAATTCTATAATTAATTAGTTCTTGTATTTCCCACAATTTATCAGTAGTGTCTCTAGCGAAATACAAATAATCACCATCACATCTATGAAGTTTTATAATAGGATTTTGATTAATTTTTTCAAATGACAAAGTAAGATCATTAATCTTGACTGGAAAGGGTTCGTTGTTAGATGAATAGAAATAATTTACTACTACTCCCTGATATTTCAAAAGACTTTTCCACTCTTCTTCACTTAAAGTAATACTGAATCCATTTTGGCTTCTAATTTTTATTTTAGCCGAGAAATCTTCCAAACTTATTCCAACTTGTATTAATTTTGATAAGGAATTATTCAAGCAAAACACTTTGTTGTTTAAAAGTTTTTCTTCATTTACTTTTTTTATGTCACTACTATAATAATTTGATTTTGGGTCGTTAGAAAAATACTGATTTTTCGAATAATAGGTCATTTTGAGAGACCCAAGTAGACTGCTATCTTTTTGTCACATTTATTCTTATATTAATACCCCTTCCATAATGAAAACGCAAGGTTAACATTTTTTGCACTATTTAAATAACAGGAGGAGTAAACTTAATAATTAAATTTATAAAACATTATTGACATAATCAACAAGACACAAAGTATAAATATTGATAATGATAAGTTTAACATTCCGATTATTTTACAAGATTCATTTTTTAAAGATTTCTTAATACTTTCATATTCTGTATTATTTGAGCATTCTTCCGTCTGCAAATTCTGAATCCAATTAGTGTCAAAAATAGTATTATTAGAATAATATAATATTTTAAAATATTTACTATTGTTTTCATCGTTTTGCATTAAGTGAGAAAAAGCTGAAGTAAAATTATTATTAATGAGTTTATATTTCATATAGTGACAATGCTTACTTAAAGCAATATCTGTTTTATTTCCAAAACACGCCATAGCATGTGTTACTCTATTTGGATTATGCACATACAATATATTATTAGCAATGTAATATAAAAGGATATATGGATTAAGGGTCATGATTAAAAATCCAATATAGTTTAAAAAATATATTAAACAAGAAAAGACCTTCACAAGACAAAATAATTCTAAGGACTGACAGGTTACATAGCTTAACAAGAGTTTAAATATATCGGGTTACAATATTTAAACACACAAATAAAACAAAAATTAACATAATACACTGATTAAATTTAAAATTTGTCAAAGAATTATTTCCAATATTTGTTGGACAATTACAATTTTTTGCAAACCATAAACATTCCATAAAGTCACAATTCTTAGACAATCTATAATGTTCGTTAATTGGACAATCATCACTTTTCCACATAAATATTTCTACACCACAATAAAAACATTTACAGGCATCTAGAATAGATGTATAATAAAATCCGGAACTTGCCAGCAATTTTGGACACATTTCACCCTTCCAGTCTTTAAAGGAAGACATTCTTTTTTCATAAGTTTTGTATAAACTATTATCAATTCCTCGATCAAATGATTCCAAACACATTATAATGATTTCACTAATATAGAAATAAAATAATTTTGTTTCTGTTTCAAAATATATAGTCTTTACTTAACCTTGAAATAATTTTTATCATTCATGCTCCATAAACCACTCATAAAATGGAATATCCTGGTGACCCCATGCTAAGGTATCAAAACTATTTGGAATTTTAAATCTTTTATCATCTCTAGAAGTTAATGCCAATTTATTTACCAATTCGGTATAAATGGTATGCAGCCGAGGTCTAAACAAGTACATAGTACAAAAAATTTTAGAGTTCTTCTCCACAACATCTCTATAATCTACAAGATCTAATTGGTTTTTAATGCTACTTTTTTTAATTCCCTTTGCCTTTTTAAGTAAACTATTTTGTGTCTTAACACAATAGGCTTTTGATCCAGTACCATAAAAACACTCTATAGGTTCACCAGCATACTCATCTTTAAATTTACCCACAGCAGAAATGGTTCTCGGTATATTATGAATATTATTACATTTATAATTTGATGTATCGAATCTTTCTATGTGGAGACTAATGTCATTATATATGTTTTTCGTTTCAATTTCTAGGATGAAGGAGTCAGTATCTGTATATAATAACTTAACTTTGCTACCATATAAAGGTTTCAAAAACCCATAATAGAAATCATACATTACAGTTTTAGATATGTCTAATATCGAAAAACCAACATATACGGGTTTATTATACTTAACTAACATTTTTTGCATTTGAATAGCAACTAAATTCTCAGAAAATATTGTATAATCTTTAAAATATGGCTTTGCTATTAAATTTTCTGCACCATCTTTTCTTTGGTTTTTTGACCATTGAGTAACTAATCTAATATCAGTTCTTTTTTCAACATTTTCCATCGTTTTTCCATAAATACTATTGTTAGCTAATTTATAGGAATTTTTTTCAAATTCATTTTTTGAATTATTTCTTAATTTTGTATTTAGATCAATGTATTTTTTTAACCAAGGTGATTGTGTAAATTGTACAACCCTATGAATTTTTTTTAGTTTTAATCCATGGTTTAAACATTGTTTCAACAAAGTGTAGTGAATAACATATTTTTCTTTGTTTTTTAAATTTGGAATAAGTTTAGGAATCTTAGAATTAGGGGGCTTAAAATTTTCAGGACAAAAAGGAAATTCATTATGAATATCGTGTAAATTTGAAGGATATTCTAAATCAACTTCCAATACATACCCTTTTTCAGAGGTGTCAGAAATATCCAATATATTTAATTTTTTAATGTCCTCATCTGAAAGCCAAACAAAATCTTTTTCTGGAAGATATTGTGACATTGCATACCCATAAAGATTAGTTGCATCAAGATACATAATATATTTAGTGGGTTTAGAAGCATCATAACCAGAAATTAACTCATTATTTGCAAGAGACTTTCTACTGACACAAGTGCTAACTCCTCCCCTTACACTACCTTTAAAAAAATGTAACATATCGGTATCTGTTAATAAATCCAATTTTATTCCAGTCATGCGCAGACACGCATCAAAACTAAATCCTGGAAAGGTGTAATAGTGCGCAGGATCCAAATTATAAGTTTCTAGACAAGTTTTTCTAAAATTTTGAAAAATATCTGCTAACAATAATACATCAGATTTTAAATAGATATCAGAATATTCACCTATAGATTTGCAGTTAAACAATTTCCAAACACGTTTTGCTCTTTCATAATCTTCAGTACTAATATGTTCATCTGTTAAATCATTGTAAAACTGTTCCCTATTTGGTAAAAATGTAACATTTAATTTGTTAAATTCATTAACATAATTGTAAGGGAACACACCTTTTTGACGAATATATTCAAATTTTTTCCCATCATTAAAATATTTTCTCACTTCTTTACATTGTTGATCTTCTAGAGTTTCAGATAATTTTGCTAATGAATAGGGTAAAAATTGAAAAGAGTCTAAAAACCTAAGACTTATAAATTTCCTTTTTTTCTTATTATTTTTATCGGTATAGGTGTCTACGTTAATATGCTTCTCAAAAGAAATGTATTTTTCTTTATTTTGAGCAATAACAGAAATCCGCTCATTATTTTGACATAAGTTTTTAATAAAAAGATGACTATCATAATTCCGTAAGTTATGTAAAATAACTGGTATAAAATTTGGTTGTTTAAAGTTTAAATTGCAATTAAAATGCGCATTTCCTCTCCATTTTCCACTTAGATGGCAATGATCTGAAGCTCTGTCTTTTTGGTCTGTAATGGGTTGATCACAAATGTGACATTCATTTAAATAATTGTAACGTAGTTTTTCAATACCATCAAGTGTATTCATTTTTTTATAAACTTTAAGGTGTTTGTTATATAAATCATGTACATCTCTCTCTAAGTAATTTATAAAAACGAGATCACTATTGGGACCCCTGTACAATTCAAATTTTGATAGACTATCATCAAATGAGCATTTTATGTAATAGGCAAATGAATAAGGAATATGCTGAAATTGTTTAATGGTGTAAGAAGTAGACGGATCCAAGTGAGTTTCTTCATTATTTAGAGGTTTAAGGATACATTCAAAGTCAGCATAAATAACAAATGGAACTTCCATTTGTTTTTGAATATTTTCAAATTTTAAGATATTTTCCGGAATTTGGTTTCCGAATTTATCTAATTTTAATTCATTTGATGGTAGATTTATTCTTACAAAGTCACAATCATACTCATTATGTCTAATTAAATATTCTTCACTGCTAAAATGTTGTAAGCAACCATCACATAAAAAATGTTTTCCTTTATATTTAGATAACTGTTTAGAGATTAATTTAGATAAATCAGAAATATAAGAGTAATGGAAATTTCCGTTATCATCACCAATTAACAATAAATTGACATGTTGATTTTTTTTTGTTTTTGTATAATGTAGTGGACCAATTATTTCATACTCAAATTTAAATTCAGTTTTAATTTTTTCTAAAGTATAAACATTAATAGAAATATTATTAAGTATTTCAAATTTAGGGATATCCTTTACTGTTATAGGAAACTGAATACCTGTTAAATCCAAAACGGTTGAATAATGAGGATAGGAGGTTACTTCATATTCCAAACCAGTTGGGGGGTATAGTGCGGCTACCACAGACCAAGCAAAACAAAATTCGTCATTATTTTGAATGTTGACTACAGCATTTTTAGACGTTATCTCTTTAGGTAGAGGAATATAAGATGTAGCTCTTAGCGGATTAAACTTGTTGATATTAACTTCTACGTATAACAAATTAAGCAGGATCCACCCTAAAACAGAAGTAATTATTTTATTTTTATTTATAATATAAAGCATTATTCTAGAGAAATAGCTAATTAATTTCATAAAATATTACCTGAGCCTTTTTCTGCTAGTTCGTCAGATTTTCTATCCATTATTCCAATCATCTCTTCAATATCTGCAGTTATATTTGAACTGCTACAGAACACTCTAAATGGAGTATTAAAGGACTTCACATGATGGCTGTCATCACTAGGATTTAAATACATTCCAAATAATTCTAGATTTAGCTTTATGCATGTAAACTTGTCAAGTTTCTCTTGGATTATTTTACTAATTTTTGGTGAAATTTCATTAAAAAAATCTTCAATATTTATATGAAATCCTTTTGCAGTAACCCTATAGGATATAATTCTTTCTTGAAAGGCTGATTTAATTATTTCTACTCCTTCTTCGCTTGTTATTATAGATGTGTTTCTTTTGTGTGTGTTTGTTTTGGCATGACTGCACCATAAACTTTTTTTAACAGATTTTCTACACTCCTGGCAATATTTAAGGTCTTCTACAACAAAATATCTATTTAAAACAACAAAAACGCTTTTTTTTCTTAAGAATGTATGAGGACATCCTGGGAGGCGACCGATGCTTACATAGTACCCCATATTAACATACTACTACCAAGAGGTAATATCATGTGAGGAGACCCACTCATGCATACACTACTAATCATGAGAGGCGACCTATCCATGCTTAGTACTCCCATTAACCAACTACTACCACCCATGCATACATAGGGAGGAGGAGAGTCTCCTCGCTAAGTGCTACTAACATATTTGTTAAAATAATTTTGAACTATTTTATATTTAATAAGTAATACAAAGTATAGAAAGATCTAAAATAATAAAACGTTTAAAACTGGTCTAGTTAGTTTTACACAACTATATATATATTTTTTTGGATTTCATTCTGAATTTAAACGAAAAATAATTAATATACAGTGTTGTTTTCATCAAAACATTATATTATGAATACTACTTACCAAAAGTTTTTTGATATTTAGAATTTTTCAGTTCTTGCAATTGAAGTTTGCATTTTTGAGATATTTTGCTGCAGCTTCCATTAAGGTGACGTATTAAATTATCCCTTCGGGTAAAACTTTTTTTGCATGTGATGCACTGATATGTCATCTTTGCTTAGGTCTATTCTTGTGAAACTGTTCCCGCAAGAAACAAACACAATAAAGGAAATATATGAAAAAGTTTATCTAAATAGTAAGTTCTGGCTAGGAATAAGGAGGGGATTATTCAAGGTTATCTACAATATCATTAAAAACAGTTTCCATCCTTTTCCATAAGTGTTGTTCTGTCTCAAATTGAGAGGGTATTATTGAATTTAACAGAAAAGCTAAAGATTTTAATTTGGAAATAATTTTTAGACTTTTTTTGGTTTTAATTTTTTTTTTAATGCCGAAAGAAATATTCTTAAAAGAATTAGTTTGCGTCGAAACTGTTTTATTTTCAGCATTTGTCTGAGTTGAAGCCGGTAATAAAATTTTCTCCACAACTAAAGGGATGACTTCATAGACAGGCATTTCTGCCTCAAATTTATGAAAATTATTATAATTTTGCAAGTTTTCTCTTTGTGCTGGAATAATTGAGACATCATTATCATCATCCAAAATATTTTCTTCAGCGTCACTATAAAGCGAACTCTTACTTATAAACCTTTGATTTTCACTTTCGTTTTCAAAATTATTTTTAATTAAATTTTGTTTTCTTAAAAGACTGTTTTCCTCCAAATCCAAGATATTATTCACTAAATTAGAATAAGAACTTTCGTTAGTACAACTTGTCTCACAATCAATTTGTGTACTAGAAATTTTATTTTGAAATATTTGTGATGATGTGATCAAATTTTCGCTTGAATTGTCATTAAATAATTGACTAGATAAAAGTCCAAGATAGTCTGGTTGATCTGTTGTATTAAAAAGTGTTGAATTTTTTGTATCTAATACATCTTCCAAAAATTTTTCGTCTAAGTTTTCATTTTGTTCGTCGTAATTTTTGTCATTTTGTCGGTCAATGTCTTTATTTTCCTTATTATGCTCATTAAAATTATTTTCAGTATCAATAGGTTTATTAATAAAATTTTCTAATTCTAAATCAACAGTATTACTTTGTGCCTTTTGTCCACACGAAATTGAGTCACTATTTTTTTTGTTATTAAAAACTAAAAATTTCTCTAAATTATCTTTAACTTTATGATGTGTCAATTCCTTTTGCTGCGCACTATTTTCTAACATATTTTTTACCATATATTGAACATTTTTCGATCTTGGAATGTTAATATCTTGCAAAATTATTACCTTTTTTTCACTGTTTTCAACGATTGGTGCAGGACTTGAACAGGATAGGTCGGTATTCATTTTAAAAACTCACTGAATTGTTTGATGCGTGAACAGCTTAATGATACTACGGGTACTTCTATTTTATATACTCTTTATACATGCAGAAAGGTTAAAATCAACGATTCCACTTTGCAGAGTGGCCTTTAAATGTTAAAGCGTCCCTGAAATTTAGGAAAGCTTAAGGATATTTAGGCTATTTAATTTAATTTAGTGGTGACAATTATGAAGTGACCCAATAAAAATAATTAAGAAATACATACGAAAATTTGTAAGTACACTTAAGGGGATACGCCACCCTGGCGCTCGGAAAAATAAAAAAAAAATTTGACGCAGCCATTAAGTATATAAAACAATCTTTATTTCACACATATACATAGTAGTTTTGTGAGCAATTTGCAATATTAACGATTTAAATTTTTTTTTTTTTTAAATGGTGGAGATATGCGCCGATAAGTATCTTTTGAAAATCCTTGTTGGTACGTGATTTCTCCCTTAGGCATTGTCTGAAAAGCATCAAAATATTTTTTCTTATTTAAATGGGTAATAGCTAAAATGTGACTGAGGGAAAATTTTTTTTGTAAAAATAGCTGCTGTTTGAAAAAAGCTTGAAATTTGCATCAAAATATTGAATTTAAAAAAATTATAACTTTTACACAAGACATCCAATCGAGAAAATCCTATGTCACATCGTAGATAATAAAGAAGAAGTGTTGTAAATTTGAGTCAAATCGGGTGAGTAGATCTTGAGATATTGTGCACACCGTTTTGACAAAAAGTAAAAAAAGTCAGCGTCTGAAAATCAAATATTTCTTTTAATTCTCTTCAGTCTGCGATACCTGGACTGTACATGGGATCTTCTAATGTTGTCATGATGACCTACGCCAGCCAAAAAAAATTCGTTTTTTTTTGAAAATTTCAGGGTGGCGTAACCCCTTAAATTAGTACCGCTTCCCTCACTAAATTTATCTATACAAAATGTAGGACTAGTACTGTAGCTAAACAAATATAGGACATATCTGTCCTACATTTTTCTTGTTTCTAGTATTACTAGGCGTGCTATGTGCCTATCTGTAAGACAGTACATTTAAACAATGTTATAAATTATTCTACAAATTAAGCCACTTTAAAGTGTGCCATATTTCCTAAAATTAAAAATAAAACACCTGCCGATGCCCTAATTTCGCGCAAAAGGTTGATTTCTCACGGTACTTTTAAAGCGTGTAATAGACGCTTCCAGACATGCATTAATGTGTAAAAATTTCTTTGTTTATCTTCAAAAAAATTGTAGGGTAGTACCGCTTCCCTCACTAAATTTATCTATACAAAATTTTCCAAGCTAAACAAATATAGGACATATCTGTCCTACATTTTTCTTGTTTCTAGTACTACTAGTCTAGTACTATGTGCCTATCTGTAAGAGAGTACATTTAGACAATGTTTTAAATTATTCTACAAATTAAGCCACTTTAAAGTGTGCCATATTTTCTAAAATTAAAAATAAAACACCTGCCGGTGCCCTAATTTCGCTCAAAAGGTTGATTTCTCACGGTACTTTTAAAGCGTATCTTGACCTGATCGGTTAGCGGCCTTCCTTTTTCGTCTACCTTCGCAAGCTGCAATTATGTCTCCTTTTTTGGACAAGTATATTTATGAGTGTATTTAATTATATTGGCTTTAATGGAATGCTGTGAAGGTTTTGTTTCTTTTTCGCGACATTTGCAAACTGCATCTTGATAAAGAGAAAACCAGCCGTATATTAAACTTCATGGGCGTCCACAAGGGTTTTTTACAATACAAATAAAGAAAATAATTGCTTATAATTATTTTAAATGTTAATTATTAGTTAAAAAGAAATATATTTGACTTTCTTCTATTTAAAAGCTAAGGGGTGCAGACCCCCTAGCTTAAACTTGTAGAAAAAAAATACATTTTTAATTTATTCGTATTAAGGAGGTGAATTGAAAATACTAATTAAAGATAATAATTATGTTTAAATAAACGGGTACAAAATTATGCTCACGTGACTCGCAAATTAGTATAAGTAACGCCACGTATTGTAAACGTAAAAATTATCAAACCAATAATATTAAACAATGATTGGGATAGTGTGAGACGACACTGATCGAAATTTTGAGGCTGCAACTCGCCCAGCAAAAGTGAAATCTTTGGTTTTTTAAGGTTTCTCCGGATATTTAAAGTATACATAAGCTATTTCTCAATCAGTTAGTCAAGTCATTTTATCTCAATAACATCAATTTTTTTAAATTTATTTTTTAAACTTTTAATTTTTTATTTTTACTTTTTATTTTTACTTTTTTTAATTATGCAGTCAAATCAATCAAATCAAGCCCGGTACTGGAGGGGACGTTTGCTTCGTTTAGAAGGAAACAGGGTGCACGTAACCGTGCTGCAGCGAACGCTACCCCAGCTCCTGCAAGACCAGGAGAGGCTCGAGCAGCAGAATATGGAGCAGGGGCAGCTTATTCACCAGCTGTGTCAGCTTGTGCAGCACCACCGAGAGCTGTTAGCTCGGATGGAGCAGCGGCAGGTCGCTCTGCAGCGGCTACATGAGCTGGAACTGGAAGAGCTACAGCAACAGCCCGAGCACCCTGACGACCCTCCCTTACAGATCAGCGAGGTAAGCAGTACGACGGTTCCTCCCGCTGATTTGTATAGGACGTATCGGGACTAGATGTGTGATTAGGGACTGTTAATAGTGTATAGAGACAATTTTAAGGTAATGTTAAGTGTTTTTCCAATTTTGCTTAGTTACAAATATTTTAAAGGTGCTTTGTACATTTTTAACCCTAAAATAATTTAATTTTTAGATCTTGTAACTATGAAAAAATTTTAATTTTAAATATAGTGTAGTAATTAATGTTTAGATTCACTAAGAAGGTTTACGATTTAGTATGAGTTTAAATTAAGACCTT
This sequence comes from Philopedon plagiatum, assembly GCA_963971165.1. Classification (NCBI taxonomy): domain Eukaryota; kingdom Metazoa; phylum Arthropoda; class Insecta; order Coleoptera; family Curculionidae; genus Philopedon; species Philopedon plagiatum. Next base: position 50,138,735 of record OZ020197.1, read on the forward strand.
ATAGTTAATCAGTTATGTCTTTACAGGTTTTAGTCCTGTCACTGTTAATAATTCGTCATTAAAAATAATTCTGATATTTCAGCGATTTGCTTGGTATTTAAATTATTTTAAGGTAATAATTTTTAGTTCTATTATAGTCGAAAGTACATAATAAAATTGTTGTTTTCTTTATAAATTTGTAAAAAACACAGTAATAAATTCATAATGAGTTATCTTATTCTTACACTTGTCAGTTTAAACCTTTCGGTTGTCAAATTAGACCGGACTAATGTTTGAGAATCTGGTTGTACATGTATTAATTTTTTAATTAAAGTGCATATACTAACATTTAAAACAAAGCAAGGTTTGTAGAAAATAAATGACATTATATTAATTTTAAGTTTGCAAAAGCAACAGTATATTTAATAAAGTAAAATATTTTACATTAACAAAGATTATATATATTTTTTAATTTTATGTAAACTACTATATTATACAATAGCAATAAATTTAATGTGGTATAATTGGGATATTTGTTTCCCTATCTGTATCACTTATTTTATATCCACTATTACAAATTAGACAGGTTGTTGGCAAAATTATTAGATATAGTGATCGTTTACAAATATAGCAATGTACGTCTTTTTTCGAATGTCTTAGTTTTCTTTTTATATGCGTATTGACATGACTGTAGGATCCCATTTCAAAAAAAAATTGATGAATGTAAAAGCAAAAATAACAAACACTACGTCGTTCACTGGAAATAATACTTCGTATAATGACGTAACTTTGTGTCACACAGAATATTTTTTCTAAATAGTCCACTTGTCCAGGTTGACGCATCAAAGATACACGCATTGTACCAGCACTATCTTCTTCGTCAAATTCCATGTCGGAATCACCCGATTCCGTTTCTATGGTTGCGTAATTGTTAATATCTTCGTGATTTATTTTTAAAAAACGTTCTACAAAAGGATCTGGACCCAGTTCTGGAGAGACGTTGTAGTCGAAGTGTGGAATAATTTCTTCTACATCGATAACATCCATGATTTCGAATTCTTCTTCCATTTCAAATTTTTAATTAGTAATTTTTTAAACTTTGTCAATTTTAATAAAATAGTTTAATTTACTTTACACTGCTGCTTTTGCAAACTTAAAATGTAGTTTCCAGACACAAAGCGAAATGCTTTTATAAGGCTAGATTGGTCACAAGGATTCAGTAAAATTTAACTTTCACTCTTACGCTTTTAATCTCGTGATATACACAAATACACATACGTCTCAGAGGCAGAGGAAAATTTTAGGCGGAGTAAAATTATTATGAGGTAAACTAATTATAGGGAGTTAAACTAATTATGATATGCTAATTGGGTCTCTCAGTTCAGAGGCGGAGGTAAAAAAATTATTATTTTAATATATGGACTAAAACTAATTAATTATAATATATGGAGTAAAACTCATTAATTTTAATATTTAAATTTATGCAAATTAGGAGGAGTAGAGTAATTTCCCTACTATTATTCTACTTATACTGGTGAACCATTTTTTACACCTGAGGCGAAGACCGATGTGGAAACCACATCTGGAAAAGGTTCCCCAAAATGGGTAACAAATGTCTCAAAAACATTGAATGTTCTACACCAGAACATTCAGTGTCTCGGCAACAAAACACTGGAAATAGAGTTGTTTTTAAATACTTTAAATGAACAACAGGATATACTCTGCATAACAGAGCATTGGCTTAAACAAGAAGAATTATATTCGCAAACAAAAAAAGTTTTTCATGAAAGATTAGCATTGGAAAAAAAAAATTTTTTAAACACAAACTCATTGACTCTTCATACAACACAAAAATTATCTGGCACATAATAAATACTAATTTGGGGAGAGTAAAAAAATGCTCAGATCCTAAAAAACTAACAAATAAGGAGGGTCACGCGACTAACCCGAAAGATATAAGCAATGACTTTTGCAATTTCTTCGCTAACGCGAACTCCTTGATATCGACAATTTTGGGTAGCACCTCTAAAAGCTATCTTGATTCGCTTGGAAAACTACTTGAATGGTGCAGACTTAATCAGTAACGCGCAACACGGTTTTAGAAAAGATTTCTCAACCTCGACAGCTATATTTGAATTAATGAACTTTGTCTATGAGGGTCTGGATGCATCAAATCAAATCAAATCAAAAATACTTTATTGTCAAAAGGATATAACCCTTGTAGACAAAGTCTTACAAATAAAATAACACAACTATATAATATTAAACACGCTCTGATTCCACGTCAATAACAAATAATTGCATTCAAATAATAGAAAAAACCACCAAATAAAAGTCTCACAAAATACAATCGCACCAAATATACACGTACATAAAATTAATTGAATGAATCCACATAATATTCCTCCACTTTATAATAGACCTTTCCAATCAGAAGTTCTCTTACAAGCGTACGACTCATTCTCGTGCTATTTTTTGATTTAACACGCGCGTTTGACTGCCTAAACAGTTTATACCTAAAAAAGAAACTGCACGCACTGGGAATAAGGGGCGCTATCAACAATTGGGTAATTTCTTATATGGAAAACCGGAAGATTAGAGTTAGAATTGGGAATGTCACTTCAAATGAGCAAACAGTCAATTGTGGAGTACCACAGGGAAGCATAATTTCACCTTTGCTGTTCACTTTGTTCATAAACGACTTAGAAGAGTACATTGCACAACCAAATAGCAAACAAATACTTTATGCTGATGACTGCACGGTGGCTATCTCGGCCAGCAACCTGGAGGACTTAGAGAGCGGAGCCAACAATATCTTACACAAATTTTCTAGATGGTGTTCAAATAACAGACTTATCGTAAGCGAATCTAAAACTTGCTACATGACTTTCTCACTCCGTAAAGAATTACATCGAGATGCAAATCTTACATTAAATAACAAACCGGTAAACAAAACAGATAATTTCAAATTCCTTGGCATTTATTTGGATCCTCATATTAGATGGTGCAATCACATAGATTATGTGGCTGGGAAATTAAATACAGCATATTTTGCTATAAGAAACCTAAAAAACACCCTAGAACCAAAGCAACTTTTTAATACCTATTATGCACTTGCATACTGCCACTTGAGCTATGGCGTCATTTATTGGGGCCAATCCACCGATCTAGCCAGAATATCCATCCTACAAAAAAGACTTATTAGAACGATTTACTGCCTGAGTCCCCTAAACTCCTGTAGACCTTTGTTCCTTCAGCATAAGATACTCACGCTCCCATCCATACTGATACTGCACGCAGTTCTCTTCGTGAAAAAACAGAAAACCAGATTTTCCCAATCCTCAACAATTCACAATCATTCCACAAGAAACAACTCTAACATATACATTCCCCTTCACAACACTACCACCTATCAAAAGAGTCCATACTGCTTTTGCGCAAATATGTTTAACAATCTTCCAGCGGGTCTCAAAGAGATACCCTCATACACTAAATTTAAAAAATGTGTAAAGATTTACCTTTTAAATGAATGTTTTTATAATGTTAACGACTATTTCAAAATTTTAATTTAGTATTGTCTTGTAGAATTACTTTAATTATTATTCTCTAGTTTCTTTAAGTATTTTAACATTTTTGTTTGTATTGACGTTGTCATATCGTTAGATTCTGTAGACATAAAGTGAAATAAATAAATATGAAACAGAATTTGTAAAAATAATGGGATTTAACATGATCTCATCTCATTCAAGAGTGCATATGGAACATGGTGGTGTATGTATTCTGCTCAATGAGAGAATTACTGACTTTGAAGAGATTCCACAGATAAAAGACTTCAACATCGAGGGCCAAGCAGAATTTTGTTCGGTTATTAGCAAAGCTAGAAAACTGATAATTGTGTGTGTTTATCGTACTTGCTTGGGAGAATTGAATAATTTTTTAAATATTTTGGAAACTGTTGTAGGATACCTTTTTGAGATGTATAAAAATTTTAAAATTGTGTTCTGTGGAGATTTTAATGTAAATTTTTTAGTTGATGATAATGAAAGAAGTAGGTTGTTAGATGTGTTTACCTCTTTTAATTTTAAACCAACAATTTTTGAGCCCACTAGGGTGACTAAAAAAAAGGCTTCCTGCTTGGATAACATCTTTATAAATTTCTTAAATTTTAAAGACAGCTCTGTAATTGTGTCGGCTCTTTCGGACCATTATGCTCAAAGTATAAACATAAATACTGCTAAAAATGATGGTGATGATGTTGATGTATATTTTACTGCTAGATCTTTTTCAGAAGCTCGGTTAGAGCAATTTTCTCAGGAGATTGTGGACTGGGATTGGCATGATGTGCTGGCGATGACAGATGCTAATCAAGCATACTGTCATTTTCTTAGTGCAATAACAGAAAAATTAAATTTGATTTTTCCGAAGAGGAGAGTTAAAGGTAAGAAAAATTTTTCAAAAAAATGGATAACAAATGGCATAAAAGTATCTTGTAAAAATAAAAGAAAGCTCTATTTGAGGATGATTTCAGGAGAAGTAACTGAATATTTTTATAAAAAATATTGTAATATCCGAGGTAATATCCTAAAAACTGTAATAAGAAAAGCTAAACAGTTGGCAAATAAAAATTTTATTGAATGTTCTCGTAACAAAACAAAGGCCACTTGGAATTTAATTAAAAAAATAACAAACCCCACTTCGAAAAAAACTTCCTTATTTAACAATTTTAGTTATAGTACAGAACAGGATCTTTTGAATAAGGTAAATCATTTTTTCATAAATATATGTCCCGATATTAAACATAATGGTAGGATTGATTATTCAAAAATTAATATAAACGTCAGCAGCATATTTTTTGAGCCAGCAACAACTCATGAGGTTCTTAGCTGCACAAAGAATTTAAAAAATAAAAAATCGGTGGGGTATGATGATATTCCAGTTGCTTTACTGAAGAGAGTGGCTGATAGTATTGCAATTCCTCTAACACACGTCATAAATCTTATATTTCAGACGGGTGTGTTTCCTGATGAACTAAAAAGAGCATTAGTAAAACCTATCCATAAAAAAGGGGTGGTAGATAAACTTGACAATTATAGGCCTATATCACTACTCTCGAATGTCAGCAAGATATTTGAGAAGATGGTCTTCACCAGGCTAGTACGCTTCATGGAGGCACACTTTATAATAAGTGATATACAAAATGGCTTTCGCCATAACAAATCTACAATTAGGGCAATATATCAGGCTCTACAAAAAATTCTGGTGTCCTTAAATACAAATAAAACAACAATGGCCATGTGTCTTGACCTGTCGAAGGCATTCGACAGTGTCGATCATACTATATTGTGTAACAAGCTCGAGAGATATGGGATCAGGGGAGTGACATTGCGCTTGATTGGGTCGTATCTGTCGGAGTGTGAGCAGTGTGTTGTAGAGACGAATAATGGTGAAACACATAGATCACAGTTTTCACATATTAGGAGGGGTGTCCCCCAGGGCTCAATCTTGGGACCCTTACTCTTCATTTTGTATACAAATGACATTGGTTGTGCTGCTGGCTGTGGTATGATTTTGTATGCTGATGACACCTCCCTGATCTACAGTGAGAACAGTTTGAAGGCATGCCAGGATAGGATAGCTGAGACTCTGGACTCACTTGGGGATTGGTTTGTTTCTAATAACCTGCTTCTGAATGTTTCTAAGACTCAGTTGCTGCACTTTTCCCTGACACCAGAGGACAATCTTCTTATCAAATACAATGATACAGAACTTAAAGCAGGAGAGAGTATTTCTTTTCTGGGCGTGTTGCTGGATCAAAAAATAGGCTGGAAACCACACATAAAATTGGTAGCATCTGGTATCAGCAGATACGCATATGCATTAAGAGTAATCAGATATACTGTCGGACAGCAGGCAGCACTTACAGCATATCATGCCTATATCCAGTCTAGGGTAAACTACGGTATTATTTTTTGGGGAAACTCGGCAGAATCTGACCGTATATTCCTACTTCAAAAGAAATGTCTTCGAATATTGTTTAATATGGGATACAGGGATCATTGTAGAAATGTGTTCATTCAAAATAGTATTTTGACTTTCTATGGCTTATATATTTTTGAATGTGTTAAGTTTATAGTAAAAAACTTTCCACTCTTCGAAGATCTACAGGGACAACACCAGCATGATACTCGATTTAAAAGTAACTTCAGAACTGAAAAGGCAAATTTCTCCTATGTATATTTAGAGAAATGTAATCTTTAATATATTAAAGGTCTGGAATATACTTCCTATAAACTTTAGAGATCTACCAACTAATAGGATGTTGTCTAAGCTAAAAGGGTTTCAAATAAAAAAAGCTTATTATAACCTCAATGAATTTTATGAGGATCAGGAAGTGAGTTCCCTGATATGATGTTCTTTGTGATCATGTTTTGTATAATATGTGTATAAGAGGGTAAAAACGCAATTATTTTGAAGTTTCTTTTTTTAAAATTTATTAGTGTAATGTCTTACAAACTTATGTATTTATGGTTTTAGCTACATGTCAATTTTACTCTAAGTGTTAATATTATAGAACAGAAGAAAGTAGGAGTTACAAACTATTGTTTAATTCAATCCAGTGTAAGTTTTAAATTGTAAATTTTAAATTTTAATATGTATTGTTACTTATTTGACACGATCTATACGTTAAGCGTAATTTTTGTAAACAAAAGGATCTAATAAAGAATTAAGTAAATATATATATATATATATATATATATATATATATATATATATATATATATATATATATATATATATATATATATATATATATATATATATATATATATATATATATAGTGTGACCAGTAAAGTCCGCATCATATGGGATTTTTTCTATTAATAGCTTTATTCGAAATTTGACTTTGGCATCAATTTCTGCTTCAATCGAGATGAAAATGAACCAAAAAAATAGTAGTCACGTGATTCGTATTATCTGCCAAATTTTAATTTTTTCCAAAAAAAAAATCAAAAGTGGGGTTATTTCCCAAAATATCGAAAAAAGTTATTAGAAAATGTTTTTTCAAATGCAATTTTTAGCCCATAGCAAAATTTCAGCTGCATAAGATAATTTGGATTTTTTGCCAATTTTTTTAAAATTACACCACTGTTGCAAAATAAGACCCAATCAAACCCAATCAAACTTCTTAGTTTTGACAATGCTTTATTCCAGACACATTTTCTTTAAAGTAGCGCCATATTAAATGTGTGTTTTTCTACCAAATCCAACTAGGGCTATTAAAATTTGGTCACATGTGATGCAAAGCTTATTTGTTTTTGACCCTGTATAAGGTAAGTTCATAAAATAACTATTTTTGAAAACGTAGTTTGTGTCTAAAAGTAATACACATTATAATTAAGACAAACAAGTACACAGTGTCATCAGTAACGTCTGCATTAAGTAGAAAATAAATTTTCGTTTAACTTTACTTAAAGTTTATCTACTTGCAACGATTTAATTTAAAACCCCTTTATTAAAATTTGTTATGAAGCTATGTTATAAAAAAAGTAAAAATAGTCTTTTGTTATTTAAGTGCAGTTTACAAACAAAGACCTTTCCGTAATGTTGATCATTTGGAAACGGTGATTCGAAACTGTATTTTAAAAATAAGGCCCCTTAGTATCAGAAACTCCATTAAAGATGTGTCAAGAAGAACAATTGTTTGTATTGAACGCAATGGAAGGCACACAGAAATGTAATTTTAAATTTTAAGTTTTTGAATTGTTTTTAATGTAATATTCAAATACCAAAAATAGTGTGTTTTTAATTAAAAAGGTTGAATTTTAAATGCGTTTAATTTTATATTATGATTTTTTTATTAGAAAATTTGACTCTTTTCAATTAAACTATTTTCCTAATATTAAGGCACCGAATATCGGTGATTAAGGTGTTGATTTAGACACAAACTACGTTTTCAGAAATAGTTATTTTATGAAGTTACCTTATACAGGGTCAAAAACAAATAAACTTGGCATCACATATGTGACCAAATTTTAATAGCAGCCCTATTTGGATTTTTTAGAAAAACACACATTTAATATGGCGCTACTTTAAAGAAAATGTGTCTGGGATAAAGCATTGTCAAAACTAAGAAGTTTTATTTAGGTTGCGTTTAGTCTTATTTAGCAACAGTTTTACAATTTTAAAAAAATGGGCAAAAAATCAAAATTATCTTATGCAGCTGAAATTTTGCATATGGGTAAAAACTGCATTTAGAAAAACTTTTTCTAATAACGTTTTTCGATATTTTGAGAAATAACCCCACTTTTGAATTTTTTTTGGAAAAATTAAAATTTGGCAGATAATACGAATCACATGACTACTATATTTTTTTTGGTTCATTTTCATCTCGAGCGAAGCAGAAATTGATGCCAAAGTCAAATTTCGAATAAAGCTATTAATAAAAAAAAATCCTATATGATGCGGACTTTATGGGTGGCGCAACCAACGATTGTGGACGATTGTGAGTAAACGGTGAGGAATTTCGAAAATTTTTTTTTCGATATTATCGATAGTCAAACCCGCTGTTTTAAAATTATAGCCATAATACAGGGTGGTCCGAAAAACTCGTGGCGAACCAAACTTGTGTTTTTTTAAATGGGACCCCCTGTATATAATTGTTCCAATTGATTCTCCTGTTCGTTACGATCATTTTGATATAGGGTTTATTGGGTCCAAAACTTATAGTAAGGGAATGGGACGCGGTTAAAGTTGAAAAAATTGCCACAGTTCGGCCATTTTTTAAAAAAATTTGAAACAGGTAGGGAAAAACTAAATATTCCATAAAACGTTACATATCCTTGAATACATTAATCGCTTGCAATTTGTTTAAAATTATTCACTGTTATACAGGGTGGTCAAGTTTTGCAAATACGCCCTGGACTCATTTTTTTTAAATGGAACACCCTGTATATTTTATTTTCATCTTAAAGATAACATTGCTAGCTTTCAAAAAATACCATACATGATGCCTTTCTGACAAACAGTTTTTTAGTAAACTAGCCGTGAAACCAAGGTTTCTTCATTCTAATACGATTATACTGAATTTACGTTGTTTATTATTAAACATCTAATATGAGGAGGCCATGACACTATCATAAATGAAACAAGATTGACGAACTTGTCAAAGCTACTGCCGCACAATCCATTATTTACAAGTTAAGTGTAGGTGGCCCAATAAGTATGAGGTAAGAAGACTGAGATATATTTCAAAAAACAGAAAATATTGTTTTTAGGAAATGTAAAGTAATTAATAAACCAGTTATAAACAAATTTTTTGAGAAACGAGTTGCCAGTATTGCTTGAAGATTTACGTTTAATGGTAAGGGGATCCTTGTGGTTTCAACATGATGGAGCGCCCCCGCATTGCCATAGGAATGTAAGATATTTTGTCGATAATTGGAAGACAGATCGTTGGATTGGGCGAGGTGGACCAGTTAAGTGGTCAGCCAGACCACCCGACTTAACACCACTAGATTTTTTCTATGGGGGCATGTTAAAGAAGAAGTCTATAAAGAGGTTCCAACCACAGTGAAAGATATGAAGACGAGAATAAGAAACAGTTTTCGCAACGTTTCAGAACAGACTTTGAGAAAAGTGAAACTTTCATTTATGGATAGACTCGAAATGTACCTTCAGCAAAATGGTGGTTTAGTTGAACACCTTATATGAGCTTTGTTAATTGTTTATATTAAATTAGGTTTACAAGTAAGTACATACCTAAGTAATTTTAAAAGATGTTCTGTTATTGCTTAATTAATTTTTTAAACTATTAATAATGCTGATAACTGATTATCTTTGTTTATAACTGGTTTATTAATTACTTTACATTTCCTAAAAAGAATATTTTCTGTTTTTTGAAATATCTCTAATAAACACGTAAAAGTTTCGGGTCTCAGTCTCCTTACCTCATAATTATTGGGCCACCTAAACTTAACTTGTAAATAATGGATTGTGCGGCAGTAGCTTTGACAAGTTCGTCAATCTTGTTTCATTTATGATAGTGTCAGGGCCTCCTAATATTAGATATTTAATAATAAACAACGTAAATTCAGTATAATCGTATTAGAATGAAGAAACCTTGGTTTCACGGCTAGTTTACTAAAAAACTGTTGGTCAGAAAGGCATCATGTATGGTATTTTTTGAAAGCTAGCAATGTTATCTTTAAGATGAAAATAAAATATACAGGGTGTTCCATTTAAAAAAAATGAGTCCAGGGCGTATTTGCAAAATTTGACCACCCTGTATAACAGTGAATAATTTTAAACAAATTGCAAGCGATTAATGTATTCAAGGATATGTAACGTTTTATGGAATATTTGGTTTTTCCATACCTGTTTCAATTTTTTTTTTAAAAATGGCCGAACTGTGAGCATTTTTTCAACTTTAACCGCGTCCCATTCCCTTACTATAAGTTTTAGACCCAATAAACCCTATATCAAAATGATCGTAACGAACAGGAGAATCAATTGGAACAATTATATACAGGGTGTCCCATTTAAAAAAAACACAAGTTTGGTTCACCATGAGTTTTTCGGACCAACCTGTATTATGGCTATAATTTTAAAACATAGCGGGTTTGACTATCGCTAATATCCCAAAAAAAATTTTCGAAATTCCTCACCGTTTACTCACAATCGTCCACCCTATCTTGGTTGCACCACCCTACAGGGTGTTAATTAAGTATATACAATAAATTTAACAGACAATTATTTGAGTGATTTTAAGACTAAAACTTCATATAAACATGAGTCCGCAAATGCTTCGTTTTCAAGATACAGGGTGTTAAACTTTTTTAAAAAAATTGCTTTTTCGTAAATATCTTAAATATCCTTTACCCAATTTTGTTGTTATTTGGCAGTGTTATTCGTAGTGTTAAGGGGCTAATGTAGCCCTAACTTGATTAAATGCATTAAGTCCAGTGGTGCACCGAGCGACACCTTAACGAATATTTTTGACAAAAAAAAATGTACGCCACACATTTTTTTGTAATATTTTTATTTTTTTATTATTAAGCAACTAAAAGTACAGCTTTTTTGCCTCTTGAAGTTTTTTCGTATCTTGATTAGTTTTTGAAAAAAATCCACTTAATTGCATATCCCTGGACCATACGAGAAACATGGAGAAAAAATAGGAAATAATCAAGGGTTGCCTTGGAAAACGATTGCAGCATTTGGTAAACAACTTGACAGCTGTTGTCAAATTATTAAGCTATTAATTTGTAATTTTTATAAAAGTATTTTTGGTGATTATTTTTCGAGTTATTTTTTGTCCAATATGGTTCAGTTTACTAACAGTGAAATGGCAGATATGCATTTATGTTACGGAATGGCTCATGGAAACTCTAATGCTGCAAGACGCATTTATCATGAAAGATTTCCTCGGCGTGTAGTACCTAACACTGCCAAATTACAACAAAATTGGGTAAAGGATATTTAAGATATTTACGAAAAAGCAATTTTTTTAAAAAAGTTGAACACACCCTCTTTCAGTCGCGTCACGCGCAGCTGCTATGCTGCGTCCTCTTTTATCGCACCGAATAGTACGCGCAATGCTTCTCTGTTGCGCATCGCTTGCTCCAATTTTTAAATTTTAAAGCCCGGCAACCGTAATTCATGACCGATTTTGCACAAGCAACCTTATACCACAGTGTTCTCATTAAAATTATCTTTATTTTAATATAGTTTTCAATGAGAAAGCAGATGAGTACAAATTACTAGTATCGACTCACATGTTTAGACCTGGCAACCCGGTGATAGGGACGAAAAAAGGGTAGGCAACCTAACTTTTACATGCTTTATACTTTCGATAAGTATTAAGTTCATTTGGTAAGCAAGTGAGTGAAATATTAAAAAAAAATTAATTACACTATTTTTAACTAAGGCTTGACCATATTTCATTAGGCAATCCATTCGCGATATATTCGTTAACATATTATGTTTGATAAAAAATACTTTTCATCCGGTAAGCAGATCGGTGAAGGACGAGTTTACTTCGGATCCTGTACTACAGCAGGCTTGCCTAATTTGAGTCGCCAATAGAGTAAGTAAAATCATACTTGAGGGCATCCAAAGCCCTTTACAATTAAGCTTCCTAAAAAAACCTTATTACTAACTTAAGTCATCAGTTAATTACAATTACTTATTAGTGGCAGCCCCTTTATTACAATCAGGATCCGCACACAATGCTATTACTTAGTAATTTGTTTGTAACGGGTCAGTGAAGTTACTGCACAAAAATATCAATAACATTATTGACCATCTCATCATCAGTCTTGGATTTCTCTTCCAAAATGCTTATATGTTTGTGTCCCCAAGCTAAAGAATTATATAGCGTTTATCATCTTTTGGAGATAATGCAACCTTATTTTTTAGTTGTGTAAGCATGTCATGTAAACATGAATGATAAATATTCATTTTTCTAAATTTGGTCTCAGAATTTTCAACTACATCTTTATAATCTTGTTTAATAATGGATGGAATTTTCTATAACATATTTTTTTACTCCTTTCGCTTTCTTTTCAGATTTATCTTCCAAATTGACGCAGTAAGCTTTAGCACCTGTTCCATAAAAACTTAAAATTGGTTGATCTGCAAATTCATCTTTCATTCGTCCTAATACAGATTTGTTCATAGTTATATTATGTATGTTATTTTCACTATAATTCGAAGTATCAAATTTTTCTAAATTTTCTGCATATCTTGATAAAAGTTCAGTCTATACTTGCAAGATCAAACTCAGATCAACAATTCCGTGACGGTGCAAAATAAACACGGGTTGGAACGCTTTGTGAACCGATTTAGTTATCGAATTAATAACATAACCTTAGTTTATGGAATGAATTGTCAATTGAGGATTTAACGATCATAAATATATAATGACCGAAAATACAGTATTAGGAGGTAAGGCGGTAGGATTCTGCATTTTTTTTCGGTTCATTCAGCATTAGCTCCAAATCGTCCTCGCTCGTTGATATGTCCGATAGAACATCGCTATCTCCTCCGTCACTCATGGTAAAAGAATCAAATTAAACAAAAATAAACGCTGTGAGAATCTCAAACCCTTCGACTAAAAATGCCCATTAACAAAAACCATCAATACATAGAAAAAGATTTAAAAATAAATGGAAATTTCAAAGTGTCAGCCCCAGCTGACTAAAAGCTTAGTGCGCAGCAGCCGAACTCTATAACAAAAAAAGCGACAACGATTTTGATCGCTTTCTACCAAAGAAAATAAAACGGTATCAGAAAAGACGGAACCGTGTATTTCCGTCGAAACACGAAATCAGCTGTTTTCAAGTGGGCTGAATTGCAACACTGTTTATTGACAAAACTGTTAACCTCTTTACCGACTGCGAAAACTTTGCGCGGGAAACCCATTCAAAAACTTTTAAAAATTTATTGAAGGCAACGCGTAAGCAACGCACAAAAAAATAGTGTTGATCTCAAAATTTGCATTGTGTTCTAAAGACCTACTTAAACGTTCGACTTATTCATAGTAATCTACATAACAGGGATAATTAGCAAGTACTTTGATTTACCTGATAAAACAATTTCCCCAAGTTAAGAGAAAAATATGTAATGTTTATTTTTGTCAAAGTTTTTACTACTTGTACCTGTTATTCTGTAACATACAATGAGTAATACATTTAAAAGGCCTTTAGAACTCATTAAGAATTTCGAGAACCACACTAAGGTTCGTAGGGTTGTTGATTGGGGTGTGTGGAGTATATTTAAGAAATGTAAAATTTAGATTTAATTAGTGTGTAACTTTTTGTATGTTTATATGTGGTTATGGCCGTAAATGAATAAATAAATAAATAAATAAAATAAATAAATTTCAGTACGATGCTTAAAGAATTATCTTACATTTAATTTTTAATCTCTTCAGCTTAACATTTTGAACGATGCTTCAACGCTAATTATTACATTTTAACGTTAATTAAACCTATGACTTAATTAAAATCTTGAGCTATAACATATTTCTCAAAATTTTTAATCCAGTAGTATATTTAATTGGTTTAGGCATTTAATTCGTGATCAAATTGTCTGTGCAACTGAACAAAGACTCTTTGAATGAAGGAAGGGTAAATAAAATCCAAAAGTTATAAAAAAGTAAAATTTATTTAAAACATTAATAATTAATAAAGTTAAAATTGGAAACAAAAATCCAAGTGGATAATAATAATAATAAATGCCTTTATTTTGGTAACAATTACCTATATACATACATTTTTTTTTTCAATAAGTACCAAATATTAATATTATATCTATAATACATATTTTGAGTAGCAGCATCTTCAAGTGGCCTAAATAAGAAACAACTTTTTCAACAATGGATGTTAAGTACAGAAAATTAATAATTAGGCGTAAATATACAACTAAGAAGTTAATGCTGCTAACTTCAATATTTATTATGTAACATGCCATCAACTCCAGGGTGTACCAACGCTACTGTCATCACCGGGTTTCTATGGTATAAGGTCGCATCAGATGTGTCAAAATATTTGGTATCATGCATAGTCTCACGTTAGCTAAATACTCTAAATCAGGTAGGTCATTTCTCAAAATCAGATGATAGTGTCTCAAAGTCTGGTAAAATCTCAAATTCGTGTATTATGTCATCATCAGGTACTGTATTATGGTCGGTAGCTGTCCCATCGAACAGTAAATTATTAATGGCTGTGTGTCTCTATGTCATTGTCAGTATTTTCTTTCTCGTGACATAATTTTTGCCTCTTATTACAGGGTCCCACCTAAAAATATTTGAATATTAAAATCTTACTTGTACCCTTAACGTATCAATTACATTTTATCAGTTTTTAAATAATTGTATGTTAAGGAATTTTTCAAATAATTTGGTGCCCCATAGACTTGTCTACAAGTTTATTTACCAATACTAACATTCCACTTGTATGTTTAAGGTACAAAAGTTAAAAATTACAGCAACTGAGTGTGAAAAAAACATATTAGCCCCATTATCACAATCCTTATTGATTTAACAGTCTCTAACCCAAACAATTTTAAATATGTTCACAAAGCAATGTAATTATATTGAATAAAATTCACATTCATAACCTGCATCTCAAAGTAAGGATTTCATAAAAAAAATAATTGTTTGATGTAGGTATTCTAAAAACATTTACCAATCTTTTTGTCTAGGAAAGCTCGATATATACAAGGTTTAATGATAATATAAAACGTTCAACGTAAAAAGTTGCAACGATGTAACTCTTTTTCTGAAAATTCTCAATAATTGATCAGCAAACCCAAGTAATAAATTTACAATTACACTTACATTACTTGCCTGCAGGCCTCTCTCACGAAATCCCTAGTCCCTAACCAAAATGAAGAAGGCAAGCGTGGAGGTGGACCAAATTTTCAACTTCTAGGATAAAATACAAATGCCAGTCAAACAAATGTGTTATGAATTATTATTTAACTTACCTGATGGATAGGAAGAATCGCTTTTAACTTAAGTACAAAGAGATTTTAAAAATTCGCGAAAAAGCACTTCTTTATGAAATTAAGATGATGAAAAATGCCGGTTTGACACTTTGACAGCGCTTGAGATGGAGTGGGTGCAGGGGGTGCAGTGCTAGCAAGATTAAAACTTCTTTGAAAATATCGACGTAATTTTGATATTTAAAACAATTTCTTAATTAATAGAATTAGTATCCTGACGTTAAAATTTGTTGAAGTGTTTTTCAAAATTGAATAAATCCAATAAAACTTTTAAACTTAATCCGAAAAGAAAAACCCCAAAAATCGAGTGCCATTTTCAAGTGGGCGACGTTGCGAGATTGTCGTGTTGCCATTTCCTCCATTTAACTGACATGGGCTTTCTACCTCTCCTTTTCTGCTTATACCTATCTCTTTCGCTATCACTTTCTTCAAAACTTACAGAGTTCGGGTCCAGGTCATCCCAAACGATTCCGATGTTTGGACAAGGATCGAAATGACGGTACTAGAACCAGTTCAAAAACGGTGACAAATTTGGTTGGAACACTTACAGAATCGTCCTATAAATCGTCAATTTAAGGTTGGAACGCATTTTGTTTGATACGCATGCGCCTGACCGTACTAAGTACGGTTTTTGGTCGGGTTGAAACAAACCTTATATGTATATTACGGTTTTTGATAATTCCAAGACTGTGAACCCAACATAAACAGGTTTGTTGTAAGTAACCTTTACTCTTTCCATTTGTATCGCAATCAAGTTTTCATTAAAGACTAATCGATCTTTAAAATTGGGTTTAGCAATCAATGTCTGCGCTCCTTGCTTTTTACCAATGTTTTCCCAGTGTGTAATTAATCTTATGTCAACTCGTTTATCAATATTCTCTAAAGATTTACCATAAATGGCATTATCAAATAATTTGTAAGTATCCTTCTCCAACGTATTTTTAGATCTGTTTCTCATTTCAGTATTTAAATCGATGTATGGTTTAAGAAATGCTGCTTGTTTGAATTTAATAGCTCTGTTAATTTTAATCCGTTCTGAAACACCTGTTTAAGATTTCGGTAATGAATTAACATATTTTTCTGTTATTTAAATTACAAATTAATTTCTATTGTTTGGAATCGGTGCGCAAATATTTTCAGCCAAAAAGGGTAGTTCGTTGTGTTTTACATGTAAATTTTGAGGATAAGTTATGTCTACTTCCAAAACATACCCGTATTCAGCATCATCAGATATAGACATTACATCAGGGGCTTCAATTTCTTGTCTAGTCATCCAAGAAAAGTCACTTACAGGAAAATATTGACTTATACTGTGTCCATACAAGTTAGTTGCATCTAAATACATTATAAATAAATTTGGTTTCGAAGAATTATAGTTTTCCAAGTGTGGGTTATTAGCTTCAGCTTTTCGCACGCTACAATGACAGATACCGCCTCTTACATTATTTTAAAGCAATGTATCATATCTATATCTGTTAATAATTCTAATTTAACATCCGTCATTTTTAACAATGTTTAAACCAGGTAATGTATAATATTGTGCAGGATCTAACTTAAAATTATTTAAAGATCCATTTTGAAAAGCTTCAAAAAAATCTGTTAATATTAAAACATCAGATAGTAAATACATTTTTGTATAATCCGTTAAATTTTGACAATTAAATAATTTGCAAATATTATTTGCTCTATGTAATCTGACGGACACATAGACTCATCTTTAAGTTTATCATAAAAATGTTCAATAGCTGGGAGCTGATTTTCATTTAATTTATCCATAGAATCAACATAAGAATAAGGATAAACACCTTTTTTACGAATTTCATTGAATTGGTTAGGATCTTCAAAATATTTTTTAATCTCAATGCACTGATTTGGTTCCAAACTTTCACCAAGCTTTTCCAAAGAGGAATCAACGAAACGGAATGAATCTAAAAATTCATTTTAATAAATATATTTTTTCTTTCTTATCTTTCTCTTTTACTTTGTCAACTAAAAGTGATTTTGAAAATGAAATATATTTTTCTTTGGTTTGTGCAAGTACATCAATATTATCTTCTTCACAAAACAGTTGTTTAACAAATAAATGACTATCATAGCCAGTTCAATTATGAAAAAAGATTGAAATAAAATTTGGTATTTTGAAATTTAGATTACAGATACGGTGAGCTGCATTTCGAAATTTACCAGTTAAGTGATCATGATCCCTTACTTTTTCATTTTCTTCAAGTTTTTATTACATGTATGACAAATAGTACTATCTTTATAAGCCAGCTCCTCTTCATCTGATAAAGGAAGCATTTTTACTACGGGTTTAAGGTGTTCATTATAAATTATATGTACATGACTTTCAATTCGTTTACAAAATTCATCAGCTGCATCCAAACCAAAATAGTAATCTATAGTCTGTACACCGAACGTACGGAGTAACAAAACTACCTGATATTCAGGTTCAGGTAAAATCAGGTCAAATTTTCGGAATTTAAGCGGTCCTCTTTACACCCTACAATATTCAATTGGTGCGGGTGTTTCATTTCTGTGGCGTACGGTCTATAATTTTGTTTGTTGGTTGAGTGCTTTTTAAAAATATTGTGTTGCTTCTTTTTTCGGTGTGCTTTCTTTAAAATCGGGATATCTGGCGGCTCTATTTGAATAAGTAACATTCACTATGAATATCGTATTGAATGAGCCTCAATTACCACCAAAGAAACGGATAAAACGATCTTTGTCCGTTTATGAAAAAGGGAAGGGAAAGGGAAGGTAGGAAGATATATTACCTAGACGAGACTTGGGTCAATGCGGGACACACTGTTAGTAAAGTATGGGTGGATGCTTCAATAGAGCATCCCAGGCAAGCCTTTCTGGAAGATCTTTCGACAGGATTAAAAAATCCTTCAGGTAAAGGGAAACGCCTGATTATTTTACATATCGGATCCGATGGCGGCTTCGTAGAAGGCGGCTCATTAGTTTTTGAGTCAAAGCAGATGGGTGACTACCACGCAGACATGAATGCTGATTTATTTGAAAATTGGTTCAAAAATATTCTAAGCCATCTAGAAGAGAACGCTGTCATTGTTATGGATAATGCTTCGTACCACAGTAGGCGTATTGATAAAGCTCCGAACACCGGAACAAGAAAGGCCGAAATACAAGAATGACTAAGAAGGCATATTATTTCATTCGAGGAAGATATGGTCAAGGCAGAATTACTAACTCTTGTTAAAGAAAATAAAGGTGCTGACAAATAGATATGTCATTGATGAATTGGCCAAATCCACCAATCGCAGAATTTTACGCCTGCCGCCGTACCATTGTGAATTTAATCCTATCGAGTTAATCTGGCATCGTGGCACAACAAAAGTCCACAACACAAAGAAAATCATTTCAATTATTCAGCCTGCTTAGTTTAGTAGTAAAGTCACTATTATAATATTAACCATTATATTGTGGCAAACCTTCTAAAATAAATTAATATATTTTCATTAATTTACCTATATACTACGCCACTGATGATTTTCGCATTATCACTTCTGCAAGTACTTGTGCAGTGTAAACCGGGCCGTCTGGCACCGCCTTGTCTGCTCGTGATTACTCCGTACGTTCAGTGGATAGACTATAGTACCGACAAAGAATCATCATATGAACATTTCATGAAATAGCAAAAAGCATATGGTTCCTGTTTAAATGTATAAGAATTCTGTTCGTTTCCTGGTTCTTGATACTCTAAAGGTTTCAAAGAGCATTCAAAATCTGCATAGATAACAAATGGCTCTTTTAATTGTTTTTGAAAATTTTCAAACTGTAGAATATTTTCTGGTATATGTTGATCATACTTATTTATTTTAATGTCATTGGTAGGAACTTTTGTAAACAAATGATTGCAATCATTTAATTGATACTCTTCAAGTCTTTTCATTGATGTAAAATAAATTAAACACCCATCACAAAAATATTTTTTAAAGTGGCTTTTATTAATTTGAGTTGATAGCAACCGTGACATATCCTTAATCCAACAATAATGATTGTTTTCACGGTCACTTATCGACAAGAAATTTATGTGTTGGAAGTTTTTTATTGGTATAATGAAGAGGACCAACTACTTCATATTTGAATTTATTATCCTCATAAGCCCTCTCTCAACCGTAAACATTTATAGATATTTGATTAAGCGTTTCAAATTTATGTATATCTTTTAATTTCAAAGGAAACTCTATTCCTTCAAAATTTAAATAATCAAAAAAATTAGGGTATGAACTTGTTCTATCAACATGATTTTCAGTTGGAAATAATGCACTTATCACACTCCATCCGAAACAGTGTGAATCATTATTTTTGATGTTAATAACACCTCGTTTATTTATTTTATTTTATTTTATTTAAACAAGCGTTATTGCCCAAGAACAAAATTCTTATTGACAAAGCAACAAACTAAGCCTAATTAAAACTTTAGATCACACACTGTATATGCACCATTACAAAAAAAAAAGATATACTTTCTGAAGTTATTAAAAACACATGCTCATGTATCGCATCTCGATCAACCAAACCATCACACATTTACCTGTCACCACAAAAGCTACACTTCCACAATACATTCATTGTACAATCAACAAGAAACATAGAATTATAATATGTAAGAAGACAAACATAGCAGATCATTAAAATCTGTGGCCAAAGAATGATTGCACAGAGTAGAAAGCCTGCTCAAGAAAAACAACTGTACATCTACTTCTGAACTTTTGAAGGTCAGTAATTGACCGAATTGCAATTTGCAATTTGTTTTGGTAAAGGGATATATGAAGACGCTCTGATTGGATTATACTTGTTTGTGTTAAGCTCCAAATGTAATATTTTTCCAACGCCCAACCTGATCCATTTTCTGTGAATATTGACACCTTTTCTTTTATTTCAGACAAACTTCTTATAAATATCAGATAAATCGGTTGTTGAAGTTATGACCTTATTTTTCGTATTAAACGATTTAGTTTCGATTGTTTCTTTTGTTTGTAAGAAATAGTGTCCAAATAGTTCTACATTAATCTTAACACTTCTATGCTTAACTAACTGTTCGGAAAGTAAACTTACAAACTTTTGTCGTACTTCGTCAAAAAATTCTTCAATATCTCTACATATTTTTTTCGATGGAAGCAACATGTAAGACAATCCTGTTTTTAAAAGCAGAAGTTAAAATTTTCACCTTTTCATCACTCTTAAGTCCACTTTTATGTAGGTTTGACCGTAAATGCTCAGCAAGTTTATTTTTTATGTACCAAGTATCACAATCTTTACATCGTGATAAAGTAAGTTTCGGTACGGGAGGTCAATCTTCTGTAATATCTTCTATTTTAGATTTTTTAATGGCTACATCACATAACTGGGTATTGGTTTTTCTCTTTTCGTGAGAACAAGAGGGTCTATATTGACACGATTCTCTTTTATGTATATAAACATTTGATTTTTGAGTAAAAGTTTTATTACAATCACTGCACGAAAACATGATTATGAACAGAGAAGACGTTGAGAACTGGATGAATTTAACGTTGTAATGGATTTTATTCTTCAGCAATCAATCTTCTCATTACATTAGAGGATTCATGTGATCTAATCCCAAATTTATTATCTTCAAATGATCATTAAAATGTTTAACTGTTATAGATTCCTTAAGTAGATTATCACATAAAATAATAGGTTAATCATACAATGACAGTATTTCACTACCATAATTTTTCTGAAAAAGTCTGTATTTTACTGTAATAAGATGATGTTGGAGTTCCGACACTTTTATTTTTACTTCATATTTTAGCATTTTCTTAGTCTTTTATAAAAGTCAACACATTCTTCAGATATTTTCACTGGTCTCAGTTGACAACAATTTGCACAATATTGAATATAAACACTTGAATTTCTACTATTTATTTTTTACAAACTAAACAACGACACCTTGATAAAACACTAAAGTTATATGTAGTAGTAATAAACCACTTAGGATACATAACTAACCGCAAAATCGTTTGTTATATCTTTAAATATTGTTCAAGAGTGGAGGGAAGCGGTGTGGTGTGGAGAGGAGGAAGTTGGGGGGAGAGAAGTGGGCGTGGAGTGAGGGGAAGTGGTAGGGTGAAGAGTGGGTGGATTTGGTAGTTTGAAGAGTGGGTGGATTTGGTAGTGTGAAGAGTGGGTGGATTTGGTTGGGGGGGGGGTGAAGAGTGGGTGGATTTGGGGGGGGGGGGGGGGTGAAGAGTGGGTTGGATTTGGTAGGGTGAAGAGTGGGTTTGATATAGTGTATTTTTGAAGAGTGGGTGGATTTGGTAGGGTGAAGAGTGGGTGGATTTGGTAGGGTGAAGAGTGGGTGGATTTGGTAGCATGAAGAGAGAGTGGATTTGGTAGGGTGAAGAGTGGGTGGATTCCAATCCGGATTCATGGTTTCAGGGATCTAAATAATCACTACTCATGACAAGTAATCTGAACATTTTCTAAACATGACTAATTCAAAAATTTTATCTGCATTATTTAATTTTTGCACATAATTACTAAAGCGTGCGGCTTTAACCTGACCTCACTTTTGTTTTAAACTACTAATTTTACATTCAGTTTCGTTATTTTGGCTTTCGTTTTCAGACATTTTGAGAATGAAATGTAGGTAAAATATTCTTTAAATATTACTTGTATTAAACAAATCGAATGCAGATAGAAATGGCCAATTAAGGAAATAATTTGTAAAATGCAGTAAGATGACTAGCAACAACAGTGGCGGCTCGTGAGGTATTAAACTGGGTGTTCAACTCGGTGGTTATACAAGAAAAATACGAAGAGAAATATTACAAAAAAATGCATACCAATTTAAGCTTACCTATGTAAAAATTCCACTCTCCTGTTCTTCATTTTTGCAAAAACTTCAGTTACGCGATTAAAATTTAAAATCTAGTACTGCATTTTAATCAAAATAACCTCGAAAATAACCTACTACCACTACTAGCCGTATATCACCATTCTATCAGCTGACTACTGATATGATTCACTGATTCAGGTGCATTGTGCAGTGCACGCCAGAACGCTAAAATTTGCATAATTTTGATACGACGATGTTTTGTCTCACGCGCCGGACTCCTCAGTCTCCAACACACGGTCTTTGCCGATACTCTCGGCGTCCAGTTCTGATATTGAACGCGGTAGAGCTCGTAAATGTTAATGTTAGACGGTGAAAGAAAAGAGCATGACTGTTATATAAAAAAACAAAAATATATTATACAGTAGTAAAAGTATGTGTAAAATTTGAAATAATAATAAAAAAATTAAAACAAATTATGGTTGATGTGTAATAGTTTCATAGTATAGTTATAAGGTATAAAACCCATATTTTTGCTTAGATTTTTAGGGTGTTCACCGCACAATTGATCCTACACAAAAACCGCCACTGCTAGCTAATCCAAAACAATGGAATTGTCATTCAGTCTTTTAATGATGAGGTTATATAAACAAACGTCTACGTCCATCAGCTCGACCACAGCCATCGTTCGGCTAAAGATGGCTGTGGTGTAGTGAACTGAGTTATACTGAGGAAGGTTGTTTATAAAGATTAAAAATAATAGAGGCTCCAGAACTGAGACCTGGGCTACTCCAGTATTTATATTCCTTTTTACAGATTCCAGGCCAGTCACCCGTACTTTCGAAACTCAATCTAAAACATAGCTCTTAATTAGATCCAGAGTAATGAGGTCAATTTTGTAGCGTTATTATTTTTTCCAAGAGTACTTCGTGGCTGATGCAATCAAACGCCTTGCTCAAATAACAACAGCTACTAGAGACGATCCCACTCTTCAGTGGCCCTATTAATGATGCCCACCAGATCCAGCCCATTTGAGTCACAAGCCGAACTGGTGATCCATACACACGTTACTTTCAAAGAACTAATCTATTCTACATACAGATTCATACAGATATTTCAAAAATTATTGAAAATTTTGGAAGTAGGAAAATTGATCTGTAGTTGCTGACATTATTCTCCCCTTATGGAAAAGTACTTTGATCTATACTTAAGCTGCGCTCAGAGTTGCCGTAACGTAAGCCCTAAGAAGTAATCGATAGTCGATAAGACGTAAAAGTTAAGCCGTAACGACATACCCATTCATAGTTCTAAGTAGTTAAGAATCTGGTTACAACTTTCTAGGTTATGATTTTTGCTTTTTGACATCTCTTCAAAACAATTTGTTTGGTTATTAAACTGGTAATATGGATTTTGATTTTACTGACCACGAAGATATTATTATTGCTGGAGCAATATTCTGCTGCTACTTGTTGGTAAGGAAGCAATGCAATGCAACAAGGAA
Organism: Philopedon plagiatum; assembly: GCA_963971165.1. Taxonomy (NCBI): domain Eukaryota; kingdom Metazoa; phylum Arthropoda; class Insecta; order Coleoptera; family Curculionidae; genus Philopedon; species Philopedon plagiatum. Next base: position 50,162,543 of record OZ020197.1, read on the forward strand.
AATAAAAGGGTTTGATTGGGTGCAAATCAAAAAATACAAATAGATGCAAATGCAATGTGTCAAATTTGGGAATGTCAACATGGCGGTTAGGCACGAGTACAACCGATCCCGACCGAATCGATAAGCCGTAACGTAAGAAATGAAATTGAACCATTTCTTTACGGCTTACCTTACGGCTTAACTTGTTACGGCTGTACTATGAATGGATCTATTGCAAATCAATTGTTTATTTTTCTTACGGATTAACGTTACGTCTTAAAGCTTACGTTACGGCAACTCTGAGCGCAGCTTTATGCTTTGTTGGAGAAATTATATTATTTTATTAACTCTGTTAAAATCACTGGAAAAATATTCAAAGGAAGGTCAGACTACCTAATAAAGTTGATATTGTGAATGTGCTGGGTACATCCATTAATAAAACCCTACATTTGCGGCGATTTGGAAACTGTAGGATCAGTATGGCAAACGAAGCTCAAAGAACTGTCACGGGTCACTCCCACGTATTTTGGAGACATTATCTGAGTCTTCATTATTTCTATCTAATTTGTTATCGGTAATATCGGACATGACTGGAAATCATTATATACCACTTAGATACATTTAGCGGCATGCCATTGTGAATAGACCAGTCTGCAAGTATGTCTTTGGAAATTCAAATAATCCCTCTTCAAGACTTTCATAGGTATTTTTAAATAATCAGCAAATAGTATACAAAGGGCATAGTTAATGACTTTATGAATATCGAGATAGCCCAAAAGTTATCCTGACTTTACCAAACTTAAAATACCCATTCTGACAATCTGGGTTCTTCCAAAAACGCAATCTCGAATGTATAGCAAACCCAATCTAGCAACATACCAAACTTTTTTTAGTTTAAGAATTTATCCCTAGATTTACCAGGAGTAAATGTTTTTTTAAGTAAATCTTAAACCATTTGTGTTTTAGAAATAATCAAATGAAACATACGTTTTTAAGGACAAACTATAAACACAGAAGAAACTAAGTTATTCTACATACAGATTCATACAGATTTTTCAAAAATTATTGAAAATTTTGGAAGTAGGAAAATTGATCTATAGTTGCTGACATTATTCTCCCCTTATGGAAAAGTACTTTGATCTATACTTATGCTTTGTTGGAGAAATTATATTATTTTATTAACTCTGTTAAAATCACTGGAAAAATATTCAAAGGAAGGTCAAACTACCTAATAAAGTTGATATTGTGAATGTGCTGGGTACATCCATTAATAAAACCCTACATTTGCGGCGATTTGGAAACTGTATTATCAATATGGAAAACGAAGCTCACAGAACTGTCACGGGTCACTCCCACGTATTTTGAAGACATTATCTGAGTCTTCATTATTTCTATGTAATTTGTTATCAGTAATATCGGACATGACTGGAAATCATTATATACCACTTAGATACATTTAGCGACACTTGACTAAGGTCGATGTTTCGTTTATGGGCGGCTTTCAGCGTCTTATCTACATTGTCAAAATTAACGCTGTTACAAAGGGATGAACCACTTGTCAAATTTTTACAAAAAATGTGCGAAAATATATCCCTAAGTTAACTATGTTAAATTTATTTACTAGTAGTCAATGCAACCTCTTGTTATGAACTACAGATGTTGATATGTGACGTTGCTATGTCATTTGTGAATTAGATTATTAAATTTAAAGCTGTACTGAACGCCCCTGGTGAATCTAGGGATTAGATTTATTTCACCTTTTAACATTATCTATGTTTCAGTTGAAGAATTCAAGAAAAGCAAGGGATTGAAAATGTTCGGAATGCCAGTTTATTATGGTTCAGGATCTTTACAATATAAAGACGAAAAATATAGATTTTTAGTTATGGATAAATTTTCCACGGATTTATATAAACTATACATTGATAATAATAAAGTATTTCCAACAGATACGGTATTCAAAGTGGGACTACAAATTGTAAGTATAAAAAAATTGATTTTTCTCTGAATTTTTAAAGGTTTGTAGAACGGTAATTACTTAAGACAAATAAGGAATTCTTTTGTTCTATGGAAAATATTGCAGAAAATATAAAAAATAATTTCTTCGCTGGTGTAATATCAGACTGTCAAACAACTACACACGTTGTTGACGGACATCGATGCACATGCCCGTCAGTGACCTTGATGCATAAGCGGGTACTTTGAAAATAAGACGGGTATACCCGTCTCCATCATATATATGATATTTGGGCACCGACGGTGCTTCTCGTCGAATTTGCACGTACAAATATACACAGTGTCCCTCTACGCATCAAAATAATTTTATTTCAATATGATTGGTTGGTGGAAAGTGGCGAGATTTATTTGCGTTGACGGTCATGTTGCGATATTGGCCGTTCTGTTCAAACCATTTTATTTTCTTTGGTTCTGTTAGTATGCATATATTAGTTGAATTGAACTGCTGCTGGCTTGTAAATTGGCGACTGTGTTTTGATATTTTGTCCAGGAGCGTGTTTTGAGACATGGCATAAGTAAAAAATTAGTTTGATGTTAATTTTTATACAAATATACTATATTTTTTTAATAAAACTTTTTTAAAAGGAATACATTAGACTTGACGCCAATAGACGTCAATGCCCGTATGAGCCTAAAGTGTCCTTTGATAGGGCACGACGTCCATACCCATCGACTTATTTTTTCTATAAAAAAATTCCAAAATTTTTTTTCTATAAGTATTTGTTAATAAGAATTAAAATTTCGTAAAAACAGCAGTGCTTCATTTTGGCACCGAACCTATTTATTCAGTGTCCTTCAACGTGTTAAGAGATTCGCCTGGACCTGAATCAAGAATAGTCCTTTTCTCTTGAGTTATTTGAGTTATATTGCACTAGCAAAGAAATTATTCTTTGCATTTTCTTCAATTACTTAGGTTGTGTGTTTGAAATTATACTTTTCTAATCCTTAAAAAACATCAATAGTATATTTTTTTTATAAAATATCCCTTATAAATTTTGCAATATATTTATTTATTTATACTATAAAATTATTATTGGATTGAGTAGTCCGTTACTTTGTGATATTGCATTTTTATATAGAAATGTAGACAATTTACTTTGTTTAATATCACTTTATTTTATTTTAACAGAATAGTGACTGCAGTTTCGTAGTACTACTACATTATCAAACTGAATAACTTAAAAACTACGGTGTATGTTTATATATTATTATAACAGGCCGGTACTCTAAAGGAACTATTTAACAGAGGAAGGTTTATTGATGATCATTATAAAGGACTGTGAATAGCTGTGAATTTCACAGGTCCATTTGCTCATTTAATAGATTTATATTAGGGTTTCTATTATGCATATAAATTTCAATTGATTCTAGCTTTCTTCCTTTAGGTACGGTATATAAAAATTTTATATCATTAACGTCCGGAAAGGTATGACCTGTCTCTAAACAATGTTTGGCGAAGTTTGAATTTTCTTTGTTTAACAAAAAAGATGTTTTATATTCTTAAATCTAGATTTAAGGAACTTCAAATTTTGGATTCAGGACTTTAATGAGATCCTAAGGAACTTGTCTTAATAAAATTCGTAAATTTTTAAAAATAGAGGTCGTTTATTCTTCAGCGATTTTCACTTTTTTGTAATTTATGACCTTACTACGCAAATGTTAGAACAACTGTCTTATTTAGAGGTTTTAGAACAAGCACAACCTTTTTTCAAGAATACAATTTTTTGCGAAACGTCAAATAAAAGTTTTCCATTTGGTTCAAACTTTTTTGACCACCCTATATATAAAGGGTGTCTAAAATAGGTGATACCACTATGACTATCTCCGAAACGATAAAAGATACGAGGTTGGTTAAATTAGAGAAAATGTGCCATTGTTAGTTCCTATTCATATTGCGTTTACGGAGTTGCCAAATTCTCTATAGTTTCTTATCTACAGGGGATTTTTTAAATAGTCAAAAATTTAGTTCTTAAATATCTCGAAAACTGTTATAGTTACAATAAAATTGTTTTTACAAAAATCACACGATTTTTTACTTTATCTAAAGTGACGTTATTGTTTTGTTTATACCATTTGTTTTTATTGAGTTACTGATACTAACTTGTTTTTTTCAAATACGGACCTGGACTTTTTTGAAAGAATACTATACATATCCTTTACAACTGTGTATCACTTGATTATGTTTTTCGACGTTTTGGTGAAGAATAGCCTCATCATTAGAATATTCTACCAGTACGGACCTGGCATTTTTTAAGTTAATCAGTTCAATAATTGAAACAACAGCGTTAGATTGTGGGATTGTGCCTTAACATGGAAGATCCCAGGTTTGTATTGATAGAAAATCCTGATGATGTTGCTATTCTTGATCAAAAGGTCAAAAAACATATTTACACAGTTGTAAAGGGTATGAAGTATTCTTTCAACACTGCAGCAAAAAATCCAGGTTCGTATTTGAAAAAAAACAAGTTAGTATCAGTAACTTAATAAAAACAAAAGGTATAAACAAAACAATAACGTTGCTTCAGAGATGGTAAAAAATCGTGTGATTTTTGTTTAAAAAATTTTGTCTAACTATAATACTTTTTGAGATATTTAACAGTCGCACTCGGAACGGGGGGGTCAGCGGGTGACCCCACTGAATTATTTTTGTTATATTTTTTATATTTTTAAATATTTTTTGGTACACAGCTATGACTTTTATTTCTAATGTTGAATGAACAAAATGACATAAAGTTTATTGAAATATTTCTTATTTCTTTATTTTTTAAGTTTTTCTTCGTAAATAAGTGCATTCTTTTAAATGTCATAATAATATTTAAATAAACAAAATAAACATATAGTACGTTCATTCAGTGGCTTTTTTATTCAAGTATTTAGCTGAAACAAAAACCGTCGAAGCACTGACGAAAAAATGCGGGGTCAGACACTGACCCTAGGTCCCCCTAGGCCCCCTAGGTTTGGGGTCAATCGCTGACCCCCCCTTCCGTGTTCTCCGAGTACACGTTTATGTTCCCAGTGCGACTGTTAAGGATTAAATTCTTGACTATTTTTTTAAAAAATCCCCTGTAGATAAGAAACTATAAAGAATTTGGCAACATCTTAAACGGAATATGAATAGGGACTAAAAATGGCACATTTTGTGACTAAAAATGGCATATTTTCTCTAATTTAACCGACCTCGTATCTTTTACCGTTTCGGAGATAGCAATAGTGGTATCACCTATTTTAGACACCCTGTATAGAGTGAGCACCTACAAAATGTAAGAATATACAAAATTAATTTTTATCTATTTGTGCTTTCAATTAACGTCTTTTCACAAAAATATTTTGCTTAAAGCTAACGTTTGTATTCCTGACTTTAACAAGGGCACTTGTTGAAAAGTGGACAATAAAAAATATATCTATTTTCTATTTTTGCTGTAATTCGGATGCGAAAAATATTATATAACTAGTATCTTATATTATTTAGTACAATTAAAGTGACTTTAACTGACTCAAGGCAAAAAAAGGGACCTAAGTTAAACCACTGAAAGCCTGAGATACCTAAACAAACTTGAGGAAATCAGCGGAAGAATTTTAAAAATTGGTTCAGTAGTTCTTGCAATCGTATGCCTTCAGGACTTTACGCGGACCAAGACCCGAGTAACAATTTTATGACACTTCAAATGATCTCAACTATTACCTACTGATAGAATTTTTGAATTCCGTTCAGTGGTCTTCAGGACCCACCCATCTTTATTTACTTATTCTGATAAAAAAAGTACCCACTCATCAATTCTCAAGGGAGAAAATCTCATACTAAATTTCAGCCAAATGTCTCAAGCAGTTTAAGCGTAATGAATTTATCTTAGCGACACTCTATACAGGGTGTCTAAAATAGGTGATTCCACTATTACTATCTCCGAAACGGTAAAAGATACGAGGTTAGTTAAATTAGAGAAAATGTGCCATTTTTAGTCCCTATTCATATTCTGTTTACGGAGTTGTCAAATTCTCTATAGTTTCTTATCTACAGGGGATTTTTTTAGAATAGTCAAAAATTGAATTCTTAAATATCTCGAAAACTATTATAGTTAGAAAAAAATTGTTTTAACAAAAATCCCACGATTTTTTACCTTCTATAAAGTACCGTTTGTTTATACTATTTGTTTTTATTGAGTTACTGATACTAACTTGTTTTTTTTCAAATACGGACCTGGACGTTTTGCTCCATTTTTTGAAAGAATACTTTATACCCTTCACAACTGTGTATAACTTGAAATTATTTTCCGAATAGACGAATAGCAGCTCATCAGGATTTTCTGACAATACGAACCTGGGATCTTCCATGTTAAGGTACAATTCACAACCTATCGCTATGGTTTGTGGTTGTGAAATGGCGCATTTACTTGAAAAATGCCAGGTCCGTACTAGTAGAATATCCTAATGATGCTATTCTTCACCAGAACGTCGAAAAACATAATCAAGTGATACACAGATGTAAAGGGTATGTAGTATTCTTTCAAAAAATGCAGCAAAAAGTCCAGGCCCGTATTTGAAAAAGACAAGTTAGTAACAGTAACTCAATAAAAACCAATGATATAAACAAAACAATGACGTTACTTTAGAGAAGGTAAAAAATCGTGTGATTTTTGTTCAAACAATTTTTCCAAATATAATAGTTTTCGAGATATTTACGAATTAAATTTTTCACTATTTTTAAAAAATCCCCTGTAGATAAGAAACTATAGAGATCTTGGCAACTTCGTAAATGAAATATGAGTAGGGACTAAAAATGGCACATTTTCTCTAATATAACCGATCTCGTATCTTTTACCGTTTCGGAGATAGCAATAGTAGTATCACGTATTTTAGACACCACATCTGCTTCTACTCGCAATACTACGCAGCATTCAACGGTGGCCTACGACCCTTGCGAGAGGAGGGAAGTAGATCAGTTTCTGCTGCTTGCGGCAATGCTACGCAGCAGTCGCCAAGAAGACGATCTAAGACGACGACGCACACGGGTGTTGCTAGACGACGATGTGACCAACGGAAACGACGGGCGAAACATTTCTTTAAAGACCTTATTAGTTTCAAGACGTATTGTGTCAAATGCTGAATTCTACCGTTGTTAATCGTTAAGTGCCGTAATCTACCCGAACCGTCTTTGTAAAGTTTCACCTCATATTTTCACCCAATTATATATGTTTCAAAGTAACACTTGTGTATTACGTTCCCTGCCCCCTTACCCCTAGACAAACTAATAAAACTCCTACATATACAGGGTGTTATGAAATTCACTGCATATATTGAAACTCGTAAATGCTGATATGAATTCAGACTGAATTAAAATATTCATAAATGGCGTTTCATGATAAAAAAATGGTAGATATAGTCCCTCAATTTTTTTTGTAACTGCGCACCACTGGCTATTAAAACATGACCATATAAAAAACAGCGAGAAACATCAGTTACAGAAAAAACTTTTGTTTTGACGTCAGTAGTCACTGTGACGTTGCCAAGTCTCTCTAGAATATTCCTATGTAACAGGTTTGAAAAAATAATATTTTTGTTATCTTTGAAGTAAGAAATCGTACTAAATCTTTTAAAACTTTCAGTTTCAAAAAGTTAAAATACTACAACACAAAAAATCCAGAGAACAGCTGTTCAAACCAAGAGTAAAATTTTGTTCAACTAGGCCGACCAGAAATTTTTAAAGGAAAAAGAGTACATATACAAATATTGGTTCGAAATTAGCTTTAAACTTAAGCATGTACTTTTTTATTTGCCTATTTTAAATCATATTTAACAGAAGATTTGGCTTTTATTAACAGGTTTATTTATATCGTCCTTAATTTTTAAGCGAAATTTCTCACAACTAAATTAATAATAAACTTTACCTTCATACCATCTTCCAGTGTTAAGTCAAGTCAAGATTTTTTGATATAAGGAAAAGTTGTTTCAAATAGCATCATTGTATTTACACTTTCCTAGCGCACTTAGTTACGACAAAAAATTCAATAACTCGACAAAATAACTATAAAAACGAACTCGCTTCCAAACGACGCATTACGAGACTCTTAACTGGAAATAAAATCCAAAATGAAACGAACTTTCTCTGTCGGACTCGCACGCTGTTCAAACAATAATAAAGTTTATTACTATTACCACACAATACAACCCAGCCTTTGGTTAAAACATGAAAGTCCAACAAACACTACGCAATGTTTTGTTTTCTTATAAATGGTCAACACTATAAACACATACCATAGCACCATTAATAAACTGAAAATTTTTTTCACTAGGAGAATGACAGAATTTTAAAAGCCGGCCGATCAAAGTGCGCTAGAGGTGCTAACGGACCGCTGGACGAGCTGGTCATGACGTCGTGATGATGCGCAGTCACTTAACGCGTCGGTATGCCAGATATTCAACAAATCACAGCGTGAGCTTTCGTCGCTTACGCGTCCGGCGAAAATAGAAGCGTGATAGTCGTAGCCATTAGCTCCTCTCGGCGTAACAAATAGATGGAGAGAGCAGAGAGATAAAAATGAGAAAGAGAGAGCACGACGTCCGAACATATGATCAAAGCGTGTCGCCTTGTAAAATTTAAAAAAATTCAATCGTTCATTATTATCGGGAACAAAAAAAATAGATTTGTAAAAAAAGCGAGCATTAACAAAGATATGGAGAATATCCTTCAACTAGTTGTGGACAATACGCTGCGGATGCACGCTTGTTTGGAAGCAAATAATGGAAGACATTTTCAACATACCTATTCTCTACTTGATAAGTATCATTCTTTGGAACTTATTTTTTTGTTTTACTTATTGATATTTAAATTATGTTAGGCAAATATTGGTTAAAACTAAGGCTGCCGATAAAAAGGAGTCATTTCGCAGTGGCCTTTTTACTAATTTTTTTTTCTCTGAGCTTAGGATTTAGGATGAGGTTTAATTTTTTTTACCTATGTCTTAAATAATTACGCTTAAGACAGAAAATAAATTATTCCTAAAGATTTATATGTCCGGCAACGTTACAACAAATTCAATTGTTTTAAGTTTTTCTCGCGCAATTTTCTGCCAGGGTTTATGTCGGGCCATGTGTTCGCTCAGCCAGGTGCGTCGAACATGAACTGATTTTAGGGTATTCTTGAAAATTTTTAAAATGTTCGATTTAAGAAAAAAAGTATTGGGTATGTCTGTAGACTACTACAGGAGTCACTCATTTCAGTATATGCAGAGAATTTCATAACACCCTATATATATATATATATATATATATATATATATATATATATATATATATATATATATATATATATATATATACAGCGTCTGCCCAGATTTGGTTACCAAATGGGAAACTTTTTTATTTTTGATTTTACGAGAAAAAGTTATTCTTGATAAAATGTTTTGCTTGTTGTAAAAGTAAGACTCGCATTGAAAAAAAAAAGATATGTTATACAGGGCGTAATGAAAATCAAGAAAACTATTTATTTTAACTAATAGATCCTAAAATCAAATTTTAGGTCACAACAGAACCACCGTTATTTTTAACGCACTTAATAAGATTTTTCTTAAACCGGCAAACAGCATGTCTTACATGATCGGCAGGGATTTCTTCACATGCTTCTCGTATCCTGTTTTTTAAATGAATAAGATTTTCAGGTCTGTATTTGTAAACAATTTCCTTAATTCGTCCCCAAAAGAAGAAATCAAGAGGTGTGAGGTCGGGGGACCTAGGCGGCCATTCCGCAAAATTATCATCTTGATTCGAAGTTCGCCCAATTTTGAAATTGAAGTTAAGCGAGGCTCTTACTTCTGCTGAGAAATGACAAGGGGCACCATCTAACTAAATATTAAATCTTGCCTTACATGCAGGGGCAACTCATCAATAATATCAAAAAGTCATTTTGCAAAAAAGTTAGAAATATTTGTCCGTTGTTATTATCGAAAAAAATTGGTCCTAAAATTTTGTAAAACACCACACCCAACATTAAGTTTCTGAGACACTTGACTCCGACATTCTACTACCCAGTAAGGATTAGTTATAGTCCAAAACCCCGAATTTTGTGATGAAAACATTCCGTTGGTGGTAAACGTCGCTTCGACGGAAATCAAAATTTGAAACCCGAAATTTGGATGATATTCATAATACCGGATTATCCAGTGACAATAATCAAATCGTATATCCATGTCTCCAGGAAATGCGTGAATAAATTTTGGTTTAAAATATTTCTATTTGTTTTTCTTCAAAACAGTTTGTATAAATTTACCTAACCCAATTCATGGGATCTTTGATCAAGGCTTTTTTTGGGTTCCTCTGTAACATGAAGCAATATCGTCAATGTCACTCTTGCCTATTACCTATTATGAAACCAGCACCACATACAGGTATGATAATAAAAATAAGTTATTAGATTTTTCAAAAAAACGCTTTTAAGTCATAAAAGAAGTATTAAGAGAGAAGTTTAATGAAACGTTTCATTAAAAAAGTATTTATTTGCATTTACGAATGACATTACTAGCGAAAATTCCATTCTATTTACCTTAACTACTCGATTTTCTTTACGCCCTGTATAACATATCTTTTTTTTTTTCAATGCCAGTCTTACTTTTACAACAAGCAAAACTTTTTATCAAGAATAACTTTTTCTCGTAAAATCAAAAATAAAAAAGTTTCCCATTTGGTAACCAAATCTGGGCAGACGCTGTATATATATATATATATATATATATATATATATATATATATATATATATATATATATATATATATATATACCTATATATATAGGGTGTTATGAAATTCTGTGCATATATTGAAATGAGTGACTCCTGTGGTAGTCTACAGACATACCCAATACTTTTTTTCTTAAATCGAACATTTTAAAAATTTTCAAGAATACCCTAAGATGAGTTTTTATAATGAACCTAATCCCAAGAAACAAACAATAAAAAATATATTATAAATGGTTCAAGAAAAGTAACAAAGTATATATATATATACAGTGACCGGCAAAAAGTTCGCAACATATGGGAAAAATTTTTATTAGGAGAGTATCGGAAAAACTTTCCCAGGGGATCGGTTCTGCATGTCCGATAACCTAAAAATCGATTTTGACATACGTCACGTGACCACTGGTATAGCGTCAAATTAAAAAAAAAATTGTTAATTTACAAAAAGTGAGGTTAGTTGACGAGATATCAAAAAAAGTTATTTGAAAAAATTGCTTAGAATTAAATTCTAGGTCCTTGTGCAAAATTTTAAGATTTTATTTAAAAAAATTGGAAAACTCAATTTTTTTTAAATATTTTTTTATCGATTTACAAATTTCCGGTTTTCTTCGTTTAGATAGCTTGGCTAATGTAAAGCCCATGTATCTGGATGAAAATAAATGAATGTAGTAGTTTTTTCTACAATTGACAGGACAAAATTTAAAAAAACAGGGTTTCGCCGGACGCTAGCTGTTGCAATGATTTGTATCTAGCAGCAGTGTCAAAATTTTAGAGACATTTCAATGAGATTACATTGAGAAAACCTTAATCGTCTTAAATATATCTGAAGTTCGACTTTTTGTAAAGTTAAGGGGATTAAAATAGATAATAAACAAAAAATTACCTGTTTATTTAATCGAAATTTTATAAACGAAAACCAATGTAAGAAAAACTTAAAAGTAGTCAAATTCTGTACTAACAACACAAAAAATCATTGTTTTTCCTTGGGTGCACAAAATTTAAAACTCAGTATGACCACCATTTCTCTCCATACATACTGTTGTTCTCGAGCGCAACTATCGATTAACATTTCGGAGCATTTTACGATTTATTTGCAATACACAATTTATAATGACATTCTCTAAATTTTGTATATTCCTAAAGGGTCGATGTTTGTACAGAGGGTTCTTTAGGTATCCCCACATAAAAAAATCTAACGGAGTCAGATCTACAATTCTACAATCGACAGGACAAAATCGAAAAAATAGGTGTTCGCCGGACGCTCGCTGTTGCAATGGTTTGAATCTAATGAAATGACTGTATCAAGATTTTATTAAGATTTTTCGCACATAAATTTAACAACCAGGTCTATTTAGTTGTACTTAAAACTACCAAAGCAGGCTCTGAAATTAAAACAACCAAATAATCTAGTAGGTTAAAAACAACAGAAAAATGTCAAACAAATTATAATTTGTTTGATTTCAACCTGTCATTGGTTTATGTCTCGCATCTTACTAAGTTTGATATTTTACATAAGTTTATTAATATTTTATTCCTTAAAATGGCACCCACACTACTTCTTCAGGAAAAGATAGAAATTATTTTAATTTCTGGAGATAATTACAAAAGCCATAGAGAAATAGCAGCAATTTTTAATGAGAGGCACCCCGATAAATCCCTCCATTATTCCACAGTATCTCGTCTAGTCAATAAATTTAAAGAAACGGGATCGGTAGAAAATCAGTATAAAGTTTCCCATGAAAAACCGGTAACAGGTGACGAAGGTTCTCTGGATGTGTGTTTGTCGATCACAGAAACACCCCAATTAGCAGTTAGTCAAATATCGGAGATCACTAACATTCACGAAAGATCTGTGCGGAGGATATTAAAAAGAAACAAATTTCATCCGTACAAACCTAAATTTGTACAAGTATTAAAAGATAGGGATTATGACGCCCGCTTCGATTTTTGTGCCTGGTTCCAGGGTATGATTGAGGAAGATTTTAATTTCCCAAAGAACGTTCTTTTCTCGGATGAAGCTACATTTACCTCTAACGGAACCGTCAGTTCACAAAACTGTAGATGGTGGTCCACCGAAAACCCAGACTTTGTAATTCAGAGTAAAGACCAATATAGTTTTAAGGTTAATGTGTGGTGCGGAATTTTCAACCTCAGAATAGTGGGACCTTTTTTCTTTAGAGACAATTTAAATTCAGAACGATATTTAGAATTTCTACAAACTGAGATATCTGACTTTTTAGACAATTTGTCATTAGCCGAAAGAAGAAATTTATACTTTCAACAAGACGGAGCTAGCATTCATTCCACAAATGAGGTGAAGAGATGGCTGGATCAAGAATTTGGAAACCAGTGGATAGGACGGTTTTCTGAAAATCCGTGGCCTGCGAGATCACCAGATCTGACTCCGTTAGATTTCTTTATGTGGGGATACCTAAAGAACTCTGTGTACAAACATCGACCCTTTAGGAATATACAAAATTTAGAGAATGTCATTAGAAATTGTGTATTGCAAATAAATCGTAAAATGCTCCGAAATGTTAATCGAGAGTTGCGCTCGAGAACAATAGTATGTATGGAGAGAAATGGTGGTCATACTGAGTTTTAAATTTTGTGCACCCAAGGAAAAACAATGATTTTTTATGTTGTTAGTACAGAATTTGACTACTTTTAAGTTTTTCTTACATTGGTTTTCGTTTATGAAATTTCGATTAAATAAACAGGTAATTTTTTGTTTATTATCTATTTTACTCCCCTTAACTTTACAAAAAGTCGAACTTCAGATATATTTAAGACGATTAAGGTTTTCTCAATGTAATCTCATTGAAATGTCTCTAAAATTTTGACACAGCTGCTAGATACAAATCATTGCAACAGCTAGCGTCCGGCGAAACCCTGTTTTTTTTAATTTTGTCCTGTCAATTGTAGAAAAAACTACTACATTCGTTTATTTTCATCCAGATACATGGGCTTTACATTAGCCAAGCTATCTAAACGAAAAAAACCGGAAATTTGTAAATCGATAAAAAAATATTTAAAAAAAATTGAGTTTTCCAAGTTTTTTAAATAAAATCTTAACATTTTGCACAAGGACCTAAAATTTAATTCTAAGCAATTTTTTCAAATAACTTTTTTTGATATCTCGTCAACTAACCTCACTTTTTGTAAATTAACAATTTTTTTTTAATTTGACGCTATACCAGTGGTCACGTGACGTATGTCAAAATCGATTTTTAGGTTATCGGACATGCAGAACCGATCCCCCGGAAAAGTTTTTCCAATACTCACCTAATAAAAATTTTTCCCATATGTTGCGAACTTTTTGCCGGTCACTGTATATATATATATATATATATATATATATATATATATATATATATATATATATATATATATATACTTTGTTACTTTTCTTGAACCATTTATAATATATTTTTTATTGTTTGTTTCTCGGGATTAGGTTCATTATAAAAACATTTTTGAATTTTTTAAATTTTTTATTCAAAGTCCATTGACGTTTCGACTCTTTTCCGGGTCATTTTCAAATTTTTTTTTTTAATTGGTTTGGTAAAAGACCTTGAAAACTTTAAGGTCTTAGAAGGACTAAGGTGCTTTTACTGTTTTTATGTGAGTCAAATTTAAAGCGTCGCTGAAAGAAGAACTAGGTTTAGTTTTCTTAAAAATGTTAAGAGGTGTAGGATATTAAGAAAGGAACCCATACAGAAATTACGTTTTTGCAAAAATACATCCTATACCTAATACATTTTTAAATATCAGGAAAGTAATATCTTATTTTACGTAAGTATTTTTTTAAGTATAATGCGTTTTTGGCAATTATAAATTATATTACTAGATTGTTGTTGGACAACTTTAGCGCAATTTATTTATTTTTTTTAGTAACACAAATTTAAAACAATATTCCCCTCAAAAATAAAATTTTAGTAACATCGCGTAATACATTTTTAAATACGTAGGAAAGTAATATCCTATTTCATGTAAGTATTTTTTAAAGTATAATGCGTTTTTGGCAATTATAAATTATTAATAGGTTATTGTTGGACAACTCTGGCGTAATTTACTTATTTTCTTTTTAGTAAAACAAATTTAAAACAATATTCCACTTAAAAATACCATTTTGGCAACATCGCATGTGCGGACGCATGTATGGTCAGGTTTTCGGGTATTAGAGAATTTTTTTTAGTTTTTCGTTTAACCAAAAAAAAAAAGTATTGAGTGTGTCTCTAAACTACCCCAGGAGTCACTCATTCCAATATGGTTCATTCTTTTACAAATCGTACGCCTAAAAATATTCATGATTTTCAATCGGTTGTAAATTTTTTTTACAAATAATATACATAAAATTAGCCACCACGTGTACCGGGAATTTAAGAAAAAAATGTTTCTTCCGAGTTATGTTATTTATGAATTTTAATAGGTTGCTTGTTTCTGTCACATTGCATAATCATTATTATCTCCGGTTCTAATCATCGGATTGATACCGTTGTATTTATTGTTGTATTAGCTTTCTAGCTGCTTGCTACAAAGAAATTTATAACATTATTTAATGAACATTAATAACAAATTAATTGTTTAAATATTTTTTCATGCTCGCCCTTAGAGGGTATAAAGTCGCAAAAAATATTATTATATGCTTTGTGTTTTACTCTAATAAGCAATCAAAAAATAAAAGTGAAATCTCTATTAAATCGAAAGATATTTATTAATTTCGAGCATGTCAGGCGCCGAACGCTATGAGCTGCGCGCTGTGCGCCGCATTTCGGGCACGATGTACAGTTTCAGCAGCCTTGCACTCGTTGCTTGCTTCTAAACATTCATGCATTCTTGTACAGCAACTGTTTCAAATCCGAATAAGACGGGCATCATAAAAAGAAAGACCCGTGAAAAGTGACAATGATTTTTTTTAAAGAAAAGTGCTACCTATAATTCGTGAGAAAGCGTTTGCTTGGGGTTGCTTTGAGCCTCAGTGAGTGTGATGGTCGTACTTGCTTTGCTTGTGTGACCAACGTCACACTTATTCAGAATCGAACTATGTTTTTACTCTGATAAAGGCGTCTATGTGGCATGATTTACTCTAAAACGTAGAAAAGACGCTGTGAGTTTGATAAAAATTTCTACAAAAATGGTGAATATTACAAAACATTCAGCATTTTATTCTCATTTTGAAGTACATCAGTAGTATAAGTAGATGCTTAGTGAGTTTCCGCATGCGCAGTAGGGTCGACCTTGAACGCTCAGGTGTGCTATTGTTGTTTGGCCTTGATATGCGCAGGTGTTGTTCCAAGGTCAAGGTCAATAACTTGGCCTTGAACGCGAGCAGATGTTTCTTTGTTTGGTGATGGCCAGGTGGACGACGCTTATTTCAAGGTTACATTTGCGGTGTATATTTTCAATGAATGCGAGCAGCTGTTTCTTTGTTTGGTGATGACCAGGTGGACGACGCTTATTTCAAGGTTACATTTGCGATGCATATTTTCAATGAATGCGAGCAGCTGCTTCTTTGTTTGGTGATGACCAGGTGGACGACGCTTATTTCAAGGTTACATTTGCGATGCATATTTTCAATGAATGCGAGCAGATGTTTCTTTGTTTGATGATGACCAGGTGTACGACGCTTATTTCAAGGTTACATTTGTGATGTTAGTTTACCTTGAGTTATTATTGGGGTGTAACATGTTTTGGTATGTAGATCGAGTGGGTTGGGTCTAATGTGGTTCGGTATATATGAGGGTAGGGGGAATTAAATTTTAGTATAGAACATTGTGTTGAGTAAAACGGTTCAAGCAAGTTAATTTGAAAGTCATGGCGTACGTGTGTGAAAATTGTGGTAAATCGTTTACCCAGAGTTATAATATGTTACGACATAAAAGAGAATCGTGCGTAGCACGATTTGCAAATATACATGGTGGAAAACAGCGAAAAGTTGACGATGGGGCATCAACATCTGTGGTGCGTACTTGCACTTGCTGCAATATAACCATACCAGCAAATCGAATGGCAGCTCATCAAAGAACAATACACCATAAAAGTAATGCATGTTCACCAATATCAGCTGGTGTTGAACTCGTGTCCAGTGCTTTTAGAAATAGGATTGCCACATACCGTATATCAAGTGATAATGAACATACTGACTATTCATTATTTTTTGACGAAATTAAAGCAAAAGTGTTAGAGGTAGTAAGTGACCTAGTAAGAGTGCGTTGTGCTTTGAAAGTTAATATGGTGGTTGTTGGTCGGTATCTTTTACCAACACAAGATAATATGTACAGTGACAAGTCATTTAATACACGCAATGAAATTGTTACTTCAGGAAGCGATTTGGAAGAAATATATCAATCATTAGTGGAAGCCATGAAGACTCAATCGACTGAGTTTCAGGAAAAAGATTCAGGTATGTTATAAATTAACGACTAAAAATAAAATAAATACTTATGTCACTCTTTCTTGTTTTCGTAGGTTGGGCTCTGGAAAAAATTCTATACCTGGAAGTAAATGTCAACGAGTATAAACCTTTTGGTGGATCTTCATATATAAAGTTACCCCGATTCATCGAATTGAAAAAAGCCATCATCAATGTGATTAATCAAGATGAGTGTTGTTTTGCGTGGTCAATCGTGTCTGCTTTGTGCCCCGCCACTAGAAGGGCATCACAGATTCAATCTTATCCACACTATTCAAGACTGCTGAATTTTACAGGTATAGACTTTCCAGTAAAGTTGCGTGATATATCAAAATTTGAAGAAATGAATAATATTTCAGTTAACGTTTATGGTTTGCAAAAAATTTTCGAAAATAATATGTTAAAGTATGAAGTTGTCGGTCCATTAAGGTATTCGGGTAGAAAACTTAACAGACATGTAAACTTGTTGTTAATAACAAAGGATTGTAGTATTAAAGATGATGATGAGCATATTTGTGATACGCGTTGTTCTAAAAGTCATTATTGTTGGATAAAAGACTTATCGAAATTATGTTCCAGTCAAATTACATCGCGTAGAGATAAAATGTATTTTTGTGATGGTTGTTTGATATATTTTAGTTCACCATCATCTTTGATATCACATCAAAAAAATGACTGTAACCACAAATATTCATTAACACCATCACTAAATTTAAAAATAGATAAATTTGGAAGGAGTGTAAGTGAAAATATATTAAAATTTGAAAACATAGAAAAGCAAATGCGTGTACCGTTTGTCGTTTACGCGGATTTTGAATCGGTGCTTAAACCGCTGGATACTGTGGAACCAAATCCCACAAATTCTTACTTAGTCAAAAGCATCAAACATGAACCATATTCTTTTGCGTATTTAATTAAGTGCTCCTTTGACGATTCGATTTCAAAATTTGAGCTCTACCGGGGAAACGACGCAGCCCAGGTTTTCGTTTCTCGACTTGAAAGTGATTTAAGATCTCTTTACAATACATACTTAAGAGATATAAAAGCAATGGAAACTTTAACGGTGGACCAAATAGCGGAGTTCAATAATGCCACAAAATGTGGTATATGTGAACGACCTTTTGAAAATAATAATTGTAAAGTAAAGGACCACTGTCACATAACTGGGAAAAAAAGACCTGGTGCTGCTCATTCGATTTGCAATTTAAATTATAAGTTACCCAATTTTATTCCAATTATATTTCATAACTTGAGCGGGTACGATTGCCACATGTTTATTAAAGAGTTGTGTCGTCACGGAGACAAGATCGATGTTTTAGCTCAAAGCAAGGAAAAGTATATTTCGTTTACGAAAAGTATTTACGTTCACGATTATGTCGATAATAAAAGTGGGACAATAAAGAAAAAATATTTGAAATTGCGGTTCATCGATAGTTTTAAATTTCTATCAACTTCGCTGGAAAATTTGGGTAATGGATTAGCTGTGGGTAGTTTCAGGGAAACAGGAAAATATTTTTCTGATAATGAGCAGTTTAATTTAATGCGCAAAAAAGGTGTTTTTCCCTATAGTTTTGTCGATTCAATGGAGAAAATGAACCATCCAATTTTACCCACAAAAAATCAGTTTTATGATAGTTTGTCAGAGGAGCACATTAGCGATGAAGATTATGATAGAGCTAAAAAGGTGTGGGACACATTTAATTGTAAGAATTTGGGGGACTATTCGGATTTATATTTGAAATCTGATGTTTTATTACTAACCGATGTTTTTGAACAGTTTCGCGATACTTGTTTAGAAACGTATAAACTGGATCCAGCACAGTACTATACCCTTCCAAGTTATTCGTTTGATTGTATGTTGCGTATTTCTAAGGTAGAGTTAGAGCTATTGACTGATATCGACACGGTTCATTTTTTCAAAAAAGGTATTCGAGGCGGTATAAGTCAGTGTTCAGAAAGGATGCACGCTGCCAACAACATATATGTACCAAACTACGACCCTAACGAACCATCATCTTTCATTGTTTATCTTGATGCAACAAATCTATACGGTCATAGTATGTCGCAGGCATTACCATTTGGCGGCTTTAGATGGTTATCAGAGCATGAAATTTTAAATTTAAATATTATGGATGTGGACGATAATGGTCCAGAAGGATACGTTTTGGAAGTTGACGTTCATTATCCGGATACGCTATATGATGACCATTCCGACTTACCCTTTTTAGTTGAAAATATTGTACCACCCACGGAATCGGCAAAATTTTCAAAGTTAATTCCGAATTTAAACGATAAAAAGAAATACATCATTCATTACCGAACATTAAAACAAGCAATCAATAACGGCCTAATGGTAATGCAAACACACAGAATTTTAAAATTTAATCAATCCCCCTGGTTAAAGACATATATCGACTTAAATACAGATTTGCGCAATAGGGCAACAACAAAGTTTGGTAAAGACACTTTTAAATTAATCATTAATGCTGTTTTTGGCAAGACCATGGAAAATGTGGAGAATCGTAATGATATAAAACTAGTTACCCGATGGGAAAATGACAGGAATAAAATTGGGGCACGAGCATTAATTTCTCGTCCTTATTTTAAAAGTTCAACGGTTTTTAATAAAGAATTCGTTGCCATTCATATGGATCAATGAAAGGTAACTTATAATAAACCAATTTATATCGGATTTTCCATACTGGACATGTCGAAAACAGTAATTTATGATTTTTTCTACTCATTCATTAAAGCAAAATTTGGCAAAAATGCTTCTTTACTGTATACAGACACAGATTCGTTAATATTAAAAGTTTACACCGACAATTTTTATCGCATAATTGCAGAAAATCCGGATAAATTCGATACATCCAATTATACCGAAGGAAATAATTTTAACATAAAAAAAAGTCAGTCAGTAGTAGGTAGAATGAAGGATGAATTTCCAGGTGATCCAATAATAAGTTTTTTTGGTACCGGAGCCAAAGCTTATTACATAAACTCAATCAGTAGCGAAATTAAAAAAGCGAAAGGTATAAAAAAACGTGTAATTGAAAAACAGCTTCACCTGGAAGATTATCAGAATATCGTAGAACGTGGTGGTCAGATATTTCGAAAAATGAAAACCTTTCGAAGTTATAAACACGACGTTTATACCGAAATAATTAATAAAGTTGCTTTATCTCACCACGACGATAAACGTTATATTATACCATCAACAACAAAAACTCTACCTTGGGGGCACCCAGACATAAAGTTTTACGAAACAAACCCTGAAGATAACCTAAATATGTTAATACAAGCTATGCAAAGTTTTTTACCCGAAAATATTAGTTATAATTAGAAAAATGTTGGAAAGTCTATGTTTTAGAAAAATAAAAAAATATTAACTCCAATGTCACGTAGTTTTATTAACCACTATAGTAATAGCAATAGTTGAAATTTTGTAACGCAGGACAGTAAAATACATAGATAATTGTTTCAATAATATGTTGTTTTATTTTACAATATAGTAATAAAGTTACAAAAATAAAAATTAATTAATGTCTTGCTTGTAAATTTCTCGTAGCATCCATTGTCTTCTCAGCATATGAGATCTGCTAATCGGCCCTCGTCGACACATCAGCGTTCCACAGTAATGACACTTAACAATCCTTACTCTCAACAATTCAATGTAACTGTAAGATTGCATGTGGTCAGTCCAAATATATACTTCTCTTTTACAATTATAGCAAACGGCAGAAATTATTATTTGTGCTCCTGAAAAAGTCTCAGCTGGACGATTGTTATCTTGATCTGCAGGCAACATTATAGTTTCTGATAATAGTCATCGAAGGAAAGAGAGTGCCTATAAATATGGGTTGTCTGGATCATATAACCTTGAGAGCACAAACAATAACAGAAGTAAGGACACACGATTACCTTGAAAATATGTCCTTGAATCGCTGTCTAGCCGTTGAACGCAACCTTGTAAGTTGAATGAACTTGTTTGGCCTCCAAAGCATCAACCGTCAGAGAGAGTGGGGGAGTTTATGGTGGGGTGATAAGTATAAATTTGGTTTGCTAGGCAGAGCATTTCATAGTTCGCTAGAACAGTTCGCCAAGTAAATACATTTGTCAGTTTAGTGCAGTGAGTTAGTTAGAAAAATGAATTCCGGTAGTGAGTCGTTGTTAAATGCGTTTAACTTGGATGGAAGTATCCAAGCAGAGTTGATGGGGCAGGAAGTGATTGACCTGCTGACCCCAGGTGTCTTCGAAGAATGGCACAATGACGACGTGCTGAACACTGCGTTTGTGGAAGAAGAAGTAGACGCGAAAAAGGAGACAGTTAATTCGGCGGTTGACTACGTCAACAAGTGGACTGAGGAGGATGGAGGCCGAATTAATATTATAAGTGATGTGGTGATCAAAAAGGCGAGGCGGGGGCCAACATCGAAACTACAAAATCTTCTGACCAAACCCAAGACGGCCACCATTAATAAAGGTGAATTTTATGCGGCTGCCGAGGGCGAGAAGAAGAAGAGGAAATTTCAGTTTAGGCGCCCCACAGTGCCAGTGGAACTACCTGATTTTCTGAAGTCTCCGCCACCACCGAAGCCTCTGTCTCCAATCGTTGTGGTGAATAACGGTCCAGACTCGGCCACACCTGACAATTCACAGGTTGTCGACAAAGGGACCATTGCAACGGAGGCACCACTATCGCCAACAATAGGACGTGGGAAGTGCCGCAAACCGGCCAAGATGCGATGCAAGCGATCGTACGAGGAATCGCAGCAGTCAGCAACAACTGCTGAAGAGCCGGACTGGTTGAACGAGTTTTCGTCGAGCCAAAAGTGCGTCTTCTCCGCGGCATATAGGTATAGGGAACAACTACTGCGCGAAGTAAAAAAGTGTGATAGTGATGAGGCGGACTTTGAAAGACAGATTAATGAACTGCGGGTGAAAGTGGAGCAAACTAAAAGGACAAGGGAGAAGTGCGTTAAAAGACTGGAAGTAATGAATAATTTAGCGTATAAGAAGTAGCTTTAGAATTTTATTGTAAATATAGAGTTAAGTTATTTTTGTAATAGTAATGTATATATAAGTAAAAGAAAATGTTTTTGTATATATGATAATAAAAAAAGAAGTTAAATGAAACAATATTTTTTTATTTCTAAAATAAGTATACGGAAGTTACACACAAAAAATAGTGTGAAAATGCAAAACAGAAAAACGAATAGACGGAAAATGTAGGGCCGTAACTTTAGGTGTGTAATCGTTAGATGCACACAACTTAAGTATGCGATAAAGTGTTATGTCTGTGAAGAGAGGCTATCCGTTACAATGGCTGAGAACATGCATCTTATTTGTAATAAAATGTGAATTTTACTACAAGTAAGATAATAGACCAAACTCTCAGCATACTAGAAATTTAGCTAGTTCTAACGTACGGTAAGAACGTACATGTCTTTACAGAGTAACACAATATTTCCCAAAAGAAATTAATTCTTGAGAAATATCATGTTACATGAGATGTGACATGAATCAACTACAAACTACGATCAAATATTTTGTAGTCCTGAAAAGGACTGATTTTGTCGGGGTAGATCGGGGAGGGCATGGTTCCGGGATCAGTTGGTGGAATCCGCTGGACCATCTTCATCCTGATGGTCCGTGATCCACCAAGTGGATGAATCGGCCGGACCGTCATGATCTTCCGGCGGCGGTGGTGGCACCCAATCGGTACTGGAGTCCGGCTCCATCTCATCAGCCGACAACTCCCCATTTTGCCAATCGATGTTTGGCAATTCCTGACCCAGATCTGCTTCTTCGACTGCCCGCTCATCTTCCCAGGCAATAAACATATCTTCTGCCTCGATGTCTAGAAGTCGTTCGATGTCCAAGAGCCGATCATCCATATCGACATCATTCATGTCGACGGTATCATCGCTAAAAACCGATGAACCGCGACTTAACGGCCTTTCGAAATTCATAGTTATATCTTGGTACTTTAAGATTTAAAAATGAAGTGATTCTGTGACCCGCTCGCAACCGTTTAAATAGAGATAATCTACCCCCTCCACCACTCCATCCCCACCTTTTCACCGCCAACAAACTAGAGTTTATTATACAAATGCCCTCCATCCAAAAATGATACTGGCGGACTTCACTGTCGAAAACTGCTTTTAGTTCGCAAAAATGGTGTAATTGTGTTGTGGAAATGTGACCGACAAAGAAACTTATACTCGATCCGTCTGGACTTACATAATTTCTATCTAATGTCACAGATGTCGTGACATTAGATAAATACAAGTAAGATCAAAATATTCTGTCATCCTGAAAAGGACGGATTTTGCAAAGAAAATTATACTCGATCCGACTGGACTTATATAATTTTCTATCTAACGCCACATATACTATGGCATTAGGTAACTAAAACTACGATGAAACATTCTGTGGTCCTGAAAAGGACCGTTTTTCAAGGTATAATATCTTATTTGTAATCAGGCTCGATTACAAATAAGGCACGCACTCTTATGTTGTAGAGTACCAAGAGCTACTCCACAACCTTTACAATTCGGTATGTGCGCGCGACTACCGAAATCTTGGGTTACATGACCACTGAAGAATTGGTCACCAGCCGACTTGTTTTCCAAGTCGGCATAGCAGCCAATACACCAGCCGTCATCACCCACCTTCACCAGGTTTAAGGTCTTGCACACCCGGCGGGATCGGACGGGGAAAACTTTCCTCTGTCTAAGTGCCCAATTATCCAAATTCCTAGGAGTATCATCGCTTAAGTATCCATCATCATCTGATGATGCCATGTTGAGATGAGCGAATGTAATGAAGTAAGCAGTCGACTCGAGCTGCTTTTAAAGACCTTAGCTCCGCCCCTTGGTGAGTTTGGTGGGAAAGTTAAAACCAATTTTGTTAATATTTTTAGACACTTCCAGTGAAATAGCTCCGCCCTTTGGTGAGTTTGGTGGGCGAGTCAAAACAAATTTTATTAATTTAAGACACTTCCAGTGAAATTGTCGAAAAACTTTATTGGAAAATGTTGTTCGGCCGGCCGCCTACGGCGGCCCTTAGGTCGCTCCGCGACTTAAGCGGCGGCTTCGCCGCCGCGGCCGTCAGGTCGCTCCGCGACCTTAAGCGGCGGCTTCGCCGCCGCGGCCCTTAGGTCGCTCCGCGACCCTTAGGTCGCTCCGCGACCTTAAGCGGCGGCTTCGCCGCCGCGGCCGTCAGGTCGCTCCGCGACCTGACCTATACTATCCCCCCCCCGGGGTGCCGAAGGCGCCCGGGGGGGGGGGGGGGGGGGCGCCTTCGGCGCCCCCCCCCACCCCCAGGCGCCCGGGGGGCCGCCTTCGGCGGCGGCGGGCTTGCTACTTTAATTTGCTTCATCTAGACCCCATCCGCAAGCCGCCGCAAGGCCGCCGCCGCCTTCGGCGGCGGCGGCCTTGCCACTTTGATTTGCATTATCTAGACCCCATCCGCATGCCATGAGAAATCTATTTTGTGCAGCGTCGCCCCCCAACCCCGGAATAACAGTCAAGTTGTACAATTCACATTAGTTTGGACCTGACTATCTTTTCATAGTTCCCTGTTTTCCCTAAAATACATACCTACTCTCTAGGTCTTTTCTTGACCGACCTCTTATTACTTTTAATGACTCAAATCACTCGGGTCTTATTTAAAAACGATTATGCCACCCATCCCTCATGCTTTCGCCCTATTCCCCAATCAAACCGAATCAAACCCAACCCCATAATTCTTGAAATTTTGATTAGTCTGATCATTTTGATCATAAAAAGTTTTATGTCACATGTTCTGAAATGTCCTTGAACTATCAAATAATAATAATAATAATAATATTAATAACAAAATTCTTATTATTTGTATTGGCTAAACAAACCCAAGCAAACCTGAGCAAACCCACAAGTTATGTGCTTGTTGTCATTGCTTTGATCCGAAATAAATATATTTTTGTTATATAAGGGTTAATGTGGTTGCTTTTTTGTTAAAAATATATAAAAATAAAAATCTTAGTGGGTCGACAAATATCGATTTTTAGTTCCAAAAATATACGTCTCGGAAATAACTAAATGAATACAATTTTTAAGTTAGAAAAATAACAATTTTAACGGATCTTGGACCTTTAACTTAAAATACGTTTTAGACACTTCTAGGTAAATTATCGAAAAGAGTTATGCAAAAATGTCAACGTCTATTTTTAAACGTCCTGAAAATGTCATCCTTGGTCATCTTTGCATTTTTTCACCGATTCAGTGTCAAACACAAAGTGACTAAGAATATCTAAACTACGATCAAATCTTTTGTGGCCCTGAAAAGGGCCGTTTTCGCGGTGGGTTGGAGAGGGAAACCTAGAGTGGTTGTTCCCCTCTCGCGATCTGCACCGATCGCGGTGCAGCTCGCCGTCTTCGCACCTCCAGCCGAGTGCTGCGACGGCTCCGGCGACGAGCCGTTAGCTCTTCTAAGAGAGCCGCCCTTTCTTCAGGACCCAGCAGCATCTGTGGTCCTTCCACCACTTCCACGGGCTCTGTTGGAGCCGGCTCCGGTGGTGGTTGCGGTCTTGGGATCGGCTGTACGATAGCCGTTGGCTTATTCGCGTTTTTTAAACGCCAAGCCTCCCAATAGTCGCTAATTTTGGACTCCCTTGTCGTCCTTAACATCAGCCTGTCCCACTTCATGGCTGGTTGAGATATGAAAAATGTGATGGCTGCTCCCGCTTTAAAAGCATTTAGGATGGTGGGGGGTGAGAGTGGGGCTAAACAGTTCTAACATATCCTTTCAAAGTAACAAAATATTTCCTATAGAATAGATTTCTTGTTCGAAATATTTTGTTACACTGAAAGGATTCGTCTGTTTTTGTCATACTTAAGAGCAGGTTTAATATTAGCCAACGTTCTATGTGAAACGACAAAATTCTGATGTATCTTTTTGAGCGTATCAACCCAGAGTGACTTTATTTTTTAAAATATGTTTCTTGATAGAAAGTCATGTCACTTTGAATAACTAGAGGCATATGCGTTCTTATCATACATAAAAACTACAAGCTAAATCTTGCAAATGCTCTTTCTCTCGCTATCTATGTATGATTTAAACACATAATGCATCTCCCACTCAAAGTAACACAATTTTTCCTTCGAGAAATATCTTCCTTAGGAAACATAGTGTTTAACTACAAACTACGATCAAATATTCTGTAGTCCTGAAAAGGACTGATTTTGTCAGGGGGCAGGCAGGGTTGTCGTATGAGGAGCTTTATTTGTAATAGAATTTACATTCTATTGCAAATAAGGCAAGACTGCTGATGAACGACTGTAAACAGTCTCTCCCTACACAAAGCACACCTCGAGTGGTTCCGCCTTTGATCATCTCGCGAACCCACTGTAAAATGAGTTGTGACGAAATGAACATCCATCATCACAGCTCCAAATCCTCTCGTGTAGCAGTGCATACACAAATCTCTAGACCCCCATGAGACGTAGGATTGCATGATGCAATACCTAGGTCTAAGCCTTCGCGGTCTCAGTACAAGCCTATGTTGCACATTTGGTGCCGCGGTCTGCTCGTCGTCACTGGAATATCCATCATCTGAACTTGATGACATCTTGGCTTCGAGTGAATTTAATTTTCTAAATCACGTTCTATATACTTTCTTTTCCCCACCCCTCTCCTAAATTTCTGCCTATTCTTCATCTCTCGACCTTATTTACCAAAGCCCCACATTTGAAGTATTAAAATAAGCCTCAAATATGTCGTATGTAGTAAGAATAAAACTCCAATATGTCGTTTATAAGTTTATTTTAAATATGTAAAGTACATAATTTGGAGAATTACACAACTTCAAACTAATGTATTGATTTGTTAGTAACAGAACCATTAAGTATATTGTAGCTAAAAAATGCATCGTGAATAACTAACGCGTACACTTTAATGTCTTTAGGAAATTTACTTTTGCGTGTTTCGAACTCCAATTTCACGTCCACTGTGGACGTCCTGACGGCTTCTGGTTGGTGACTGCAATCGATTACGAATAACGGATTTTTAAGATAGTCGGCAAAACTCATCATAGGATCGCTCAGTTCTCGCTGGTAGTAGCTAGCTTGAAAATTCTCATAATTATAATAGGCTGCGGCATACAGTTTCTTTGAAAAATCTAAATTCCATCTTTCGTACGGAAATACGGCAGAGTTCAGATAGAGCCTGATATCACTTATATCGGCCGTTGTAAATTGTGTGCTATCTTTTGCTCTGTTGTCGGAAGAGCTAGTTGGTTGAAAACCGATAATCAAATATCTCGGTTTTTCGAGACTCGTGCTAGTTCTTAAGGCCCATACGTCTGACGATGTTTCTCTCAAAGAAGGTAGCTCGTAAAGATCCCATTTACGGTAAGCCATTGGAACGTTTGCGTTACTGCCACCTTTATTCATGCGTGATAATATCTTTAACTTCTGTCGATCGTCTGGAATAATGTGACGAATTTTCCATTCAATTTTTTCAATTGAAATGTCTGCATCTACTTCACCGATATAGCAATTGTTGAAAGTGCGGGCTATAATTAAAATCAACTCTTGCTTGACGTTAAAAATACCCTTTGAATAATCCTCTGCGAAACCCATG
The DNA here is from genome assembly GCA_963971165.1 of Philopedon plagiatum. Taxonomy (NCBI): domain Eukaryota; kingdom Metazoa; phylum Arthropoda; class Insecta; order Coleoptera; family Curculionidae; genus Philopedon; species Philopedon plagiatum. The sequence continues at coordinate 50,190,302 of OZ020197.1, forward strand.
AGATATTTTAGAGGAAGCTTGCCGGAGAACATGTTACTTGTGGAATCTAGTATCCCTTGATTTGCTTCGTCTAGACCCCATCCGCATGCCATGAGAGCTCTATTTTGTGCGGCACCCAATGACACCATAGTTTTCATCGTTGTGGTAATTCCGGGTTTCCGAACGACGGCAACTTGCTCCCCTCCCATTTCATAACGACATTCGTCGAATAGAAAGGCGATGGCATTATTTGATAGATAACATTTTTTACTAACATCTTTGGGTTTAAATGTTCCTTCGATGTAAATGTAACTATCCGATATATCCAAAATGATATCTTGAAAGTGTACAGGTATACGAATTTCATCGTAATTGCGGAATGTTGGAGAACCGTAAGGTTTATATGTGTGTTCTTGAAAACTAATAATGGAGTTATCAAAAATGGGTTCGGTAAAAACTTCGATTTTGTCACTGCTAGCGGCCATCATTTTCTAATTTTTCTCACTTTCAAACCGATCGATTGTAGAAATTTGCAATCTTTCACGGAGAGCTGGCGATTGCTGTGCGGATGTGTTTTCGATCGTCCGTCTGACTTGCGAATGAACCTTGACTGTGTTGTCTGCTTACTTTTATGTCGTTTAACTGAATCTTGAATTGCTGACAGCTTATGCAGTTGACGGTTAAAGCAAAAACCCATTATACGATTTTTTTCAACTCTAGTTTAACTATAATTTTCTCACCTCGAAAATCGATCAAATCACCGCTATCGTCCAAGATGCGTAGAGTAATGTTGTCGATAAACTGACGACCATCCGGCATTATCGGCATATAAATATTATTTTGCGGTTCTTTGGAGATTTTGTAACCGGGTTCGACGTCAATATCAAATTCAAATAACGTATGACTTTCCAAAGAATTCAGGTATGCTCAAGGGCGTAGCCAAGGGAGGGCAGGGGGGGGGGGCACGTGCCCCCCCTGACACGAGCAAAAAGCCAAGATTTACCAATGTGCCATTCAAATTTCCCGTGCTGTCGCAGCTGATTTTCAAAGCGTACTGAATGTAGGGCAGAAGATTCAAAAATCGAAACGTTTAAGAATTTAAAACATTTAAAATAGCTTTCTCTGCAGTTTAAAATCATTGAGGGTGGTTAAATAAAACACTGTTTTTTTTTAAAAAATAAAAAATAGTATTAAATTATTAACATTATATAAAAAGTTTTAATTTATACCAATAGACAGGTACAATCGGTACTTTTATACTACTTAATTACAAATTTTAAAAAATCAGTAGTTTTATGTATACCATCAGTTTATTTCCTCAGATTTTTTTTTCAATCGATCAATTCATCGGCAGCCTCCAATGAAAAACAAGTATTGTTTTTTAATATGTGTTTACAGTACTCCATCGTAGTTATATTCAGGCAATTTATATTTTCTTTAACGACACAAAGTACAAGAAAGAGTAGTACTCGTATCTCGTATCACACTAATTTCATCAATCGAAAAGCCACTAAACTTAATTCATAATATATTTTCAGTCACAATAATTTTTCAAAATTTTTTGTGCGTATTTGGTTTTAGTTTCGTTTTGAAAGTTCGTACTAAAATTAGTGGTTTTTCCAAGATCAGTACTGACGTACTGAATTTGGCCACTTTGTACTGAATTCAGTACAATTGTACCGAAATGGCAGCACTGCTGCATGTGGCGCAAACGTGTGAAGTGGTAAGAAAGCTTTTGCTGTTAATTAATAATAATAATAATAATAATAAATACATTTATTTGTGCCAAAGAAAAATAAAAGTACAATAATAAAGAATTGTAATAACAAGTACAATAGCAATAACTGTAATAGCCAAAGGAATTAAAAATTACGGGAACATACTAGTTGGCACAAATGGGTAGAAATTTTGATTAAAATTAATCATTCTTCCAATCCTACCCCACGCAAATATTTTTTAAGTTTACATTTAAAATTTATATAACTTAATTAAAGGTGGCTGCCGTGCGCTGTTCCTGTTCACTCTGTTTGTGTTCACGCAGATCTCAGATATAAAATAATTATCAAATTGTAATATAATTTTTCTTACAAAATTGGCCTAACAATATCCTATACTATACCTGCACCATAATCGACAATTTTAGCATGATTTCAAATTTTTTAAATTTATTTCAATTTATTTTAAATAAAACCGCAAACTTTTACCGGCTTATTATGAAAACAATTTATTGTTTTTTTTTGCAAAATAATTTGATTTCATAAAATGTTTCGCAAAAATAAAATGTAGATAAATTTTATACATTCTTTTTGTTAAGCGATGTTCTGTTTTAGCAGGTATTCATTATTTTCTTTTTTAACTGATTCGAGTTTCTAATTTGCAATAATAATATGTATGTACTATATACTATACATTATCTATAAATATATATTTTTTTAAATAATGTTTTTTTTTATATTTCTTTACAAAAAAAGTAAAAAAACTAGACTACGTACTACTACGTTGCGTCCTTGGGGGTCCAGAAAATCTGCCCTCCCGGTCACCTAATTCTGCCCCCCCTGCTCAAAATCCTGGCTACGCCCTTGGGTATGCTCCGGAAATTATATTACAATCCACACGTACGATGCGCACTTTCATTATGTCCACGATGGTACTTGATTCGTGTCTTTGTCCACCTTGCAGCAACACAGAGCCAAATCCGAGCACTTTGCCGATACTGTTGCTACCTCGGAAATCGATGCTATATTTTGACTTTAGCTCACATTTTAACGTATTATTATTGGCTGTTAATGAAAATAAATCGGTACCAACTTCATTGCATGACTCTTTTAAAGCGGTGTACATGGCTTTTGCTATTTCATTAATTTCGTAAGCTCCTGGTGGAATCCTTACATACTTTGGTATCGCTGTTTTCAAATGGCTGAATGAATTATTGCTTTCGTCGATATTAAAAATCGAATTATATGTGTAAAATCCCAGCAGTGCAACTCCATATTTGTCTGTTGTATTTAACTCGATGGGTGGGTAAAAATCCGCACTTAAGACACTTCAATGTCCTGTTAGAGTGAATGTGTAAGACATGACTGACCACGAAACTATTTGTGTAGCTATTTTATTGCTGTTTGCAACAGTTAAATGGATTTAAGCTGAAGCGTTGCTTTATTCCTTTGGACGTTTTTAAACTGTTTTCTGCCTTTATATTCACATCGTTAATTTTGCAATAACAACAAAATATTTTTTTTGGTATCGGTCCATCGCCCTCATCCGAATCTGAATTATTGCTATTATAATGTTCGAAACAGTATTGATATTTCAATATATCGACGTCACTTTTTAGGTGATTAGGTAACCTATCCCAAACTAGTGCTATTTCATTTGGAGCTAATGCGATCAACACTTCTTTGGGCGTATTTTCTAACTGTTCAGCTGTCATTTTTTGTAATCCTCCGACTTCACGATATGCTTTAAGTGATAGCAACATTTTGGTGTAGTTGTCACGTTCCATTTGGGGTGTCAAAGACATACTTTTTACGATTGTAAAAGAAACTTCAAACACAAATGTCCACACCAGACTGTTCCAAATTCTTGTTGACGGTCGTATGTATAGTAAATTTTCGTCGTCGCTTCGGAACCCATCTGCAGATATCGTACCAATTCCATAGGTGGGGGTAAATCACCGAAACTATCGTAGTATGTTACATCAGAATTGCTTTTTCTATATGCTACCCAATGAGTCCCTACACCCGACATACTATCCAAATTTATAATGGCGGCCTCATAACGTTTGGGACCGCGTACAGGTAATGAATCTCTCATATATACGCCTCGAAAGTGTGGTATTTTCATTTTTAAGGCGTACTTTTCTATATCAATATTGGATAGTGGTCTTTGAGGTAGGGATTCTATTAGTTTTTTGATTTCTTATTTTTGCCGTTGTTTATAAATAATCCCAAACCTGTGCGATATGGTTTCAAATATAATCCGTTTCCTCTTGAACTTAGATGTAAGCCGGTACCTATTTTTTCTGCAGTCGACTTTTTTACTGCTTTTACGGCACGCACGATGCCTGCTGCACCACCTGCTAATGAACCTAAGGCCGATAGTCCTGCAAATTTTGGTATTAACGGTAATATCCCCCCAGTCTTCGGAATTGGAATGATTCTAGGCGTGCGAATTTTTCGTTTGCCACCGGCTATTCTTAGGGATTTACGTGCAGCTACTGCAGCTATTTTCGATGCTTTCATGATATTTTTCTCGATAAGTTTTTTCCCACCAGCTTTTAACAATTCTGATCGAACGGGCCGTCTAATAGATGATCCAAAAGCTACTTTGTGTACTCGCTTATGTTTACCGACGCCATTACCTTTAGTGTGGCGGCGGCGGCGCTGGAAGCGACGTTTACCTCTAGTGGATGCTTTTCTCGATTTTGATGATGATACACCCATACCAAAACGTTGTTTCGCTTTCATAATGTTGGTTACCAACCAAGCTGCAGCTTTTTCACTAGCGCTAGAGTCTTTAGATTTTACTCTTTTCCACGCGCTTTGCTCGAGTTCCTGATCTGCTTGGTGGCGAGCACTTAAATTTTCACTATTACGCAAATAGGCTAAGCTAAATCGTGTTTTTTGCATGCGACATCCAAAGAATTAATTCCTTGATCTCCTCTTGCCACACGTTTTACTACTTTCGTCCCGGGCCCACAATACTGATAGCCGGGAATGTGTAACTCGAACGGTAGCCTATTAATTACTGAATTAACAATACCGCTTCCAGTCTTACTTGATAAACGAGACCGTCTACTTCGTCTGACGAGCGACATCTGAATGATAGTTTACGTGAAAGTTCAGTATAAAATATAGATTTTGTTAAGATGCGTATCGTCAATCTTAAACAAAAACTTCCCGTCGATAATCTCGATGTAAAGGTCGGATCTGGACTAGAACAAAAATTATTTAAAAGACATGGTCCTTTGCTACCGTCATCTATTCGTGGATTATTAATAGGACCTTCAAACTGTGGAAAGACAAATGTTATGATTTCGCTGCTTACTCACCCCTCGGGACTGCGTTTCGAAAATGTTTATATCTACTCAAAGTCGCTCTATCAACCGAAATATGAATATTTAAAGAAAATTTTATCACCAATCAAAGGTCTTGGCTACTACGCTTTTAGCGACGCAAATAACATTGTGGAACCGTCAGATGCTAAACCTAATTCAATATTTATTTTTGATGACGTTATGTGTGAGAAACAGGACGTTATAAGATCGTATTTTAGCATGGGACGTCACAAAAATGTGGATGCCTTTTACTTGGCGCAAACGTATTCTCGTGTTCCTAAGCAGCTCGTCCGGGATAATGCCAACTTCATTATTATGTTTAAACAAGATGAGATGAATATGAAACATATATTTTCCGATCACGTTTCACCCGACCTGACGTTTACACAATTTCAAGAGATGTGTGCTAAATGTTGGGATAATAAATATGGTTTTTTAGTTATTGACAAGGATAGTGATGTAAATTCGGGCAGATACCGCAAGGGATTCGATAGTTATATATTCCTATAATAATAACTTGGATAATCATTTCATCGTTGAACGGTGCTTTGAAAGCATCATGAATGAAGAAATCGAATTAAAACGAAAGCTACTGGAAACTACAAATGCGGTTAGAAAAAAATTTAAACAAATTAAAGCAGCTAAAGTGCAGAATGAACATGATTTGGAAAAGTTTTATGAACCAGTTTCTAAACCACTAGAATCTATATCTAAAGCCGTAAAGCAGCAGCAGCAACAGTACGCAACTAAAAAATCAAGTACTACGACTAAACCACAAAGTCGGAGTAGCAGCAGCAGCTCGGTGGGAATGGCGAAAATGTTTGAAGAACATCCAACAGAAGCGGATTTTGAAACATCTACACCGATTTCGCAAAAAACACAAATTCCTACACCAAAACGTGGAAATCGTGAGTCACTGTTCGAAACCCCTTCCCCATCAACGATAACATCATCTTACACATCACCACACACATCCAGTGGTAGCAGTTCAGCCGCAAAAACAATTCAAGATTATTTAAATGGATTAAAATTGGAGCCATCTCATTATGATACCGTGTATGGTGTACGCTTTGGTAAAAAAGAAAATAAATCAACAAAATATATTGGCAACTTGGTGGTTCGTTTTCTAACAAACGGAACGATGGTGTTATACAGGAACAAAACAAACATTGCTGAATTCGATGGAACGGCTGAGCTTTACGATTTGATTTTTCTAAAAAATCCAGCATGCTTAGATAATGAAGACGAAATTAGTCTAGATGTACTTCGAAAATACCAAACCATTTTGAAATTGACGGATGCGGCCTACGACGGTTATGACAAGAAACGTGGTTTAAGGGAAACCCGATGGAGAAAATATTTACGAATCATAAAACCGCTAATTATGGGAACCAAACTGGGTGGTGGTGGTGTAGGAAGAAAAAAAGGCGACAACAAAATCCAACTACCAGCAAAAAAGCGCCTATCGTCGAAATCATCTCAATATGTTTATTGGAATAAACCTAAGGAGTTAGTGGATAGATTACGATTATTGTGGGGGTCAAAAGTAGCTGGACATACCGGACATGATAATGAGATTATGTCAATTATGGAAGAGCTTCGAGAAGAAGGAATAATATATTAAGTTTTGCACGTAGTTGCCATCCTCAGTGTCTGATAAGACGTGGAACCTGATAATATGGATCCTAGCCGAGAAAAAATTAAAGTCGTAAATGAATTACATAGGACAGCAAGAAAAAATTTTGTTAGAAGACGTACGGTCATAAAAGGATATCGAGATTTGTGGCAAATTGATTTGGCGGAAATGCAGCAATATGCTACTGACAATGATGGATACCGTTACATTGTTGTATGTATAAATTGTTACTCCAAATTCGTGTACACCAAAGCAGTTAAGAATAAGACCGGTGTTGAAGTTACGAATGCCATGAAAAGCATCATTGAAGAAGCATCATATGCACCAAACAATTTACAGAGTGATCAAGGAAAGGAATTTTATAATAGCACCTTTCAAGCACTCATGAAAAAATATAATATAAACCATTATTCCACATATAGCACGAAAAAAGCGGCAATTGTTGAGCGTGTTATAAGAACTTTGAAAAATAAGTTATATAAACAATTCTCGGCTAGAGGTTCTTACAGATGGTTACAAATATTACCAGCTATAACGAAGACCTATAATAACACTAAACACCGCACCATTGGAATGAAGCATAACAGTGTAAAAGAGGATACCCCTATTAAAGCATATGACTATTTGAAAATTGTTCCGAAGAAAAAAAAATTTCATTTGGGTGACGTTGTTCGCATTAGCAAGTACAAAGGTGTATTTGACAAAGGATATACGCCTTCGTGGTCAACGGAACTGTTTGAAATAGCAAAAGTTAATATTACAAATCCACCTACATACTTGCTACAATCATTGGAAGGTCAACCTATTAAAGGATGTTTTTACGAAGCAGAACTGCAAAAGACAGCTAGCCCTGGTGTTTATTTAGTTGAGAAAATTCTTAGAAAACGCAAGAACAATCAAAACGATCAATTGTTTGTAAAATGGTTAGGTTTTCCAAATCAATTTAATTCTTGGATAGACAAATCAGATATTGTATAAATATTATCAAATAGGTTTTACGTTACGTATGTATGCATTATAAATAATAAAAATAAATATTGCTTTTCATAATTATTCGTTTTATTTTCAATTTAACAGTATAATTATGTTTTTAAATAGAACTTTATCTAGGTTGGTTTCCATTTTGGTTTTTTTGGATCCTTTATCTTCGCTGTAGTATACCGTGCAGCAAGTGAGTGAATTTGATACATTTTTTCCTTAAGGTACGTAATTTTGGTCTCATCATCTTCAAACATTTTTTGAAAAACCGGTACTAGCACATTACTAAGTATGGTATTTATCTGCGAACCAAGTTGATGAACTTCCGTAAGGACATATTCTTTGGTAGCAGCATCATTATCATTTATCGGTTGGGCAACATTCCTTAATAATTTTCCCTCTATATCAAAATGTCCATCTGAAGTAAGTTTAAATCCGATTCCGGGCAACCCTCGCGATAAGTTGTTACAAACAGGAGTTTTCTGTCGACCAAATTTATCAATTGTGTTGTTAACACGACCCATTTTAAAGTAAAACTAATTCACTCTCTTTATGTTCAGCCTATATATAAATGACATAACTAATAAAAATTCATTTTACAATACACCATGAAGCAAGTAAGATTTGACGAAGAAAGAAATATTATCCACCGTATGTCTGTTTGGTGTTTTGCATATAGACAAGCCAGACAAAGTAATTTTCAGCAACTAATACTTGATAGATATCGTTTTCAAAGGAGAATTGGAAAAATGGATGTAATGCTAGCGAGGATTTTAGAACGGAACCACAGAAATAATATATATCAAGAGCGATTTGTTAATTCAAATGTATGGTGAATAATAAACATATTTAGTACAAAAAGATTTTTATTAAGATTTAAATAATACATCCACACTATCATTAGAAAAACGCACTTATTCACATAAATTTAAAATTACATGACTATCATAAGAAACTTTTACACTATATCTAAATTGTCTCTATTTTTCGGAATTACCAGCGCTGCCCTTCTTGGTCGAATTCCATGGTCTCACTATTATTACGTTCTGATGAACCTCCTCCCCCTACTCCTCCTCCTCCTCCTCCTTCTAAGAAAACAGGACTTTGAGGTGATTCGTTAATTATTTCGAGATCTTCAAAATTGCTTGAAGAAGTCCAACGCTGCCCTTCTTGACTGAATTCCGGCGTATCGTGATTATTATGTTCTGATGAACCTCCCACTGAGACAGCGAGACTTTGCAGAGATTCACTAGAATTTTCACGAGATATTTGTTGCGGTGATTTCATCCCATGTTTCTTATGGTACTCATTTTGACACCATTCACAGAAACCCATTATTCCACTAATAAATTCCCAATTTTCGCAATTGGCACACATCTGACGACCGTTTACAGAGAATGGGCGAACAACTGCAATTTGACGTTCACTTTTTGGTGACTGCATTTTGAGGAAATAAATTACTATGCAGTATTCTGGAAGTACTGAAATGCAGACTGAAACAAGAAAGTTTTGTGCCTCTATTTGTATCTGTTAGGTGACCTTCAAACCCCTCCACTCTCATATCCCATGTAAAATCGAGGTCACCATACACAGAATAGACTTGTTTCTTTATCTACATGCGCGTAATACGTATACGCTGAATAGCTTTTTCTTGATTCAACAATTTTGAATCGATTTCCTTAAGTCTTTTTGTAACAGATTGCAAAAAATCTTCATTCGCCTCTTCAGCAAGCTTTTTATTCATTTCATTAAGTTCTTTTCTAACATATTCCAAAACATCATTATTCACTAATTCACTAAGTTTTTTAATAATTTCACGCCTTTGTTCAAGAACATATTCCTGATTAGCGGCATCCCCAGGATTCTTTGGTGGTGCTACATTAGTTAGAGATTTCCCTTGTATATCATATTGACCATCATCGGTCAATCTAAATCCAACTCCTGGTTGTCCAACAAGAACAATGTGATTTTGGTCATTAAATTTTTGGCGCCCAAATTTATCAATTGTGTTGTTAACACGACCCATTTTCAGCTTAAACTGATGTGATTTTTGTGAAGGTTGCCTATTTATAAAAAAATTAAACAATAATTTAGGTACTTAATCATTTATTTAACATCTCATGTTATTATATTATACAATGAATTAAAGATTTTCTTCATCTTCTTGAACACACTCCATTTCGTCATCGCTAACAGTAGCCAATGCTTTACTATCAACTTCATTGGTGACTGCTTTATTTCCAAGGTCATCAAGAATAGTGGTATCATCTGCGGGAGCCAAACCATATTTTGTAGCTAATTCATCGGGTAAATGAGGCACTTCGAATAGGTAGCTTCCCAATTCTTCATTTATCATTCCAGCGCAAAATTCGTCCAGATCAATGGTTCCATATAGGTATTTCTCGCAAGTATGTGCTCCAGCCGTGAAATTTACGGCGTCTTTCATATACTTCCTATACTGACTTTCACTAAAACCCATATCGGATTTACCATAATTTGCAAAGTGTAGTATTTCTTCAGCCAGCTCTCTTAATTTACATGATAACCAATTAATGTACATATCTCGATTTTCAATGACAGCAGGGCAGTCACACATCTTAAATAGAAAATAATGGATATGTGATTGTGTGTGACTGTGTGTTTTTCGATATATACTTAACAAGAACTATTTTATTACATTTTAAATCAACATTAAAATAGCCTAATCAACAATATATTACAAACAACCAAAATTTAACAACGCTCTAGTATTACCTCCAGAGAATACATGTGAGCTTTGCCCCAAATAAGTTAAGGTGTACTGATCACCGGAGTTATTCATCATTTCAATAGTATCCTCTGTCAGAATTTCAGCTACGCGTGATGGTAAAAATGTTTCAAATGTTGCTTGATGTGTTGGATCAAACAATGTGACGATAATGGCTTTTCCAAAACGTGAAGTCAAAGAATTAATTTTTTTTATCATATAAATTTTGCCCACCGTTAATGTAGAGAATTTTCTACGTTCCAGAAATTGAATATCTTGGTTTATCATATTATTAATTTCGGCTATGGTCTGCTTTGAAATGCTCATGATTTAAAATACAATAAAAACAATTACTGTCAAGTACCTTGAATAAATACTTGTAGAACACACCACAAACACAATACTTTATATGCCAAAGCAACAGTTAACGCATACGATGTATGAGTGACAATGAAAGCTATTTTCGAAATGAGCCATATTTATTAGGAAGTAATCCAAGGTCAAGTATTTATTTATGGTGGGAGGAATACATCCGACGACCTCGAAAAATACAAAACAAATGTAACCTTGAAATAAGCGTCGTCCACCTGGTCATCACCAAACAAAGAAACATCTGCTCGCGTTCAAGACCAAGCAAATGTAACCTTGAAATAAGCGTCGTCCACCTGGCCATCACCAAACAAAGAAACATCTGCTCGCGTTCAAGGCCAAGTTATTGACCTTGACCTTGGAACAACACCTGCGCATATCAAGGCCAAACAACAATAGCACACCTGAGCGTTCAAGGTCGACCCTACTGCGCATGCGGAAACTCACTAAGCATCTACTTATACTACTTACATCGTGCCACTCAGATGCCTTTATCGAACATTTACCAAAGTGAATGGTAATTTTTGTTTTTAATTTTTCTCTATGTAATCGAAAAATAAGAAACGAAACTTTATGGTAAAAATTCATTTTTCACTAAAAACTGGTTTTTAAATTGACAATAAGTTTAAACACTATTATTTATAATTTTTATTCTATTAACGTTTTATTTACCCTAATTACTATCGCAATCCCTATGTTAAAGGAGTTTAAAGTAAAAAAGGAATGAAAATGAATACTTATAATTTATATTTATAATAAAATTTAGGAAGTGACTCCGCAGCCGGCGCCGATTCCCAAAATGTTGATGCATGGAGACCGGCGCCGGCACCCGGGTACAATCAGCGACATACATACTTTGGACTAGCAACGCTTGAACCAAGAATGACTCCTTCTCCGACCGCGCGCAGTGCCACAGGAACGCATGCGCAGTTAAAAGGTTACAGGACGGGTCTTAATATTTGTGTATGGTGGTAGGTATCAGTTCACATAGAACACATATTTATGAAAGATTTAGTAAATTTTTAGTTTAATACGCCGATGTCCATGTAGAAATACTTATTGTAATAGGTTGAAAACTTAAAAAATATTTTTCAAAAAGATATGGATGTTACACGCGTAAATTGAAACCATGAAAGCCTGCTGTATGGATCCGGCAATCGCAAAGCGAAATAAAGGTTGCTAGCAGATTTCCATCAGCGAAAAGGTCGACACACCGCAAGAACCCTTTTACAGTCTAGATTCAACAAAGTAAATATTATGTTTACGTGGAAATACGGCGACATGGTTGCTTCGTGACGCCAAATTGAGACATGCCTTCGATGCACCCTTTACCTACTCCAGAATGATACTAAAAACGACGTGAGCACGCGCGCACGAGCCACGCCGTAGCATTTAGCGCAGTGTTGCCAAACCGACAGGGAATAAAAGCCGTGAAAGCCGTGGCGGAGGAAGACATTTGTTTATTCACGGTTTAAATATTTAAACACGTATTTTTGGTCGACTCAGCGGCAGTTAAAATACCTTTGTCATTTTTAGCATATTCATAAAACCGTTGACAGCTTTCCTTAAAATTAAAATATATTAACACTTGTGAATGAATCAAATCCCTCCATTTTTTAAAATGCTACTCATTTTTTTACCTTCATATTTAGCCTTTTTCCTGAATTAATGGCCAAGTATGCGTTTGGAGTTTTTAAACGAAAAAGTTGTATTTCTATATGAGCGGCAGTACAGTAAACCCGTGGCCGTACCTTCGGTTTGAAAAGCCGTAAAAACACGTCAATTGCCGTGTCGTGGCAACACTGCTTTAGGGAGACGCGCTGACGCTATCTGCAGTGTTGCCAGAAGTCATTAAAAAAAAACTTGAGAGTGCTTGCGACGTAACCGCCGAAATTCGTGATAAATCTCGAGCCTGTAATGATTGCACCGGAAGTAAAAATAACAGGATTAAATAATCTTATTCTACTATCATTTATTTTAATAAAACTGAACAAAAATTTACGATATCAAAATATTATTAAACAAATTTACAAACTTAAACAAATATCTATCACTTTGTGCTATAAAAAACGAACTATTTTTTTATAAATAAAAGTGTAAAACTAACACAAAACAAAGAAAAAGAAAGAAGTTATTCATCTGTATCACTGGAGTTTCCATCTTATTTTTATCTGAATAAAATACGTGACCACAACCTAACCTTTTAATCGTATTATTTGTGATACAAAAATCGTAGCAATTTTTGTCTCGTGACAAACTTTTGGTATATAAAATGCCTTCTATTGTTTTCACTTTAGGTTTGTTGCGTAGTTGAGTTTTGATTAAACAAATTTGAAAAAATGTTCTCTCTACTGCTGCTTTCGAGTGTGGTAAGCAAAAAATCTGAAAAACAAATCTAAAGACCCGCAAATTTTGGAGAGTCATCTGCTATTTTTACTAATGAATTTTTTTTCCAAAACACCAAGGTATCGTTATCAAAATTGTTTAGTGGGATCTTGACATTCGCCATTCGTTATTCAGATTTTGGATTAGGTATATTGGAACTATTTGAACTACGTATATTGAGAAAGTGCAATGTGAAAATAGAAACAGAGCTTCAAACCTCAATTGCAATCAAATTGCAATTTGCAAAGATCAATGTCGTGAGATTCGCTGATTGATATTTCTATAAAGGTAAAAATCGTGAGATTTTCACTTGATTCATGGGATCGGGAGAAATAACCGAAATCTGGCAACACTGGCCCACGCAAGCAGCCCGTACGAAGCTAACCGAAGCAGACCGAGAACGGACTTCGGCTGCTGCTCCGTTCCTGAACCTAGATTTGTTCGTTGCATAGATAAAGCTGTGTTGATTTGAATTTACTGGCGGACGAACCCGTCTCGTGGTTAAGAATACTATCCTTTTTTAACTACGTTATCTAAACAAGGAGAGTGCGCTGACCGACTGGAATCGGTTTGTCGTTGATGAATTCGGGAAAAAGACTATTCGTATACTGCGCATGCGTTCCTGTGGCAGAGATTTCGCCCATAGTGGAGTTAAATAGTTCTGCGCAACCTATGTATTTTATGAAATATCAGCAGTCCAAGTATGTATGTCGCTGGGTACAATTTCTCGGATGCCGGCGCCGCACAGTGTTCAAAATTGATGAAAACATGATCGAAATTAATTACGTCTAAATTGTAAATCCAAGCTAACTGAAAAGTTGAATTATTTGATATATACTGTAGAATGAATATAGAAAAATAATGTTTTGATTTTTTTTTGGAAGTTTTGAATGAGGGGCGTTCTTTCCGGTTCCCACCCCTTAGAGTGTAAAATATTTTTAAAAATGTAAATATTTAAGAGCTTTAATTCCTCTGTTATTTAGCTAAGAAATGTTTTAGAAAGGCATTTAGTACGGTTTATATTCCTTATCCTTTTAAGTATTGAGAGGAGGTGACTTAAATGTAAACAAGTTTTTGCTTAATTATCAGCACCTTTTTATTGTAGGTGGCAGTATTACTATTTTATTTATACAAGTATAAAAATTAAGCATCTGAGTCCTCCGATATTTCTTCCCCATCGTTTTCATCGTCGACATATTCATCCTCTTTGAGTTCAAGTTTTTCCGTGTCTGTAAGGTCCAAAGGAAGCATGCTCTGGTCTATTTTTTGATGGGTTTTTTTGAGGGCTGCAACGAAGACAGAAGTGGATCTGAACTCAATAAAAGTCTATTGAATAAGTCCTCATTGATTTTACTAGGACTGATTTTTTGTGTGTGGCTGTCACGGTATTTCCTTATGTCCTTATTTTTTGACTCGTGTGCCTCTTCTGACAGTTCACCGATGGGCAGTAGGGCTTCCTTAATGACCACAGCACCATGCATGAGAATTTTATGTACTGAAGGTGGCATATAGTACCAGTTGTATAAGGATACATATAATTCTGCAGTGGCCGTACAATATTCTTCAAACTTGCCAATATTAATAGAATATCCACTATTTAACACACGCAAAATGACACCAAATCGTTGAATCAGTGTCTCATCTATACCTAAAAGAAATGGTAATATGAATTAATTATATATATATATATATATATATATATATATATATATATATATATATATATATATATATATATATATATATATATATATACAGTGACCGGCAAAAAGTTCGCAACATATGGGAAAAATTTTTATTAGGTGAGTATTGGAAAAACTTTTCCGGGGGATCGGTTCTGCATGTCCGATAACCTAAAATCGATTTTGACATACGTCACGTGACCACTGGTATAGCGTCAAATTAAAAAAAAAATTGTTAATTTACAAAAAGTGAGGTTAGTTGACGAGATATCAAAAAAAGTTATTTGAAAAAATTGCTTAGAATTAAATTCTAGGTCCTTGTGCAAAATTTTAAGATTTTATTTAAAAAAATTGGAAAACTCAATTTTTTTTAAATATTTTTTTATCGATTTACAAATTTCCAGCTTTTTTCGTTTAGATAGCTTGGCTAATGTAAAGCCCATGTATCTGGATGAAAATAAACGAATGTAGTAGTTTTTTCTACAATTGACAGGACAAAATTAAAAAAAACAGGGTTTCGCCGGACGCTAGCTGTTGCAATGATTTGTATCTAGCAGCAGTGTCAAAATTTTAGAGACATTTCAATGAGATTACATTGAGAAAACCTTAATCGTCTTAAATATATCTGAAGTTCGACTTTTTGTAAAGTTAAGGGGAGTAAAATAGATAATAAACAAAAAATTACCTGTTTATTTAATCGAAATTTCATAAACGAAAACCAATGTAAGAAAAACTTAAAAGTAGTCAAATTCTGTACTAACAACATAAAAAATCATTGTTTTTCCTTGGGTGCACAAAATTTAAAACTCAGTATGACCACCATTTCTCTCCATACATACTATTGTTCTCGAGCGCAACTCTCGATTAACATTTCGGAGCATTTTACGATTTATTTGCAATACACAATTTCTAATGACATTCTCTAAATTTTGTATATTCCTAAAGGGTCGATGTTTGTACACAGAGTTCTTTAGGTATCCCCACATAAAGAAATCTAACGGAGTCAGATCTGGTGATCTCGCAGGCCACGGATTTTCAGAAAACCGTCCTATCCACTGGTTTCCAAATTCTTGATCCAGCCATCTCTTCACCTCATTTGTGGAATGAATGCTAGCTCCGTCTTGTTGAAAGTATAAATTTCTTCTTTCGGCTAATGACAAATTGTCTAAAAAGTCAGATATCTCAGTTTGTAGAAATTCTAAATATCGTTCTGAATTTAAATTGTCTCTAAAGAAAAAAGGTCCCACTATTCTGAGGTTGAAAATTCCGCACCACACATTAACCTTAAAACTATATTGGTCTTTACTCTGAATTACAAAGTCTGGGTTTTCGGTGGCCCACCATCTACAGTTTTGTGAACTGACGGTTCCGTTAGAGGTAAATGTAGCTTCATCCGAGAAAAGAACGTTCTTTGGGAAATTAAAATCTTCCTCAATCATACCCTGGAACTAGGCACAAAAATCGAAGCGGGCGTCATAATCCCTATCTTTTAATACTTGTACAAATTTAGGTTTGTACGGATGAAATTTGTTTCTTTTTAATATCCTCCGCACAGATCTTTCGTGAATGTTAGTGATCTCCGATATTTGACTAACTGCTAATTGGGGTGTTTCTGTGATCGACAAACACACATCCAGAGAACCTTCGTCACCTGTTACCGGTTTTTCATAGGAAACTTTATACTGATTTTCTACCGATCCCGTTTCTTTAAATTTATTGACTAGACGAGATACTGTGGAATAATGGAGGGATTTATCGGGGTGCCTCTCATTAAAAATTGCTGCTGTTTCTCTATGGCTTTTGTACCTAATTATCTCCAGAAATTAAAATAATTTCTATCTTTTCCTGAAGAAGTAGTGTGGGTGCCATTTTAAGGAATAAAATATTAATAAACTTATGTAAAATATCAAACTTAGTAAGATGCGAGACATAAACCAATGACATAGGTTGAAATCAAACAAATTATAATTTGTTTGACATTTTTCTGTTGTTTTTAACCTACTAGATTATTTGGTTTTTAATTTCAGAGCCTGCTTTGGTAGTTTTAAGTACAACTAAATAGACCTGGTTGTTAAATTTATGTGCGAAAAATCTTAATAAAATCTTGATACAGTCATTTCATTAGATTCAAACCATTGCAACAGCGAGCGTCCGGCGAACACCTATTTTTTCGATTTTGTCCTGTCAATTGTAGAATTGTAGATCTGACTCCGTTAGATTTTTTTATGTGGGGATACCTAAAGAACCCTGTGTACAAACATCGACCCTTTAGGAATATACAAAATTTAGAGAATGTCATTATAAATTGTGTATTGCAAATAAATCGTAAAATGCTCCGAAATGTTAATCGAGAGTTGCGCTCGAGAACAACAGTATGTATGGAGAGAAATGGTGGTCATACTGAGTTTTAAATTTTGTGCACCCAAGGAAAAACAATGATTTTTTGTGTTGTTAGTACAGAATTTGACTACTTTTAAGTTTTTCTTACATTGGTTTTCGTTTATAAAATTTCGATTAAATAAACAGGTAATTTTTTGTTTATTATCTATTTTAATCCCCTTAACTTTACAAAAAGGCGAACTTCAGATATATTTAAGACGATTAAGGTTTTCTCAATGTAATCTCATTGAAATGTCTCTAAAATTTTGACACTGCTGCTAGATACAAATCATTGCAACAGCTAGCGTCCGGCGAAACCCTGTTTTTTTTAATTTTGTCCTGTCAATTGTAGAAAAAACTACTACATTCGTTTATTTTCATCCAGATACATGGGCTTTACATTAGCCAAGCTATCTAAACGAAAAAAACTGGAAATTTGTAAATCGATAAAAAAATATTTAAAAAAAATTGAGTTTTCCAATTTTTTTAAATAAAATCTTAAAATTTTGCACAAGGACCTAGAATTTAATTCTAAGCAATTTTTTCAAATAACTTTTTTTGATATCTCGTCAACTAACCTCACTTTTTGTAAATTAACAATTTTTTTTTTAATTTGACGCTATACCAGTGGTCACGTGACGTATGTCAAAATCGATTTTTAGGTTATCGGACATGCAGAACCGATCCCCTGGGAAAGTTTTTCCGATACTCTCCTAATAAAAATTTTTCCCATATGTTGCGAACTTTTTGCCGGTCACACATATATATATATATATATATATATATATATATATATATATATATATATATATATATATATATATATATATATACATATATATATATATATATATATATATATATATATATATATATATATATATATATATATATATATATATATATATATATATATATATATATATATATATATATATATATATATATATATATATATATATATATACCCTTAACTTGAGACATCATTACTAACCCGTAATTTGTGACGATAAAGTTGGATTTGAAAAGACTCTTCGAGCAGTGTTACCATTATTAGTGGATCCAGCTCCTTGTTTAGGTATATCCACTAGGAGTCCCATTTTACTTCTAAAGTCTTGCTGAATTTCCTTTTTTCTTGAATCATACGCGGCTTTCTTCTCTTTTGGTACCTACAAAAAATATTGTGTGTACTCGTCTTACACCTTAAGATAAAACATGCTTACCTTCCAACTTTTGATTTCAAGCCTGTAAGCCACGTGTAAAAGCAGTGGCGGTCCCAGGGGGGGGGCGGTGGGTGCGATCGCCCCCCCCCCCTTACCCTCTTAACCCAAGACACTATTTTTAACGAATGAAGAAATAATTAATAAATGATCGATGTGGGTAAAACAAAAAATTTAAAACCGTTGGTGCAGGCAGTACACGTCTCTAGAATTGACTGTGGCCTAGATAAAATTGCATGCATGTCTTTGTCTGCATACGGTGGCATGAGTCACCACACAGGTCGGCATCTTTGTGAACTTTTGGCGCTGCTGCTGGTCGTGTGCAAGGCCAGCTCTGTCCGCACACTAGCAAGGGACTTCCCCTACAGTTCAGAGTGATTTTGATTTATTGTTAATTTTTATAATAGTTTGAGTTCCGAATCCTCCACTGAGAGATTATTATTGGCGATTTTATAAATAAAGTAAGTATTATTGGGTCCAGAGTAATTTATAACTACACTTAAACCTCTCAACGAGGAACCTCTGTACAATGCGGACGCCGTGTTTACAAAATAAAGCCGCTAGATCTTTTTCCGGAATTATTATTACATCTCAATATCAAACAGAGCCAGGAACCTCTTATTATTGAGCGGTTATAGTGTAACACTAAATAATGAAATGCACTCATTAGCTTTCCCTTTGTCTCTTAAAAAGTATTGATATTTAACAGCATATATTTGTATTTGTAAACCATTTAGTTTGCTTTGCTTATTATTTTATTTTTTTTTTAATTTCAAGCAATGAACTAAAAAATCAAGTAGTAGTAAGTAGGTTAGTAGGTATTTTTTTTTAGATAAAAATATTCATGAAGCGGCAAAGTTCCATTATTAGTTTTTTAAAATCAAAAAAATCAAATGCTCAGTCAGTGGAGTCAGAAAATATAACAGGTCCTGATAAAAATGCCTGCAATGAAATTTCCTTGGATGATGAAACTTCGCATGTGTCATCTTGCAGTAAAAGTCTCCTCCCTCAAGAGAATGAACCTTCGTGCAGCAAAAATTCTTATCAGGATTTTCAGAGTAATCAAGACTCCAAAAGTAATCTTTCATGCAGTAAAAAATTTGAAGATAAAAATATTCCCTCGCGCAGCAAGAAAATTAATTATTATCAATATGACCTAGGTAATATTGCGGAAAATGTAACAATTATTTCAATTTCGGATCAAGAAAAATATAATTATTTAAAACATACTTGGACTCCTGATGACCAATAACCATTTCCATTTAGTTGTCACAATAAACAAAAGAAAATAGAAAAACGGTATTTAAAAAAAAGTCATCTAAATACTTACGAGTGGATAGCATTTTCCCACTGTTAACAGGGATTATACTGTAAATATTGTGTCCTATTTTGTTCGGCAAATGAAAAATTATATTTAAATAAATTGGTTTGTAATCCAGAAATCAATTTCGCCAAGTTAACAGGAAAATATGGGACTTTTGAATATCACAATGGCCTAAATTACCATAAAAAAGCAGTTATATCAGCACAAATATTTTTAAAAGTATTACACGATCCGAGCTTGGATATCCGAAATGAATTAAGCACTGCGCGATTAGAAAAAATTAAGGAAAACCGAGAAAGGATAAAACCGATAATCAAAATAATACTTTTTTGTGGAAAACAGAATATACCAATGCGAGGTCACCGTGACCATGGTCAACTAGTGACATTTAATGAAACAGAAGGAGAACCAGATTCTGTCATAAATGAAGGTAACTTCCGTGAACTCCTGAGGTTTCGAGTAGATGCAGGAGGTAAAGTTTTAGAGAATCATCTAAGAAATACTGGTTCAAATGCTACTTATATTAGTGAGCGTATTCAAAATGAATTAATCCAATGCTGTAGTGACGAAATATTAGAGACAATCATTCAAAGAATAGTTGCTGCAAAGTACTATAGCATAATTTTTGACGAAACAACTGATATTTCAACTGTATCGCAGTTGTCAGTAATTATTAGGTAAGATATTTTTTATAAAATATATTAACATTAAAAGATATTAACTATTTTATTCCTTGTTTTTTTTCCTCCGTTTTCGCCTGTTCGTCACTGTATTAAAATATCTGTTTCTGGTTTTTTAGATACGTATATGACAATGCTGTATATGTAGACTTTGTTGGATTTGTGGACTGCCTGGATTCCATCTATGGAGAGGCTGCAGAAAATGTGGAACCAGTAATGTCTGGCAAAGCAATCGGAGCAGCAGTTTTAAAAATTATTAAGTCTTTAAAACTAAACCCACACAATTGCGTTGGAATATGAACAGATGGATGCATGGTAATGGTATCAAAGCAAGTAGGTGCAGTGGAAACAATAAAAAAATAATCCCTTGTTGGAGAAAGGTGCATGTGCTTTAACCATGCTTTGAATTTAAGTATATCGAAGTCCTCCCAGGTCAAATCTGTCAGAAATTTGGTCGCGATAATTCGAGAAATTGGCATTTTTTTTTCAGGGTCTGCAAAGCGACATCACGTTTTAGAAAAATTTTTAAAAAAAGAAATAAAAACTCTTTGCGAAACACGATGGGTTGAAAAGCACGATTCGCTGATTCAATTTAAATCTGAATTTTAAAAAATATATGGAGCTTTGGACGCAATTTCAAACTGGGAAGATACTCCATCTAGTCCCAAAGCAGACGCTTTTAAAAAAGCTATTGGTAATGTTGATTTTATTGTAACTCTTTGTTGCCTCGTTGGTGTTTTGTCTATTACAAAACCTTTAAGTATTTTTTTTCAAAAGACCTGTGTAGATAAAAATGAAGCAACAAAGATTTTCAACTTAACATTAAATAGCTTGCAAGCAAAGCGGGAGTCCTCGGAAGATTCCTTTAAAAATATGTTGGAGGACATTAATGACTCTCTCGATGAGTTTAACCTCGATTTAGTTATTCCCAGAACAAATAAACGACAAACTAATCGAGAAAATCATGCTATTGAGAATCCTGAAGAATACTTTCGGATTTCGATTTATAATCAAATTCTGGATCAAATGATTATGGATTTAAAATCAAGATTTAATGAGGAAACTGTAAGCGTGTATGACCTCAATGTCTTCATACCATCCTTCGTTGTTAAGTGTCATAAAGAAACCATCAAAGAAAAGGTAACCAACGTTGTTTCTAAATACCACATCCTATTTTTGCAAGAAAAACAATATTTGTTGGATGCAGTGCTGGGAGAAGTGGCTATTTGGAAACAATATTGGTTGCAAGAAAACCGAAATTCTCTTGTGCCGGATAATGTTATTGAAGCGTATGCAAAGTGCAACAATATTTTTCCTTTTATAAAATTATTTTTGTCTATTCTGGGTTCTCTACCAGTAAGTAACGCCTCATCTGAAAGGAGTTTTTCCTGTCTTAGGAGATTAAAGACATATCTGAGAAATACAATGACAGAAAAACGACTGACAGGTTTGGCATTACTTCACATACATAGAGGTATGAACATTAATATCGATAATATTATTAACCGATTTGCCGGATCAACAAGAAGAATAGATTTTATTTTATAAGTAGTTTTTTGTATCTTTACTTTTGTTGTTTTTTTTAATAGAAATTTTGAATATACATAGGTAATTCTTTTTTTGTAACACAGTAACCCGACGATTGGGCCAACCCAACACCTACTAAACCCCCCCCCCCCCTTTGAAAAAAGCTGCGACCGCCACTGGTAAAAGACATTCGAAAAATCTTATATATGCGTGTAGTACTGAAAGTCCAAATTGCAGACCTTCTTGATGGATTGGGCGCGGAGATAAATCATTCATCTTCGATATTTTGACGTCACAAATGTAACATGTCATGCTGGAGGTTTCGGTCAATGCACTACATACTTTTCCATCCACCATTGTAAGTTTTAAGTCGAACTTAATGGCTCCGAAATTTGAGCGGTATGGTTGTAACAGTCCTATTTGCTGCTCAATCTCCTCTTGCTCTAGCCTTGATATTGCATCTGTCTCGTGCACCCATTGCAGTCTTATTGGACGACAGTAACTTTTGGATGACGGCCGGGGATTCTTCCACACTATTGCATTTGAACTTTCATCAATTACTCGCAGGGGTACTAAAGATGTGGTGAACAAGCCTTCCTCAGCCCTGGTGCTTTGTCCTTCTCGAATTTGCCTATACGATGTATACCCAGAAGATCCGTCAAAACCCCATTTGCAAATTAAACAAAATGTGCTTTTCTCCGATATAGTTACACATTTCATCAAACTTTCACAAGTTTTGTGCAACAGGTTTTGCAGGGGAACTTCACATTTCGTCTCAGACACAAAAATGTCACTCGGGTAAAGTTGTTTTTTGACTTCCAGTATTTTATGGTATGGAGGATATAGATCGAACCCATGTTCTTTGGCTCCACGTCTTAAATCTTTGTATAGCTGTACTGTCATATTTTTTGAAATAATTAATGCTAAGGCTTCATGTAAGGAATAGCTAGACAGGGGAACATTAGAATATTTTTGCCAACAAGTCAGAATTCTCTTTGCTCTGGTGGGCGTAGTTGCCTCTGTTACCAATTTTGCCGCCGACACATTTCCTTCTTCACGCAATTTCAGGGTCGCAGCAAATGATATTTCTGCTGCTCTTTTTTGCCGTCGAATTTCTTCAGTCTTTCTACGTTTAATAATGTCTGAACTCTCTTCAAATGTTTTTGTTGGACGACCAGCTATAATGATTGAAAACTTTAGAATTCATGTCTATAAATAAATGAATATTTCACTAACTTACCACCACTTGTAGATGCTGAACCTCCAGGAATCGCAAGTTGTTGTTGACAACGAAATACTTCATTTGGGAAAATAAGTTCCACCCGTAGCCAATCTTCATACCTTGACAAGAAGTTGCTCTCCTTCCTTCCAGCAGCTTTTCACTTTGTAAGGTAGTGCGGGAAAAACGATTGTCTCATAAAATTACTAAGCGCAGTGGTTGCAATTTCATCTCCGTTTATTTGAAAATGTTCTTTTAAGAAGTCCAAAACACGAATTTTCTTTACAGAAAGATCTTGGCCACGTGCTTCCATCATTTTTTCATGGAGATGCAGACGTGTAATTGCCATTGTCACCAAATGCCGAAAATGTACTTACTACACTTAGAAAACAAAACGTAACTCTCTTAACGCCACCAAATAGCACAAACCACACTCAAACGAAACTTTGCACAAACTAAACTTATGACCGCACTGAATACGATCTACTAAAAGACTGAATACGTTCGGTACTCGGTGCAAACAAATGCCTGCTACGCCCTGTTGCGCACCTTTGCGCAGGTAAAACCATAAGTTCTTAAATTCCCTACATTGTAAACATTCATTTGCTGTATAATTCACTAATGAGCAAGCATTAGCAATAAACATGAAGCGTCAATAAAATGCCATTTCTTTAAAAATTGTATAGGATTACAAGCAGCGGATTCTACCTGAAGATAAAAACACCCTCCTTTATGTTATTCAGGTTACTTGAATCTTTAAGGTATGTACTTTTCCCTGGTATAATTATTTTTACACCAAAAATGATACCTGCAGTAGGTAACACCGAAGCAAAAGAAAAGAATTTAGCACTAAAATATGCCGTATGAAAATTTAATTAATTTTGTAGTTTTTCGTTATCAATATCTATGACCCTGACAAAGACAGAAAAGCGGTTCTTGGTAAAAAGTTGTATGATGACGCGTACAAACAAATACATAAATTTCAACAATCTCAGGAAAACTTAAACTTTTTAATTACGATCACTTTTTTGCAAATTTTGAACACTGTGCGCTGCGCCGGTTCAGATACGGCCAAAACGAAATGCCGGCAGTTCTAACCTAAAATAATTATAGTTAAGTATTTTAAATGATATGTTAACATTGTGTTGTTTTAATTTTGCATAAAAACTATAAAATATGAGTGTGTGATAAATTTTCTTCATATGAAAATTTTAATTGTGTTTTGGTGGAATACAAGAAAGCCACAAACAATGAGTTTTGGTTGCGTGGTAGCAGAAATACTATTATCTGTGGTTAGCCTGTGTTAAAGGTGGAAGACCATTCAAGACAAAAAATAAAAAGTCAACAAGGAAGTGTTCCACGTGTAAGAAAGGCTGCCAGGCCAGCATTTTCCTGAAAGTAAGTGAGTGTAAACAATTTCTGTGCATCCTGGGGATTGAACGAAATCACAATCATACTTCATCCAAACCTTATTTCAATTTTATAGCAAAACAGAGACACAGAGTTACAGGCTCTGCTAGTTATTTCTACCTCAAAAAATGGCAATATATCCATAGAAGGCAAGAATTCCAATCAAATTGATATTAGACAAATTGAACACTCTTATTGAAGGTATATTAAGTATATGGGTTTATTTTTCTTATTTCTACCCTTAAATTCGCAGAATAATATCAATTGTTATATTTTTGTAAGAAGATTTAAGTTTCGTTAAAGTTTACACTATAATAAATTAATATTTTTGATTGAATTAAAGTATTTTGATTCTCATCTTATTTTGACACTAATTTTCTAATGCTGCCGCCATCCATGATTGCTGCCGGCCGGCATCGGAGCCACTTCCCCGGCAAACAGCTCGGCTGCCGGCGCCGGCATCCATGATGGCTGCCGGCGCCGGCATCCATGACGGCAGCCGGCGCCGGCTGCGGAGTCACTTCCTAAAATTTATATAATTATAAATACAAATTTATTTCAAATTTCGGATATTAATGAAACTAAAATCAGAGCAATAAACTGCTAATGATTTATAAAATTAGTACTGATGAGCAATTCTAAAAATTTTATTCAGAATTCAGAAAAAACCCGGTCAACTGCAAGCTATACTTGGACAATCAGTGTTGCGTGACATGAGCCCCCTCTTAACCTGAGTAAGCCGCGGCCGCCCGATCTCCGCTCATCTGCCACGCTACCCGCCGCCGACGTATCACTTCGCGTATGCGCGGAGCATTGAAAAACGTGTAGGCACAAAAGTTGTTCCTTACATCGCGAGAAATATTTTTTGTCGAAAATCTTTTTCTCTAAAACCACTGGTTAGTAGGAAATAAACAGTTAAATTGTTTATAACAATTGATCGCGCTAGAATTTTTCAATCCTGATAATGTAGGTTCAATCTACACCTAATTCTCAATGTACATGATTTAAAAAAAAAATTGAGCCATCCTATTGGTGATAAGGGTGGGGGACAGCAATTTTTAAGAGTTTTTCACGAAAAATGTTTTAAAAAATGCACAAAAAAATACATCATATATATTGTTCAATTCGTGCTTTAATAAGCTTTCATTTGACACCCTACATGATGCCCTTGAATTTTTTTTCATTTCCCAATTTACCCCCTGAAATTAACCCCCCGAATCACAATTAAACTTTTTATACTTCACGTCTATAATAATTCGACCACCACACTCTATCTCTGTGCCAAATTTCAAGTTTTTACGTCGAAAATTTTCAGAGAAAATCGACTGTCACAAACGGACGGACGGACAGACCGAAGTGATTCCATAAGTGTTCCGTTTTCACGGAACACTAAAATTTGGAGAGTCGTGCGGTTATTCCTGCTGCTTGTTTGATTGTAGATTATCGTTGTTTTTGTCTTTTAATAATCTGACCAGTCGAATGCAAATTGCAATTTTTTTTTCAAGCGACTCTTGTTATAGAAATATTTAATGCCGATACATGCTGCTTTGAAACTTTCCTTAAACTCCAAGTATCGGATTGCCGGATAAGGAATCAATTCGAAGGGATTAAAACATCTATCGGTTCGAATATTTGAACCTTTAGGCATTTTTTATTACGAAACTATACACTTTTAACTTAATTTAATTTAGATGTGGAATATCATGAAAAAGGGCTGCCTGCGTTTACAATTTATTCAAGACTGCTGAACGGTATATCGTGCGCGACATACGGCGCACAGCGCGCAGCTGATAGCGTTCGGCGCGTGACGCCCCACAGTGGTTCCGATAACTAATCTGACTTGACAAAATTATTTCTATATTTTTTCTGGGAAAATAACAATAAAAAATGGCTGCTATTTGTATATTTCCTCATAAATATTTAGTGCAAACGATTTTTTTTACAAAATTTGACACTTTTTTTTCGCACTAGCTCGCAAATGTTTCCATCACGATCCTCCACACCACTTTTAGTCATTATATTATAATCATACGCCATAGACAAAATATATTTAGACCATCACAACGTATTCGCGACACCAGCTGAATCCGTCCAATGTATGGGCGAAAAAGTGCGTTTGTACGCATTGGGCGCCAGTCAGATTTTTAAACGACGGTCCTCTCGAGGCATGCGCACTCGGGACGTCTAGCAAAAGTGGTTGTTGAACTCAATGACGCAACTCGGCGATCAGAACCGGACCCAGTTGTAATCACTGAAGGAAACACATGGAATACAGCTGTTGTAAATGCTGAAGTTACTATTTCCATTTGCAAAAATACTTTTAAGTTTTGAGTTATTAAGATTAACCCTAACCAAATAAATTATCTAACTTTTATATTAAATGCACTCCGGTGTTGAAGTGAACACACACACGGAGAAGTAGAAATATTTATCAGTGACGTATATTGAGTGTGGTCAAGGTGTCAGAAACGCACTGATGGGGTGTGTGTGTATTAGGGGCATTGTATAAGGGGTAAGATGGTGTAAGGTCATATATAGTGTCAATGCCTCCTTCCCCTATATTGCATAAGGGGGCATATTTGCGCTTTCGCCAAAGGGGCACTAAAAATACTAGTGGATTAGGGTAGAGGGGAGTATTTGAAAAGGGATGGCGAAAGAAAAAAGCTCTTTCGCCAAAGGATCGCTAAGATATCAGTGGATTAGAAGGGTGAGTGTCCAAAAGGCATATTTGCGCTTTCGCCAAAGGGGCACTAAAAATACTAGTGGATTAGGGTAGAGGGGAGTATTTTAAAAGGGATGGCGAAAGAAAAAAGCGCTTTCGCCAAAGGATGGCTAAGATATCGGTGGATTAGAAGGGTGTGTCCAAAAGGCATATTTGCGCTTTTGCCAAAGGGGCACTAAAAATGCTAGTGGATTAGGGTAGAGGAGAGTATTTTAAAAGGGATGGCGAAAGGAAAAAGCGCTTTCGCCAAAGGGTCGCTAAGATATCAGTGGATTAGATTGACATGTGTAAGTAAGTAGCGCTTTCACCAAAGTATCAAGTGCACACACTGTAAATACGTGTAAAAATATTTAGATCTTACCATAGAACTTGGTTTGTTCAATAATTATACAGGATGGGATGCCAATCCAATAAAATATACACATAGTTTTGGTAATTTTTTTATTTACTATTTTACTTCTTAAAACAGTTGCATATTTTATTTCTATTGTTTCGAATACTATGTTTATATTTTATTTCAACTTTCAATTTTGTAAATGTAACGTTTACAAAATTAAGAGGGGGGACATTAAAGAGACGCACTGTATATGTATAAACTGAGCTATTTTCGAGGAATTATCGACCGTTTTGTATAGCAAGAAAACTCAGATTTAAGCCAACAAACTATACAATTTTTGTTAAAATCTCACTAATGGTTACATTTTTATCATTAATAAAAAGAATAATTTCAAGTATTATATTTAGCATTTATTACTCGATAAAAGATTCACGTCATGTGAAATAAATTTTGAAGTACGGTCCTGTCTATCGCAAGGCAAACGTTCGACAAGGCGCAAGCCCGCAGAAGACCGCCTGTGTTTACGGATTCAGCTTGGTAAATTTGCCACATTCGCAAATTACATTATTTCTCTATTATATATTTTCTCTATGTCATACACACACACGCTAGTCTTCTTGAAATGTTAGGGGCATTTCGCCAAACCTCAAACACTTTTCTTCTTGGAATTCCAAGATCACTGAAAAAATTATTACAAAAAAAATATGGTTGAACATGGTTATAAAATAGTTAAAATTAAACACCCAAAGAGGTAAACTAACCGCTGGAAATAACGTTACAACGGCCTTCGGCGGCCTTTGCGATTGCGGGCCTGCTATTTCAATTAGAAATCGAACAATTTAAAGAAATTTGGCCCTTTAATTACGTCAACCAAAGAAGACAACAATAATAATAAAATACAAAAAAATATATTAAAACCAATGGAAATACCTGTAATTTACTCTGCCAAACTCACTTATTTATTAGATAAAATTTTACCCGTACAGAGACTGTAGTTCCGAACATAAATGAAGACGGGTGCCATCGGGATACAAAGGATCACGGTAACAGAGACTTCTGCCTGATTTTGCGTAGACTCTATTATGTTATTTCTAAAACGGGTTGTAGTTTATAGATACACAACTATTTATGACCATAATAAGATAAAATATATGTTGTTTTAAAGTTCAAGAAATTTTACCTTTTGTCAAGCTAGATTTTTAATACGAACGTCTGTGCGCCCGCTCGAAATTAATAAATATCTTTCGGCCTAATAGAGATTCCACTTTTATTTTTTGATGGATTATTGGGGTAAAACACAACGCATAGGTATAATAATATTTTTTGCGATATTTTACGCTGTGGGGGCGAGCATGAAAAAAAAATATTTAAACAATTAATTTGTTGTTAATGTGCATTAAATAATTTTCTAAAATTATTTTCAGGATGCAATCAGAAAAGCTACACAACAATAAATAAAACGGCGAGACAACGATATCACATTCGATGATTACAACCAGAGATAATGAATTTGCAATGTGACAGAAACAAACTATTAAAATTTATAAATAATAGAACTCGAAAGATAAATTAAAAAAAAATCCCGATACACGTGTCGATCAGTGGCGGCTCGTGAAGTATTAAACTGGGTGTTCAACTTGATGGTTATGAGTACAAGAAAAATACGAAGAGAAATATTGCAAAAAAATGCATACCAATTTAAGCTTATCTACGTAAAAAGTTTATTCTCCAGTTCTTCATTTTTGCAAAAACTTCAATAACGCGATTTAAATTTAAAATCTGGTACTGCATTTTAATCAAAATAACCTCGAAAATAATCTACCACTACTAGCCGTCTGGGCTCCCGCGTATATCACCATTCTATCAGCTGACTACTGATATGACTCCGGTGCATTGTGCAGTGCACGTCAGAACGCCAAAATTTGCATCATTTTGAAACGACGATGTTTTATCTCACGCGCCGGACTCTTCTTTCTCCAACACACGGTCTTTGCCGATACTCTCGGCGTTCAGTTCTGATATTGAACGCGCTAGAGCTCGTATTAATGTTAATGTTAGACGGTGAAAGAAAAGAGCGCGACTGTTATAAAAATACAAAAATCTATTATACAGTAATAGTAATAAAAGTAAATGTAAAATTTGAAATTATAATAAAAAAATTTAAACAAATTATGGTTGATGTATAATAGTATAGTTTAGTATAGTTATAAGGTATAGAAAACCATCTTTTTGCGTAGATTTTTAGGGTTGGGTTGGGTTGGGTTCACTGCACAATTGATCCTACACAAAAACCGCCACTGGTGTCGACTCAAATAATAAAAAGATGCTTAAACAAATTTTTCGTGACATTTTAAGAATTGTAAGTTTTTTTCGCCTAAATCCGTACGATTTGTAAAAGAATGACTCATATATTAAACCATTTCCATAACACCCTCTATATTAGGTAGAAAAAATTAATTTTAAATTATTCAAGCATTTAATATCAACTTTATGTCCATAAAATTATTATTATAGAAAATGATTCTAGCACTTTTCTAGTTGGATATTTTGGAATACATTCATCAACGAGGCTACGTCCATGCAGATATAAAAGCGGCGAATATCTTATTAGGTGCTGCGAAAGAAACTCAAAACAAGCAAGTTTATTTAGTTGACTTTGGTCTTGTTACCAAATATACCATGGAAAAAGAGTTTAAACCAAATCCTAAGAAAGCCCATGATGGAACAATTGAGTTTTTAAGTAAGGACGCACATCAAGGAGGTATGTTTTTAATGGTTATAATAACAATTATTATTGAACCAACTAAGCTAAGCTAAGCCATTATGCCGGTGGTTGTATTTTAAAAAGACAATATTCACATAGAGAAATTCTATGTCCTGCACACCGGATATATCTGCTCTTGGTAATAGGTCAGACCTAACTGTATTCCACTCTTTTCGTTCGATACAGTATTTCAAGAAAGAGTAGTGATGTAAAAAAACTTTTTTTTATCATCTGAAAAAAACATGAAAAAAACGTTTTTTTAATAAAAAAAACCATTCTGTTTTTTTTTTTTTTTCAAAAAGTCATCAATCGTCATTTAAAAACGCGTCAGATAGCGATGCAGGGCACCTATTGGCGACTCAAATTAAGGAAGCCAGCTGCAATCAGCTGATTTTTAACGGGAGACGCGAAGAGCACACTAGACGACAAAATTGACGAAGATGTCAAATAACACGATAATAAAGACAAAGACGAAACGAAAATATTCCCCGTTATAACAGTCAGCAAATCGCCTGAAGAGGACGCCACGTTCTTAATTGGAGTCGCCAATCCAGTTAGCCTACTCGCGATTGGAGATCCTTCAGAATGCTTTGTACAAGCCTAAGGTTTGTTCTTTTGTGCTGCACCAAACTGCACTAACCTGCACATTTTTTATTCGTGGAAGAAGCCCATAAGCAAAAAGTCAGTGCAGATTAGTGCAGTTTCGTGCAACACAAGAGAACAAACCGCTAGTGTGAAATGCCAACAGGTGATCTGTTTTAAGTTTTTTTAATATTGTTAATAATATATCCTATTTATAAACGAATCAGGAAGTTTTAGATAGTACGTAATTCGTTTTCTATTTTTCTTTCAATTTAGATTTTTTACTTCAATAGGATATGCAATAGGTACTACATGATAATTTTTTCAAACTAGTTTGTTAAGATAGCCCAAAATAAGAAAAATTTTTTCATTATTAGTTATTGTTTTTATTTTTAGTAATATTATTACTATTACTAAACTTAGGCGTGTTAGCTGATCTTGTGGTTTTAGTTCGTTTTTTTTAAATACCTATATGTTTACTTATTGGAAAATATTGACGTATTTATTGCATATTATTTACTTTATCGTTACAAATGTAATCACATATGGATTTTTAATTATTTTCCTCTAAATCCTTGCATATTTGTCAGTTTGTGAAAAAAACGCTATTTTGAGAAAAAACTAGCTCTATGTTTTTTTCCCAAAAAAAAACACGGTTTAAAAACATTACCGTTTTTTGTTTTTCATTTACATCACTAAGAAAGAGCAAATCAGCGAATGATCAAAGTAGAATTCAAAGATAATAAAAATATTTATTGTGTGATAAATTAATTACTAAGTTTTTACGGTACATATTAATATACAGTCCAATCTCCGCTAGTAGCAACAACGGTCGTGACATTTTCTTGGGCTGCTGTCCACTAGATTTTCAGCATATTTGTTGAATAATAAAGATTTTTATATTAGTACCCACCATTCACATTATGTTGTCATAGTGTGTGTGTGTGTGTGTCATAGTCGTTAGTGTGTTATTATAAAAATAAAACAATATAAAAATAATTAAAAGTCTCATGTATAAAAATAAAGCATAAAGACTTCAGTTTATACACTAATTTTTCCAGTTTTTCCAGTCTTGGTTTTTATATTTTATGTTTATAGATGACACTTTTAATTATATTTATACTTGTTTTATTTTTTATAACGCACTAACTATTTTCTATGACAACATAATATAAATGGTAGGAACCTACTAATATAGAAATCTTTATTATTCACACTCCCCCTAATAATTATTTCTTCTAAACCCAGTTTTGTTCTTAGATCGGCATTCCTCTGTACTGGCAATGGCTTGGTGAGAATATCTGCAAGTTAATTTTTACCCTCGAGATTAAGTCCGTCTATTTCTTCTTCGATTTTTTTTCTGATGAATGGTATTTTATATACAGGGTGGTCAAAAAAGTTTTAACCAAATGGAAACTTTTTTTATTTGACGTTTCTCAAAAAATTTTGCTTGCGCTTGCTCCAAAACCTCTAAATAAGATGACCGTTTTCCTAACATTTGCGTACTAAGGTCATAAATTACAAAAAAGTGAAAATCGCTGAAGAATTAACTACCTCTATTTTTAAAAATTGACGAAAATTTTATTAAGGTCTTAAGTTCCTTAGGATCTCATTAAACTCCTAAATGCAAAATTTGAAGTTAAAATTGTAAAAAAAAAGTTTGACATGTTTTTCAAAATTTTACATCGCCCGAGTACGGCCCTGACTCTTAATTTTTTTAAATGCGGAACTCTTATCTATGTGACGGTAAAATGTTAAAATGATAATTTTATTAAATTTTACTAGCTAGTTTTAATGATTTATTTTTTTCATGAAATTCTACTTGTTTTTTTGTTTCAATGCTAGTTTTCTGGAACAGTGTGCAAAAATTTTTTTGGAAGTTTAACCTCAAATTCTATTTTGGATTTTGATGAGATTCTAAGCAATTTTCCTTTATAAAGTTTTCATCAATTTTTAAAAATGGAGGTAGTTTATTATTTAGTGCTTTGAATTTTTTTTTAATTCATGACCTTAGTACGCAAATGTTCCAAAAACTGTCATCGTATTTAAAGGTTTCGGAACAAGCACCAACTTTTCTCAAGAATACAATTTTCTGAGAAATGTCAAATAAAAAAAATCTATTTGGTGCAAACTTTTTTGACCACATTGTACTATACATGTTTGATACGTCGTAATGCTTTTCCATTTAGAAAATTAACCATTCCACGTGGAAATCAGAAGATTAGCTTGGTGGAGGAGATATTGCGTAAAGAAAATATTAATCAATTAAAATAACGGATGTCAAAATAATTAAACTTGAAGGTAAACACAATTACGACACCTGGATGTTCCAAGTAGACATCATTCTAAAAACTGGTGGTAGTTATGAAGTTGCTGTTGGAAAGACGAAGAAACCAGAGGTGCAGAAAAAGAAAATTTATTAAATTGGTAAAAACAAGATCTAGGCGCTCAACAAATTATTGTAACTAGTTTATCTGAAGGTGGTATAGAAATAGATAATTCTGCACCAAACAGTAATTATGTACCTGTGTGTATCTATTGCAAAAAAAGAGGACGTGTCATAAAAAATTGTTGGTTTAAAAATATGAGAACAGTTAAATACAGTGATCATAATGAACATGAAGAAAATGCTTTTATAAATATATCACTTTAGAATAATATTATTTTCTTGGAAAATAAAAGGTACTTGGATTCCGGGGCAAGTGATCATAAATATGTCTCATAATCAGTGGCGGCTCGTGAGGTATTAAACTGGGTGTTCAACTCGGTGGTTATACAAGAAAAATACGAAGAGAAATATTGCAAAAAAATGCATACCAATTTAAGCTTATCTAGGTTAAAAGTCCATTCTCCTGTCCTTCATTTTGCAAAAACTGCAATTACGCGATTAAAATTTAAAATCTGGTACTGCATTTTAATCAAAATAACCTCGAAAATAACCTACTACCACTACTAGGCGTCTGGGCTCCCGCGTATATCACCATTCTATCAGCTGACTACTGATATCATTCAGGTGCATTGTGCAGTGCACGCCAGAACGCTAAAATTTGCATCATTTTGGTACGACGATGTTTTGTCTCGCGCGCCGGACTCTTCTTTCTCCAACACACGGTCTTTGCCGACACTCTCGGCGTTCAGTTCTGATATTGAACGCGCTAGAGGTCTTATTAATGTTAATGTTAGACGGTGAAAGAAAAGAGCTTAACTGTTATAAAAATACAAAAATCTATTATGCAGTAGTAAAAGTAAATGTAAAATTTGAAATTATAATAAAGAAATTAAAACAAATTATGGTTGATGTGTAATAGTATAATAGTATAGTAATAAGGTGTAGAAAACCATCTTTTTACGTAGATTTTTAGGGTGTTCACTGCACAATAATTGATCCTACACAAAAACCGCCACTGCTCATAATAAAGATTGGTTTGTCAATTACTTTGATTTTCATGAGTCTTTAGCAGTAAAAATTCGTAATAGATCTTGTATTATAGCTACAGGAAGAGGAAATATAAACATACAAGCTTTCAACGGAAATACATGGATTCCATCAACCATATATGAAATTTTATATCTAGAATTAAATTATAATCTATTCTCATCCGGCATTGTAATGGACAAGAATTATGTTATGACTTGACTGACTACGAAAAACGCAAATTTATGAAAAATAATAAAATATGTGCTTGGGGACTAAGAAAATGCAAGCTTTTTGAAATGGATTTTAATGTTGAACATCAAAACGAAAAAAATTCTTCTGTAAGAGTTTTAACAGAAAGCTTAAAAGTATGTCATGAAAGAATGGGTCATCAAAATATTAAGCAGGTTAAAGACATTTTGAATAAGCACAATATATCCTATACAGATGATGAAATTCCTTTTTGTAGCAGTTGTACCTTGGGAAAACAACATCGATTACCTTTTTAGCATTGTTTCACAAAAGCTTCTGGACCTGCTGAATTAATACATATGGATGTGTGTAGTCCCATGAAAGAAACATCACTTCCAGATATTTTCTCTGTTAAAAGATGATTTTTCACTCTTCCGAACAGTTCAATTTTAGAAATATAAGAGTAAGGTTAAACAAAGACTGGCAGCTTTCTTGAGGTTGGTTAAAAATCAACTCGATGTCAGTGTCAAAGTCGTAAGAAGTTACAATGGCAGATAAATGGAAAATAAAGAAATAAAGCAACTTTTGAAAGAATATGGAGTAATAATGAGCTTACTGTGCCGTACACTCCAGAACAAAATGGAAGAGCAGAAAGAGAAATGAGGACAGTGGTTAAAATGGCTAGAACAATGATTTACGCAAAGAATTTGACGAAGAACTTATGGGCAGAGGCTGGAAATTATGCTGTATATGTTTAAAATGTGACTGGAAATAGTGGCGTTAGAAGTAAAACACCAACCGAGTTATGGCATGGTACAAATTTTGAAATTTCCACTTACGGCGTTTTTGGTGAAAACGTGTATGTACCTAAAGAAAAGCGGCGGAAATAGGATGCTAAAAGCGAATTTGAACTTTATTTTTGTCTTCAAATTCGTTCCTTCTAGGAAAAAATTGATTACGCTACTGGATTTTACGCAAAACACTTTATGATAATCAGTTTTTACCTTACCGATAAGTTAGGCAACTGAGATACGAGAGCTGCTTGAAAATGACACATTTTCAAAATCGCCTTCTATCTCAGAAACGAAAGGGGCTATGAATATTCTGTTTGTAGCCTCATACGTTTCAGGAAGAGTAGCACAGTACTGCGAAACCCGCAGATCTCTATCTTTAAAGATAACCGAGATACCCTGCAAAAGTGTCGAAAATTGGACACTTAACATATCCAATCAACCATTCAGCATCTCAAAATAAAGAACGGTCCTTTCCGATATTTTAAAGGATTAATATGGTAGCGATGGGTCATTGGTTCATTTTCAAGAGAGCCCGCTCACTCGTTCAGCTCACTTGGAAGAGTCGTTCGCAAGGAGTCGTTCGATTGAACGAGGGCTGCTGAGTTGCAAATTACAGAATCGCGGAGCTCTTTACTTTAACGTGACACCTGCACTTGTTCATGTGTATAAAAGAGAGCATAAAACGCGGATGTGAATTACACATTTACGACTGCCGACGGCCCGCTGCCTGATTGTGGCGTGACGGCTTCAAAGAAAAATAATACACATACATATCATAAATAAAATTAATCAAAACATTGGAATGATTAAAATTTTTATTTGTTAAATGTTCAAAATAAAAGTAAATACATATTAACAAAAATGGTTTTATTGTCGATTAGATAATGATTATGTAATATGGATTTCAAAGTTATAAACTACCCGCAGTATACGCCGTTAAAAAACGTTGTTGCAGATTTCCGGCAAATTAATTAATCGTTAATCGTAAAATAATAGTAATACGAAAGACGTACAAACTGTGTAATGTATTATCATAGGCCGCTAGATGCTCCACCACTCTCGTTCTATTATACGACTCCGACTGAGCCGCTCCCGGATCGCGCTCTCGCGGCGCGCGCTCTCCGAGTTGTCCGAAACTCGCGAAAGCGTGGAGTGGAATTTCTACGAACGGACGAGAGCGAGCCCGATATTTTAACGAGCGGTGAACGTATCGTTCAGTTGATGGGAGCAAAGAAAATAAAAGGGTTTGAGAAAAGACGAAACAGTGTATTTCAGTGAATATCAGCTGTTTTCAAGTGGGCTGAATTGCAACACTGTTTATTAACCAAAATGACAGATCCTTGTGTCAAAAACTGCTGGTAAAACAGCTAACCTCTTTACCGACTGAGATAACTTTGCGCGGGAAACCCATTCAAAATTTTTTAAAAATTTACTAAAGGTAACGGTTAAGCAACGCACAAAAAAATAGTGTTGATCTCAAAATTTGTATTGTGTTCTAAAGACCTACTTAAACATTTGACTTATTCATAGTAATCTATATCAGGGATAATTAGCAAGTAGTTTGACTTACCCGATAAAACAATTTCCCCAAGTTAAGAGAAAAATAGGTAATGTTCATTTTTGTCAATGTTTTTACTACTTATACCTGTTATTCTGTTACATACAATGAGTAATACATTTAAAAGGCCTTTAGAACACATTAAGAATTTCGAGAACCACACTAAATTTCAGTACGATGCTTAAAGCGTTACCTTACATTTAATTTAGAATCTTCAGCTTAACATTTTGAACGATGTTTCAACCCTAATTATTACATTTTAAGGTTGATTAAACATATGACTTAATTAAAAATATAAAATTCCAAATATCGAACAAAGTTCGATATTATGGAATGTACATCAGTTTTGATTTCTCTCTGGCGCCTCATCCCCGGACGCGTTTCGCCGTATCACGGCTCATCGGCGGGGCTAGAGACGACAGAGAGAAATCAAGCTCGAAGGCACTAATAGCTGTACCAGCATAAATAATATATATGCTGGTACAGCTATTAGTGCCTTCGAGCTTGATTTCTCTCTGTCGTCTCTAGCCCCGCCGATGAGCCGTGATACGGCGAAACGCGTCCGGGGATGAGGCGCCAGAGAGAAATCAAAACTGATGTACATTCCATAATATCGAACTTTGTTCGATATTTGGAATTTTATATTTCATTATTACCGACGAGGGTCGTCTTTGAGATGCGCACCACCTAGCGGTCACCCTGCAATTGTGACTTGATGTCTTTGCAGGTGACATTCCACTACTAATTGTGACATAGGTCTTTAGTGGTGGCGCTGGTGTGTGTATTACTTGGCCTAGATCTGCCGAGATGGCGCTACCCGTAGCGTTTTGCCATTTAATTAAAAATCTTGAGCTGTAACATGGTTCTCAAAATTTTTACTCCAGTACTAAATTTAATTGACGTTTAGGCAGCGACATCAACATGAATGCTGTCACATTAGTCTAATTACTTTAATTCTTGATCAAATTGTCTGTGCAACTGAACTAAGACTCTTTAAATGAAGAAAGGGTAAATAAAATCCAAAAGTTATAAAAAAGTAAAATTTATTTAAAACAAGCTAAAAGTGGAAATCGTAAACAAAAATCCAATTGAATAATAATAATAAATGCTTTTGGTGACAATTAACTACATATAGATTTTGTTTTCGATAAGTACCAAATATTAATATTATATCTATACGAGTACATATTTTGCATAGCAGCATCTTCCAGTGGCCTTTTTTTCATCTTTAGTAGTTCTTCAAATTTTTGGTTACGTGATACAAAATTTTAAAAAATTGGAACAATATAGTGCTAAATAATAAAATATTGCTTTCAAATTCAAAAACTAGTTTCCTTCATCCCAATAGCAATTTAAATACAACAAATAATGCTAACCTCAAACTCCACATAATATGAAATAATAAGTTTGGTAATTTTATGCCAAAAATTAGTTTTCTAACAAAATTTCTTACCTTAAGGCACAAATTATGAATATGAGGTTTTTAGGTTATTTCTATTAGACCCTTAAAACACTACAGCTTGCTAACACACAATAAATTCAAATTTTAAAAAGTCAATAATTCACATGTGCAGAAAAACCACCTCGTGTGGGTAAAACAAAAGATTTTTCTTTTATTACATACCTATTACATATTACATAAACATTTTTTTCTACTTCTAAAATAAAGTCGTACAGGGTCTCAACTAAAAATATTTGAATATTAAAATCTTACTTGTACCGTTAAAATATCAATTAGGTACATTTTATCACTTTTTAAATAATTCTATGTTAAGAAATTTTTCAAATAATGTGGTATCAATCAATTGTCTACCAGTTTATTTACCACTACTAACATTCCACTTGTATGTTTAAGGTACAAAACGTTAAACATGGCAGCAACTCAGTGTGAAAAAAACAAATATTAGCCCCAATTATCACAATCCTCATTGATTGAAAAGTCTCTAACCCGAACAATTTTAAATAATAATATGTTCATAAAACAATGGAATTATACTGACAAAAATTCACATTCATAACCTGCATCTCAAAGTAAGGATTTCATTAAAAAAATCATTGTTTGATGTAGGTATTCCAAAAATTTTTACCAATCTTTTTGTTTAGGAAAGCTCGATATATACAAGATTTAAATAATATACAACGTTCAACGTAAAAACTTGAAATGATGGAACTCTATCTCTGAAAATTATCAATAATTGATGATCAAACCCAAGTAATAAATTCACAATTTACACTTACATTACCTGCCTGCAGTCCTCCCTCACGAAATCCTTAACCAAAACGAAGGCCCGCGTGGAGGTGGACTAAATTTTCAACTTCTAGGATAAAATGAAATTCCAGTCAAACAAAGGTGTTATGAATTATTATCTAACTTACCTGATGGATAGGAAGAATCCCTTTTAACTTAAAAAAGGCCCAAGAGATTTTAAATATTCACGAAAAGCACTTATTAGCCGCACGAACAGATGAAAAATGGCGGTTTGACACTTTGACTGCGCTTGAGATGGAGTGGGTCAAGTGGGTGCACTGCTGCCAAGATTAAAACTTCTTTGAAAATATCGACGTAATTTTGATATTTCAAACAGTTTCTTTTAATAAACTTAGTATCCTGACGTTAAAATTTGTACAAGTGTTTTTAAAAATTGAATAAATCCAATTAAACTTTTAAACTTAGTCCGAAAAGAAAAACCCCAAAAATCTAGTTCCAATTTCAAGTGGGCGACGTTGACAGCTTGTGAGATTTTTCTGGGTTTTCGTGTTGCCATTTTCCCCATTTAACTGACATGGCCCTGGATGGGAGCGGCTCATTCGCGACTCTTTGAAAAGAGTCGTTTAAATTGAACCGCTCGTTCGCGAACGACCCATCGCTATAATATGGCTAGTAATCCTGTCATAAACTAAATTTCAATAAAAGGGGGGAAGAAGATATCAGTAGCCACATTGGTATTTTAGCGCCACTTAACATATGCTGTGTTATACTATGATGAAGAACTTAAACACTGATTTATATTATTCTAGTGCAAACTCGACGAGGTGACTTAGAAATATTAGCTTACAATTTAATACAGTGGTTAGGATGCAAACTTCCATGGGAAGGTAATCTCCGTGATCCTAAAGTTGTCCAGAATAGTAAAGAAGAGCATATGGCTACAGTACCTAAAATGATCAAAGCGTCATTTAGTTCCAGAACTCCTCCAAGTAAGTAATAGATGTCAGAATATCACTATTTACAAATATTTATTATTTATATTTACGTCAAAGAAATTTCAGGCATTTCAAATTCGACAGCGGTTATAATAAAAATAAACAACATTGAAAACTCTGCCCCTGGATATCTGAACTGTTTAAATTGAATAGCTGAGTATCAAACGAGCCTTACTCCACAATAAAGACATTTTCTATCCACCTCTCGTTTGCTCGGGTTTGCTTACCATAAAAATAAATGTAGAACAAAATATGCCCACTTGAAGCGAGACTAACATTTAATGTAAAATTTTTAGTTCTTTGCACTTCTTTCTTCTGGCACATAAAAAAAAGTTGGGTCGGGGCACTTGTAATGGTATTTTCCACATTGGCACAATACACTACTTACAGGATAGTTTTTGGGAAATTTCATGCTTGAATGAAAAGAATTACACACAAACTACACTTTAATCAAACAACGAACTTGACGCAAACAAATATATCTATTTACATTGTGGATAACTGATTCCGGTTAGGTATTGTGAGTACAGGCAACTCAATATACA
The DNA here is from genome assembly GCA_963971165.1 of Philopedon plagiatum. Taxonomy (NCBI): domain Eukaryota; kingdom Metazoa; phylum Arthropoda; class Insecta; order Coleoptera; family Curculionidae; genus Philopedon; species Philopedon plagiatum. The sequence goes on from OZ020197.1 coordinate 50,231,005, forward strand.
CTCGATGATGTGTTCTTCAATTTAATTTTTTTACTCCTACTTTTTGACAGGCACCTGAATAATTGTAAACAAGACGATGGATCACGTGCCTGTTAAAAATTCCGAACAAAAAGATAAAACGACTCAATTTAAGAAAACAGGGATATATATATATATATATATATATATATATATATATATATATATATATATATATATATATATATATATATATATATATATATATATATATATATATATATATATATATATATATATACAGGGTGTCCGGGAAAATGTGGGAAATCTCCCGGATATGAAAAAAACACGTGAAAAGAGTACTACAAGTTCATATAAACTTTTTTCGTATAGGCCTCCTCTTCGGAGATATGGGCTCCCAAAGAGCTCCAATGAAATCAAGTTTTTTACACATAATTATTGAACCACCAGGTATATTCCAATTTTTTTTTAATATGATGTATACCAGGTTAGACCCTTCAAACTACTATCCAAGAAAGTATTGTGAAGTACTCACAGCTGCAGGGACGGACTAGCTCTGACACTCATGACCCCATTTTTTTACGCCCTGTATGATAAGAACTTTGGACCACGTTTTTTACATACCTTTAACTATTGACTAAAAATTAAGTACTCTTCATTCATGTCATTAATCCTAACCGTTTTCGAAAAAACGTCATATTATTTACATCATGTATTTGGCGTATTTCGATAACAGATACGTCTAATTCTGTGAATTGCAATTCGACCTAGGTTCGCAAAAGATGTGCGTTTTATGTTATCGGCCCCAAAAACAAAGTATTGTTGTTGCAAACGTTACTAGGTACGAAAGAAATAAATATCCTGCATTTTAGAACTTGTCAACTTTCACATCGCTGATTTCGTGGTGAAATTAATTGTGAAATAATTCGAAATAACACGTTTATTAAGTATGCAGATATGCATCTGATGTATGGTCTTGCATCTTGCAATGCTTTGGAAGCCAGAAGATTCTCTTCACGGACGAAGCATGAATTTACACAACTCACATGTATGGGCTGATGAAAATCCTCATGCAACTATTGTTTCGCATCGTCAACATCGGTTCCAATCAATTAATGTCTGGGCAGGAATCATTGGCAATTTTTTGATTGGACCATTCGTATTGCCGGTACGACTGAAAGGACAACTTTATTTGGAATTCCTCCAGAACGCTTTTCATGATTTAGTAGAGCACTTACTACTTGAAATCCGCCGAAACGTGTACTACATGCACGAAGGAACACCACCTCATTTCAGCGTTGCTGTGCAGGAGCACCTGAATAACGTCTATCCAAACCGTTGGATAGGTAGGGAGGACCTATTGCCAGGCCTCCTCGATCTCCCGACCTAACGCCGTTGGATTTTTACCTGTGGGGGACACCTCAAAACCTTGGTGTATTCTACTCCCGTCGATAGTAGGGAGGAACTTCTACGGAGAATCACGTTTCATTGTGATCAAATAAGGAACAATGCTGGGTTATTGTGGCGGGTACTGCAGTCCTCAGTTCGTCGTGCCCGCGAGTGTATAAGACTTCACGGGGCCCATGTTGAACCCTCTTACGAAGTTTTTAACTAAGCAGTTAAATTTTAACGTTTTATTGAAACTATGTTGGCGACAGGGAAAAATTCCTCTTTTTCATATTCAACCCGACAGAAGTTAGGGGACTAACAGTGTAAATAAAATGACGTTTTTTTCGAAAACGGTTAGGATTAACGACATGAATGAAGAGTACTTAATTTTTAGTCAATGGTTGAAGGTATGTAAAAAACGTGGTCCAAAGTTCTTATCATACAGGGCGTAAAAAAATGGGGTCATGAGTGTCAGAGCTAGTCCGCCCCTGCAGCTGTGAGTACTTCACAATACTTTCTTGGATAGTAATTTGAAGGGTCTAACCTGGTATACATCATATTAAAAAAAAATTGGAATATACCTGGTGGTTCAATAATTATGTGTAAAAAACTTGATTTCATTGGAGCTCTTTGGGAGCCCATATCTCCGAAGAGGAGGCCGATACGAAAAAAGTTTATAAGAACTTGTAGTACTCTTTTCACGTGTTTTTTTCATATCCGGGAGATTTCCCCCATTTTCCCGGACACCCTGTATATATATATATATATATATATATATATATATATATATATATATATATATATATATATATATATATATATATATATATATATATATATATATATATATATATATATATACAGGGTGGCAACTATTTAATTGACCACTATGGGCATCTTGTAAACGGTAATTTCTACGAAGTTGTTTAAATTAGAAAAAATGTGCAGTTTTTGAAGCTTTTTTAAAATTCAGTAACTGCGTTGCCAAATTGTATGTGATTCATGAGATACAGGATGATTTGTTAAAAACGTCTAAAATTAATTTCTTTAATAACTCAAAAGGTTTTAATTTTAGAAAAACGTTCTTAAAATAAAAACTTCGTATTTTTTTCTTCTCTACAAAATGGCGTCATCAGTTTCTTTTATCTCATTTGTTATAACTGAGTTATCAACGTCAACTTAATTTTTTTAAATACGGACCTGGATTTTTGTAATGCATTTTTCAGAGTACGTTTAACCCCAAATACAATGATGTATCACTCAACCCTATTAACTTACGTTTCGGCACAAATTATACATAATCAGGAAAATTTATGGAAACTCAGCAGAATTAATAAAAACCTTTTTGTTTATTTTTTAAATCGAGTTGCCACGAGTCAAAAAGCAGAATAGATTGTATCAGTTGTGTCAAACCCGGAGCTCAGCTTTCAACTAAACAGTATTTATGTCTATTTAATTGGGACAATGGTTCGGTTTTCAGTTAAGGAGAAACGTGATATGTACGATGTTTACATTCGAAATTTCCGAAATTCGTTCTTGGCGCAGAGAAGCTATGCTATTTTATATCCCGAAAGAATTCAACCTTCAACGAGAATATTTCAGCGAATTAGCAGGTGCATGCTAGAAGAAGGTAGTGTTTTTAAGAAAAGGAATAAATATCATGTAAGACCTAATTCAAACGAGATTAATGTGCTGGCTCAAATTTATATTAATCCTGAAAACTCAACGGTACCTATAGCCAGAGAATGTGGTATAACTTCTGCAGGAGTAAAGAAAATCTTAAGAAAACACCAGTTCCATGACTATAAATTTCATCCTGCACAGCAGCTTCATGCAGGGGACCCCGAAAGGCGATTAAACTTTTGCAATTGGTTTCACGCTCAAAATCCAGAATTTTGTCAATCAATTCTATGGAGTGACGAGAGTACATTCACCAACTGCGGTAGATTTAATAGAAAAAATAAACATTATTGGGCTACTGAGAATCCCCATTTGGTTCAAGAAATTAGACCTCAGGTGCGTTTCAAAATAAATATATGTGTGGACTAGTTGCGGATAGAGTAATCGGTCCAGTTTTTCTCGAAAACAATCTAAATAGCGTAAGATACTTAAATCTATTACAGCAAGATTTGGAATCTTTGCTTGATGAAGTGCCATTAGCGGTTATAAGAAAAATTAAATGGTTCCAGCAAGACGGATGTGCAGCTCATAATGCTTTAATCATTCGTAATTACTTAAATGAACGGTTTCCTGGAAACTCGATTGGAACCTACGGATCTGTTCAGTGGCCACCTCGATCACCATGTCTTAATCCGCTGGATTATTTTTTGTGGGGAAATTTGCAAAACAAGGTTTATTACACTCCATGTAATAATATTCACGAACTGCAGCAACGTATAATCGATGCTTTCCAAACAGTTACATCCGACATGGTGAGACACGCTATTAAACAAATGGAAGCAAGAACCAACCGTTGTATTGAAAATCAAGGAGGTCATTTCGAGCATTTAATGAAATGATATTACTAAGTAAAATATTTTAAAAAATTTCATTCACGATTGGATGTTTTAATTTTGTAGTTATTTTTAATTTAGTTGTACTTAGGTTAAGTTTAGTAAACAGCATTTTAAATAAAATAGGATTTTTTACTGGTTTCTATTTTGTTTCCATTCTAGCTAAATCAAATTAAAATAATATTTTAAAAAATCATAGCCGTACTGACATTATTTTCAAAATTTTCCTGATTATGTATGTTAGCGGTATCCACCTTAACCCCTTTACAACATGAACGGAATTGTCACGCATGCTCAGTCAGGACAGACGAGTCGCGGGAAGCCCGACAAGCGCAGGACGACAGTCTAGAGAGTCTGGTCAGATAGGTCAAAGGCGACGTAGCGCGCCATATAATTTGTCAATACAGTTGATAATAAATAGTGGATTTTTAGAATTCAGACTTTTATTGGGGATGAACTATCCCTCAAGTTAACATCAGAAGTGGGATTACTCCGTGACATCCTAGATAATAGACAGTAAAGAAGTTTAGTCAGTGTAGTAGTGCTAGTTAAAATGGCGGAAAAACATCGTTCGCGTCAGGACAGTGAAGGCCTAACCAAAGTGATGAAGCTGACATTGAAAATTTGGCTTCGACAAGTTCAAAGTGTTTTAAGGTACAGTGGCAAGAAACTTTAATTAACTTAGTCGCCGTACAACAACAACAAATTGCTGAATTAGCAAAACAGACAAAGATCGCGATGTCGTCATCTTCACATTCGGCGCCAACGCCCAACATTCCCGTAGCAGATGGATCCAATACGCAAGCGCCAGCATCTGGACATGGGTACACAACATTTAAACTAACCAGCTACGATCCGGACGACAGCGCATACGCAGTTAATGAGTGGCTAGAAGATGCTACGAAGTTAAAAGACGAGTTAAATGTGAGTGATATTTAATGATCGCCAAAGCGAGCGAAGCTTTGAAGAATCCTGGTAATCGATACTGTTGTGACTGGCGACCAATTCGTCGAACCTGGGATAACTTCTGTGCTATAAGTGACAATCACTCCTGTACATTACTGGTAGTGGTGCTGATATAGCAATAATTAAACAATCCGTTGCAAACACATTGAATGGTATAATTAGACCGGAAAGAAACGTACGTGCTTTTATGGAATTTGGAACCCAAGTTGTTTATCCTGTGACTTAATAATTGTTTTGCCGGTAATGACATAAGGTAGAAATAAGTTTTACAGTTGTACCCGATAATCTCCCAGGCGATATTGATGTTATTGTTGGATGAAATGTCATATAAGATAAGAAGTCGATCTAGTTTACATGTCGAGAAAATTGCTGACGGACTAGAATTGCTCGACCTACCGAAAGAGCCGATTATAAAAAGATTGGATAAAATAAAAATAAACAACTGTATTGCCTGCAATAGAAGACAATTAAATTGAAATACAATTCACTCAATAACTGGTTACGTACCAACAGTGTTACAGCTGGATTCAAGATTAGCAGCTACTAAGCAGTTTTTAGGAGACCCGTCATCGCATAATTTTGTTGACCCTGACAAGGCCGTTGCAAAAGCTCAGGACCGAAAACAAATAGTGCAAATATGCAAGCTCAGCAATTTAACGCAGTTCGTTATCGCAGCAGCTTGTTTACTGTGCGACACCTTGTTGATGTTGAAGATTCTCAGCTGGCTGACGAAGGAAAATTAAAATCAAAATTTAAAGGACTTACAAAATACTTCCGAACGAGAGGTATGTGCTACAAGCCACTACAAGGGCAAGGACGGCGGACCACCGTAGTGACTGATGAGCAGTTAAGACGTTGGCCTTCCAAGTAATAAAAAGAAAGATAAGTAATATTCTATTGTAAGAGTAATAAATGAATGACTGATTAAAAAAAATAAAATAAAGAGGATAGTGGAAGTACCACTATGCCTAAACCTAAATGGTGGCAGTACCACCTGAGTAAATGATAAGAGGATAGTGGAAGTACCACTATGCCTAAGCCTAGCGTGGTAGCACCACCTTAGAGAGTGAATAAAAAAAAAAGAAAGGATAGTGGTTATACCATTATGCCTAAAAAGTTATGTGGCAATCCCAGTATGGAATGCAAGTGTTTTAGAATACCTAAAATACTTAAATAAGTTAATAATGGCGATCCCATTAAAAGCGACAGAACAGGCAATACCACTGCGCTTAAAAGTGATAGTATCGCTATAAAAGTGATATTATCGCTATAAAAGTGATGCTATCACTGTAAAAGTGATAGTATCACTATGTCTAGAAGGTGGCAGTTCCACCTATATGCAATAATTAAATTACAAGCTAGACTAGCTTAAAATTGCAAAAATAACGAGTGGTAGTACCACTTAAGTGATATAACTAAATTACAAGCTGTAATGACTGCTTAAAAGAAAAAGAAATTGCTGAATAGAATCGTAACAAAAATGCTGTTTCCATATTTTTGATTTTCAGATAAATATGCGGTGCGAGGACGCTCCGATTGCAGGATGGCCGTGTTAGCGGTATCCACCTTAACCCCTTTACAACATGAACGGAATTGTCACGCATGCTCAGTCAGGACAGACGAGTCGCGGGAAGCCCGACAAGCGCAGGACGACAGTCTAGAGAGTCTGGTCAGATAGGTCAAAGGCGACGTAGCGCGCCATATAATTTGTCAATACAGTTGATAATAAATAGTGGATTTTTAGAATTCAGACTTTTATTGGGGATGAACTATCCCTCAAGTTAACATGTATAATTTGTGCCGAAACGTAAGTTAATAGGGTTGAGTGATACATCATTGTATTTGGGGTAAAACGTACTCTGAAAAATGCATTACAAAAATCCAGGTCCGTATTTAAAAAAATAAGTTGACGTTGATAACTCAGTTATAACAAATAACATAAAAGAAACTGATGACGCCATTTTGTAGAGAAGAAAAAAATACGAAGTTTTTATTTTAAGAACGTTTTTCTAAAATTAAAACCTTTTGAGTTATTAAAGAAATTAATTTTAGACGTTTTTAACAAATCATCCTGTATCTCATGAATCAAATACAATTTGGCAACGCAGTTACTGAATTTTAACAAAGCTTCACAAACTGCACATTTTTTCTAATGTAAACAACTTCGTAGAAATTACCGTTTACAAGATGCCCATAGTGGTCAATTAAATAGTTGCCACCCTGTATATATATATATATATATATATATATATATATATATATATATATATATATATATATATATATATATATATATATATATATATATATAATAAATGACTTTATTGTAATGTATTACAAATGGCGAAGTTGAAGCTTGGCTTCCTCACTTAACCGGAAAGAGAACAGTAATTTACTTATAATCTACATACAATACATATACAATACAAAGTTATCTAAATATTTAGAATATAGTTTAAATGACATGAAAGAACATTAAAACACAGGTAAAAATCACATTGACATCCACTTAAAAATAATACCAAAGCAAAGAAACATAATCCGGAAACAACGTCCGGAGAGCAGTCTACAAAAAAGTACCTATGATTTTCCTAACTGCTGATTTATATTTTCTTTTAATTATTGGGTCTAGGTTTGTGTGCAATGAAAAATCTTTAGATTGACGTTTCGCCTATCATAGTAGGCTTTTTAAAAATTGTCTTATATTAGTTTGGAAAACCTAGAATGTCTAGGTTTATAGGAAGACGGCATTTCAGTTATAACTGAATATATATATTTATATACAGTGTGACCACTAAAGTCCGCATCATATGAGATTTTTTTTTATTAATAGCTTTATTTGAAATTTGACTTTGGCATCAATTTCTGCTTCGATCGAGATGAAAATTGATGCCCAATTTTAATTTTTTCCAAAAAAAAATCAAAACTGGGGTTATTTCTCAAAATATCGAAAAAAGTTATTAGAAAATATTTCTCTAAATGCAATTTTTAGCCCATATGCAAAATTTCAGCTGCATAAGATAATTTTGATTTTTTACCCATTTGTTTTAAATTACACCACTGTTGTAAAATAAGACTCAACACAACCTACATAAAACTTCTTAGTTTTGACAATGCTTTATTCCAGACACATTTTCTATAAAGTTGCGCCATATTAAATGTGTGTTTTTCGACAAAATCCAAATAGGGCTATTAAAATTTGGTCACATGTGATGCAAAGTTTATTTGTTTTTGACCCTGTATGACGTAACTTCATAAAATAACTATTTTTGAAAACGTAGTTTGTGTCTAAAAGTAATGCACATTATAATTAAGACAAACGAGATGAAAATTGATGCCCAATTTTAATTTTTTCCAAAAAAAAATCAAAAGTGGGGATAGGTCTCAAAATATCGAAAAAAGTTATTAGAAAAAGTTTTTCTAAATGCAATTTTTAGCCCACATGCAAAATTTCAGGTGCATAAGATAATCTTGATTTTGTGTTTTTGTACAAAATCCAAATAGGGCTATTAAAATTTGGTCACATGTGATGCAAAGTTTATTTGTTTTTGACCCTCTATAAGGTAACTTCATAAAATAACTATTTTTGAAAACGTAGTTTGTGTCTAAAAGTAATACGCCTTAATATTAGGAAAATAGTTTAATTGAAAAGAGTCAAATTTTGTCATACACGAAAATTTATTTTCCACTTAATGCAGACGTTACTGATGACACTGTGTACTTGTTTGTCTTAATTATAATGTGTATTACTTTTAGACACAAACTACGTTTTCAAAAATAGTTGTTTTATGAAGTTACGCTATACAGGGTCAAAAACAAATAAACTTTGCATCACATGTGACCAAATTTTAATAGCCCTATTTGGATTTTGTAGAAAAACACACATTTAATATGGCGCTACTTTATAGAAAATGTGTCTGGAATAAAGCATTGTCATCAGTTTACGACCTGAAAGCAACGAGTAAGCATTGATAATGCCAAGTGAGGCCTTGGCGAAACGTCTGCCAGATTACAATAGGAATTTAACAAACGAACGGATGTACGGATATATATATATATACATATATATATATATATATATATATATATATATATATATATATATATATATATATATATATATATATATATATATATATATATATATATATATATATATACCGGGTGCCCACGGGTTTACTGGCCAGCTCGTTATTTTGTTAAGAAACAATATTTCGATTTGAAATTTTGGGAACTCGTATGGTTGCTTTAGATGCAGATTTTGAGTGCTCGAGCATCTGACTATCGTTTCCGGTTCAACCGGAAATACTTTGTTATTTTAAACGAAACACCCTGTATATTTTTTAAAATTTGGATTCCACGTAAAATTCTAATTATAAAATATGTATCATACCCCATACCTATCTTTAACAGTTTTCAAGAAAATGGCGTTTGAAAATGTCGAAAGAGTCGCAAACTATACCGTTTTAACATAAAACAAATGAGTATGAGAAAAGTTTAATATATTATTCTTGCTCCTTTTTAGGGGCCTTGTATGCTTGTGTCATGACAATCTCACTTCCGGTTCAACCGGAAGTGCTACAAAATATGACATTCAGGCACAAATTACTTCAATAATTTCAACTGAACGACCTACTTTAAACTCTAAATTCTAATTTATCTGACTTTTCTCTATAATTTTTGTATACACCATCCCAGGTCTAAAGTTGATAGTTCTTGAGATATAGACAGCTAAAAATTTACATGCATTCCAAATTTTAATCTTTTTAATTTTATCTAGGCGGCTATGGATATCATTTGCATTAAGACAATGTAGAAAGGATACACATAATTATTAATAATATCAAATATCAGAGTAATGCTTGAAGTAATAATTTTATTAGGCTTTCATTTTAAAAAATAAGAAATTAGCCATAAATTAAGTGTTCGAATTGTTGACCTTTTTCTCTCAGACGAAGTCTTTGAAATTCCTTGAGCACGTTGTTCATTTGTTTTGGGGGTGATATTATTAATAACAGAAAATATGACAAGTGTCTTGTATTCATAGCCATCTTGATTAAATAATTGGAAATTGACATGGTTATGATCATGAAGCAGTTCAAGCGACAAATGATTTCCATAGCCGCCTAGATAAAATTAGAAAGATTAAAATTTGGAATGCATGTAAATTTTTAGCTGTCTATATCTCAAGAACTATCAACTTTAGACCTGGGATGGTGTATACAAAAATTATAGACAAAAGTCAGATAAATTAGAATTTAGAGATTAAAGTAGGTCGTTCAATTGAAATTATTGAAGTAATTTGTGCCTGAATGTCATATTTTGTAGCACTTCCGGTTGAACCGGAAGTGAGATTGTCATGACACAAGCATACAAGGCCCCTAAAAAGAAGTAAGAATAATATATTAAACTTTTCGCATATTCATTTGTTTTATGTTAAAACAGTATAGTTTGCGGCTCTTTCGACATTTTCAAACGCCATTTTCTTGAAAACTGTTAAAGATAGGTATGGGGTATGATACATGTTTTATAATTAGAATTTTACGTGGAATCCAAATTTTAAAAAATATACAGGGTGTTTCGTTTAAAATAACAAAGTTGACTGTATTTCCGGTTGAACCGGAAACGATAGTCAGATGCTCGAGCACTCAAAATCTGCATCTAAAGCGACCATACGAGTTCCCAGAATTTCAAATCGTAATATTGTTTCTTAACAAAATAACGAGCTGGCCAGTAAACTCGTGGGCACCCGGTATATATATGATGCCCCGGATGGCGTAGTGGGTTAAGCCGCTAGACTGGAATGTGGTAGAGGAACTCATCCTCGGCCGAGGTGGTACCACCCCACACATCCTCTTAAAACGGCTGGTGAAATCCCAACGGATGTTTCCAGCTCTGGATGTGTGAGTCGATTCCCCAGTACACCCACGGTACATAGTACTTAGACCTTGGTCTACGTGGGCTGTCAGAAGTTAAAAAAAGACTTCCCGCGACGCCCGGCTCGGTTAGTACTTGGATGGGTGGTCGCTTGGGATGGGCGGATTGGCCACCAGGGAAACACTATGTGCTGTAGTCCGACGGTAAAATGGCAAAAAACCAGCGGGCATCTACCCTTGCCCCTTACCAACTCGCATTGAGACAGGGTGGTAAGGTACGTCTCACAACCCCCAACAGCATAAGGGAGGCTACACCATAATTGGAAATGGTTGAAAAAGGTTGCAGATGATGATGATATACATGTCGAATTTGTTTTTGTCTTTTTCCTTGGACGTTTTTGGTATATTGTTTTACTTTTTCCTTTTTAATTAAAAATTAGAAAGGTTTCTTATTCTTGGGTTTTATTAGTCCTAGTGAATTAAAAGTCGTGTATGGGTTGTTATTTACTTATATTGACGTTTCGGTCTACTTCGTTGACCTTCAGAATTTTTTTTGTTTTTAATTTTTATTATTGTTTTTCATTACTGAAAGAGACAGCTTATGTCAAATAAGATTCCTTTTATCAAATATAAAACAGTATGGAATACCTTTAAAGCAACAGAGTAGGTACCTACGTACATATTTTTTTAAAAATTTATCTGCCGTATGTTTCGGCATATAGGATACTGACAAACTGATGTTAAGATTGATAAGCGGAATTCCTGCTTTTTTCCATTTTCCTCCTTCTATTATGTTAAGTCATTTTTACAATATTTTTTAATCCGTTAATTTTTATTATCTTTACGGAAACTTGTTTTTTTTTTCTGTGGGTGTTGGTTGTTTTTATTTTGTGTGATTTAGAAAAACGTAAATTTAATGTTTGTAAATTAATTCAAATTATTTAATTATGTTGTGGTAAATTTTGGCAAGATTCTTTGTATCTGTTTTCGAATTTATGCTTTTTGTGTTTTTTTTTTGAATTTCTATCATTTCGTAAAGTTCTCTTTTTTGTGTGTGGGTTTCTGTTCGTAGGATTTTTACATTTTCAAAATCAAAGATATGTTGTTTTTCCACGCTGTGGTTGGTTAGCGCTGGTTTTTTTGTCGCTCTCGTGGCTGTTTAGTCGATTTTTCAAATATTGACTGGTTTGACCGATATAGACACTATCACAGTCTTTACAGGGTATTTGAAAGACCGCGTGGCTTTTTTGTATTTAGGAATTTTAGATTTAAGGCTGCTAAAGATATTTTTTAAAAGGATGTGTCCTTTATGAGCGACTGTAATGTTATGTTCACTAAAAGTTTTTTTGTATTTTTTCCGATATCCCCGGGACGTATGGTAGGGAAAGAAAGTTTTTGTTTTTAAGTTGTTTTTTGATCGGGTCTATTCTTCTATTAAATATATTGGTTACTAATTTTTCGGGGTAACTGTTGAGCTTAAGTGCTTCTTTAGCTTTTTTGATGGCATTTTCTCGATATTCGGGGCTGGATAGTTGTATTGCGCTGTCTGCAAGACTAATAACTACTGATTTTTTTTTTGGGAGATTGGGTGCTGAGAGCTGATGTTTCCGTATCTGGAGGACCATGTTTCTTTTGTGTACCATTCAGTTTTTATATGGTTGTTTATATGGTGTAGGGTTAAATCTAAAAAGCTAATTTTATTGTGATTTTCTAATTCTATTGTAAATTGAAGTTTATTATGGTAACTGTTGAATTGATCTAATATGTCTTGAGTTTTCTCCTTAGGCACTGTTGCGATGCAATCATCATCATATCTAAAGAAAAAAGGGAGTTGGTAACTTAGTTTGTTAAGTATGTTTTCTTCAAGGTCCTTCATTACGAGTTGTGCGATTACACTGGAAATTGAGGCACCCATTGCGCGACCTTCAGTTTGCTTATAAAATTTGTTTTCGAACATGAAATATGTGGCGTTTAGGGTTAATTCAACAGCTTCTAAAAAGTCGTTTGAAGGAATATCGGCGTGTTTGTTAATTTTGTCCCATTTTTTAATAATGATTTCTTTTGCTAACATGGTGGGTATGTTTGTATATAAAGATATGACATCCAATGATATTAGGGTATAGTCATTTGGTAAATTTATATCCTCTATTTTATTTTTAAAATCCACAGAATCTTTTATGTAGCAATCGTTTTGATTTATGATATTTTGTAGAATATTCTTTAAGAATTTTGAAAGTTTTTTAAAAGGTGATTGGATACATGATACTATCGGCCTAAGAGAAATTCCCTGCTTGTGAAGCTTCGGTAGACCATAAATTTTAGGTGGTTGCGCGTTTTGAATTTTGAGTTGTTTTGCGGTATTTGGTGAAATATACATTGCTTTTCCCATCGAGTGATGAGATTATTATTATTTTTTTGATATAAATTGGTAGGGTAATTCTTCATTTCTTTATAGGTACTGTTGTCCTGTAAGAGGTTCTTTCGTAATCTTGGTCAAGCATTATTACTGTTTTGTTCGATTTATCGGGCTTTAGAACTTTTAGATTTTTATTACGTTTAAGAAATGATTTTGTTTCTGTAACTTTACTTAAGAGGATTTCTAGTTGCTTTTTATTTTTGTTTTTCTTATTGAAATTATTTTTCTGATTTGTTATTATGTTACAACATTTAGAACGTAGGTCATCCTTAGTGTCTGTACTGAGGTTTAGTAGTGATGTTTCAATGTTTGTAATTATATCTGGAACAGGAATTTCTTCGGGGGACTCAAGGGGTGTTACAAAGTTGCAATCACCTAAAATTTATGGTCTTCCGAAGCTTCACAAGCAAGGAATCCCTCTTAGACCGATAGCATCATGTATCCAATCACCTTTTGAAAAACTTTCAAAATTCTTAAAGAATATTCTACAAAATATCATAAATCAAATAATTACTACATAAAAGATTCGGTGGATTTAAAAGATAAAACAGAGAATATAAATTTACCAAATGACTATACCCTAATACCATTGGATGTCATATCTTTATATATAAACATACCCATTATGTTAGCAAAAGAAATCATTATTAAAAAATGAGACAAAATTAACAAACACACCGATATCCCTTTAAACGACTTTTTAGATTCTATTGACTTAACGCTAAACTCCATACAAACTGAAGATCGCGCAATGGGTGCCTCAATTTCCAGTGTAATCGCACAACTCGTAATGAAGGACTTTGAAGAAAACATAGGTACTTAACAAATCAAGTTACCAAATCCCTTTTTTCTTTAGGTATGTTGATGATTGCATCGCAACAGTGCCTAAGGACAAAACTCAAGACATATTAAATCAATTCAACAGTTACCATAACAAACTTCAATTTACAATAGAATTAGAAAAACAATAAAATCAGCTTTTTAGATCTAACCCCACACCATATAAAAACTGAAAGGTACACAAAAGAAACATGGTCCTCCAGATACGTAAACTTTAACTCTCGGTACCCAACCTCCCAAAAAAAATCAGTAGTTATTGGTCTTGCAGACCGCGCAATAAAGCTATCCAGCCCCGAATATCGAGAAAATGCCATCAAAAAAGCTAAAGAAGTACTTAAGCTTATCAGTTGCCCCGAAAAATTAGTAAACAATATATTTAAAAGAAGAATACACATTTTTTATAATAAGACCCGACCAAAAAACAGCTTAAAAACTAAAAACTTTCTTTCCGTACCATACGACCCGGGGTTATAGAAAAAAATAAAAAAAAAACTTTTAGTGAACATAACATTACGGTCGCTCATAAAGGACACAACTATTTAAAAAGAAATAACTTTAGCAGCCTTAAATCTAAAATTCCTAAATACAAAAAAACCACTTGGTCTATCAAATGCCCTGTGATAGTGTCTATATTGGTCAAACCCAGTCAATATTTGAAAAATCGACTAAACAGCCATAAGAACGATAAAAAAACCAGTGCTAACCAACCACAGCGTGGAAACATACCTTTGATTTTGAAAATGTAAAAATCCTACAAACAGAAACCCACATAAAAAAAGAGAACTTTACGAAATGATCGAAATTGAAAAAAAAATGATAAATTCGAAAGCAGGTACAAAAAATCTTGCCAAAATTTACCACAACATAATTAAATAATTTGAATTAATTCACAAACATTAAATTTACTTTTTTTCTAAATCACACAAAATAAAAACGACCAACACCCACACCAAAAAAACAAGTTTCCGTAAAAATAATACAAATTAAAGTATTAAAAAATATTGTAAAAATGACTTAACATAATAGAAGGAGGAAAAAGGAAAAAAAAGCAGGAATTCCGCTTATCAATCTTAACAACAACATCAATTTGTCAGTATCCTCCTATATGCCGAAACATACGGCAGATAAATTTTTTAAAAATATGTACGTACCTACTCTGTTGTTTTAAATTAGTGTTTGTTTTAATCAATGCCAGGATAATTATTTTAAGGCATTCCTTTCTGTTTTGTATTTTATAAAATGAAACTTATTTAACATAAGCTCTCTTTCAGTATTGAAAATAATAATAAAAATTAAAAACAAAATTTAAAAAAAGTCTGAAGGTCAACGGAGTAGACCGAAACGTCAATATAAGTAAATAACAACCAATACACGACTTTTAATTCACTAGCAGCCGGTTGCAGAAACCTTTTAATCAAGCGTTAAATCCCAATTCATCGTTAAAAACAAAATATATTCAGTTTAACACAGCGTTAAATTTTTTTTCTTTCGGCAACTGCTCAGATTTTTGGCTAATCGAGGTTTAAACTGACAATTGCCACTACAAAATCAAGATGTTTACTTTTTCATTTGGGTTAACGAAAAGAGAACTTAACGATGAATTAAACTAATTACACAATATGGTGTAATTAAAGTCATGTTTCTGGTAACATTTTCAGTAAAATATTGGTTACTTTGGCAAAATTTTGTGTTCCAATACAAGAAATTAGACGAAAAATCCTTCCTTCAATATTTGATAATAAAACTATATACACTTTTAGTGCAGATGGGCATCTAATTTATCAATGCTTTCTAAGCAGGTACCTACTTTCACACACTAACAAAAAATGTAGGAAAAATAAAGTTCATCATTTATAATGTGAATTTTACCAAAAAATACACATTTCATCATCAATAACATACCAAAATTACTCCTTATAAGTACCATTAACTTGTGCAGAAATAATATTCTACTGCTGAAATTCTTCTTGGATATAAACTATTCTTTATCACATTATAATTAAAACAATTTTCCTACTAGTCTTCTATAAAAATAAAGATTAGGATTCTGCTATTTCCTTTTGCTTATTTTTCTTCAACATCCGAATTGACAAGTAATTTTTCCTTGTCTTCCTTCATTTAAAAATAATAAAGCCATAGCATAGAGGTAGTTATTTTTTGAATTATTTTTGTCATTGTAACAAAATCGAAAAGAAAATTAGGTACCTACTGTATTATTTACAAAGGTAAAATCATTGGAATTCAAGCAATTTTTATATAAATCCGTCTTTTGTTTTTTTTTTCACGGCCGTCTACAATAAACCATAACCTAACTATAACCCATAGAAAAATAAAGGGTTTGTTACAGAAAACTATTTTTTTTTAAATATAAACAAAATAAGATCGTTTCTAAACCACGGATTAATGACGTTTGTGATGTAACCTCAAACATTCCTCACTTCCAGTTACTGTTAGCCCTTGTCTACGTGACAGGTTGACGAGCTCGCCACCCGGTTTTGTGCTTAGACCAGAGCTCTGGCGACCCTTAGGGATGGTGTACACTGCATGTTACTTCTTTATTTTTCTGTGGTTTTAAATTTTGACATACTTGGCGTTTTTCAGAGTTTACCGGTTGACAAACCGGTTACAATCGGAAAACGCTTTACCACAACTGGCTCTACCTAAGACGGGTGTGGTCTGGGGCGTATTGACGAAAATTGAATCGATTCGGATAGGTTTAGGAATTTCGAGCGAATTGCATAATTAAATAAAGGTAGTTGAAAGAGATAAAATAACATTCAAGTGTCATAAAATGATCCGGATCGATCCAGTGAATTGAATACGAGACATGGCCCCTAGTCCGGGAGGTTATAGTTTTCTATAATCGACACAAAGCGATCGTGTTGTTTTTGTCCTCCGATCATTTGACAGTGAACGTAAAAGAGAGCGAAAAAATATCACCATGTCCCTACAAAATTAATAGGTCTGTTCGTTTGTGTTGCACGAAACTGCACTAACACAACCTTCTTTTTTGTTTGTGAAGACACCCATTAAAAACAATCAATTTACGTTAATGCAATTTTGTGCAACACAAACGAATAAACAAAAAGTGACCGGGTTCAATTCAATTTTTGTAAATTCAAAAAGTTCTGTTCGTTAGTGTGGCACGAAATTGCACTAACCTACACTTTTAGGTTTGTTGTTTTGTGTTGCATGAACCTCTACCGATTTTTTGCTAATGGGTATCTCCCACAAATAAAAAAAAAAGAAGTGCAGGTTAGTGCAACACAAAAGAACAAACCTTTTGTGTTGCACAAAACTGCACTAACCTAGTTTTTTTTGTTTGTGGGAGACACCCATTGGAAAACATCTGTGCAGGTTGGTGCAAATTGTGTAATACAAAAGAACAAACCTTTTGTGTTGAAACTGCAGTAGCTTGCACAGATTTTTTTTATTGATGTGTTTTTACATAAAAAAAGTGTAGATTCGTGCAACACAAATGAACAGATCTTATGTTGCCCTATTCGACTTCTTTAAATTTAAAAAGACTTACTTTGAAAAATCTCTATTTCTTAATAATACTATAAAATTTAAAAAGAAGATGAATGCCACAAAGCAAATTTAAAAAAAAAAACGAGTGAATTACCCTTGTAATTTTCTTTATGGAACTATTCTAGTTTTATAAATCAGGAAATAAAAATGAACAAAATTATTGTTATATGTATATCATTTTTGATTTGATATAAATTAATGTAAACTTATATTTTAAAAAATCCTAGAACATATTTTATTTATGTAAAAGTAACAAATTTCTATGTATAAAATATTTCAACATCTGTGTCACCAGTAGGTAGGTGCTACGGAACCTATATTATTTTGAGCCAATCTTCACATTACATCTTTGATATATTCTCTGTGACTTATCTATAACCTGTAACAAAAGAAAATGGAACCGATAATAACATGTAAAAGTATACGTACATGATTACATAGTAATCTTAATAAAAGCACTATGCGAAACAACCCAGGTAAATAACTTGTTCATAGACATTTCATTCTTAAACATAACAATATGATTTACATGAGTATGATAAAAATGGTAGTTGACTAAATGTGGATCAGAAAAATTCCAATCTTCAATCTCTGAATCTGTAAGCACGAGCAAAAAATTTATTAAATGAGAAATATTTTACTTCAAACTTAATTTTGAATGAATTTGTGGTGGATTAAATGAACACTCTACAATTTAAGCGTGCCACATGGTTACAAAAATTTTATTTGTGATCTGTACTACCAGTAATTAGGTTTATAAATTGACCAGGATACTTACCCACAGTGCCGTTGCTAGGCTAAATTTGACTGAAGGCAAGCCAGGAATTTTGCACCCCTATAACAAGGCCTAATTAGCTTATAGACTCTATAGTTTTTCTATTTGGCGCCCCTTGCCACAAGCGCCCATGCAAGGGCCTAGTCTGCCTACTCCTAGCTACGGCACTGCTTACCCAGACAAAATGTTTTGTCAGATGCACTGGACAAAAAAAATATAGTATGCATGTTAACTATTATGGGTAAAGGGTAAAGATAGAACTTGAGGTAAAAATAGGAAACAAAATTGTACTCCAAAATTTTATAACATAAGTAGTGAGTGATAGAATATTAATGACAATATTTTACCTTATCAAGAAAATACCAACAAACTTCCAAATTTTTCCCCTGGTTTTTCACAGAATATTGTGGCTGGGATAATCTCTCAAATAACAGCCATTTAGGACTCCATTCCTCACATGTAGGTTTACCAAGTCTAAGGAAATATGTTTATGATATTTGTGTGCCTTATCTTTCATTAAAAGTCTGGTTTTTAGGGTTAGGAATTCATATTCGTTAGAAATAATACAATCCTATTTCCATGTACCTAAAACAAGCACATAAATGGATAATGATGACAAAGGACAGTGTTTAAGGAAGCTGAGAAGCAGCAGCTTTTTTATGCAAAGCATTTAAAAAAGTAATAGAAAAATTCTAAAAAATTTGCCAGCGTGTATACACTAGTTTGTGGTTACAGGGTGTCATACTACTTACCTAAAAAAATATATGTTTACAAGTTTATTTTCTTCTATTTTTGAAATGGTGCAAAATTCCTGGCATCCCGTCAGTCAAATTTAGCCTAGCAACGGCACTATGGGTGAGTATCCTGGTCCATCTATTAACCTAATTACTGGTAGTACAGATCACAAATAAAATTTTTGTAACCATGTGGCACGCTTAAACTGTAGAGTGTTCATTTAATCCACCACAAATTCATTCAAAATTAAGTTCGAAGTAAAATATCTCTCATTTAATAAACTTTTTGCTCGTGCTTACAGATTCAGAGATTGAAGATTGGAATTTTTCTGTTACACATTTACTTAACTACCATTTTTATCATACTCATGTGAATCATATTGTTATGTTTAAGAATGAAATACCTATGAACAAGTTTACCTGGGTTGTTTTGCATAGTGCTTTTATTAAGATAACTATGTAATCATGTACGTATACTTTTACATGTTATTATCTGTTCCATTTTCTTTTGTTACAGGTTATAGATAAGTCACAGAGAATATATCAAAGATGTAATGTGAAGATTGGCTCAGAATAATATAGGTTCCTTAGTACCTACCTACTGGTGACATAGATGTTGTCTGTATCTTATACGGTTTAGCTGATATTTGGCAAAACATGATTTAAAGTCGGGCCAAATTTTTAATCTGGTCAAATAAAAAATAATTTGTTTACCTAATAAATTTTAATTCAGTTATAACAAATCATATTAACGATAAAACACGTTCACAAAACTTGTTACAAATTTCTTTTTTGACCAAGCTTTTATGGTTAATATGTTTTGTTATGACTAAATTAAAATTTATTATTTATCTATTATTATACTGTATATCATATTTTTCCAAATAGCAGCCGAACCGTATAAGATATGAAAAAAGTGCAATAGATAAAAAAGTTAAAAGATAAACCAAAAAAGTTGCTTTTATACAAAGGAGTACTCGGCGTCGTATCAAAAAAAAATTCGGGGGTCAAAGTGGTTGTGACCCCCAAAAAAATAACACCCTGTAGATAGCTCTAAATGGCAATGGGTTAATTCTGTAGGTACTTTAATATGTAACACACGTACAAATTTTGAATAAATAATCCTTAAGTGCGCATAAAATAAATAAGAAAGACCGAAAAAAAGTTTAACACCCTGTATCTTGGAAACGAAACGTTTCCGGACCTATATTATTTAGAACTTTTTTTCATTATTTTTGGTCAAGGAATCGCCTGTTTAAATTTGTCGGTACAATATTGAAACACCCTGTATATACAGGGTGTTATGCAGTGGCGGCTCGTGAAGTATTAAACTGGGTGTCAATTCGGTGGTTATACAAGAAAAATACGAAGGGAAATATTGCAAAAAAATGCATACCAATTTAAGCTTATCTCTGTAAAAACTCCATTCTCCTGTTTTTCATTTTTGCAAAAACTGCAATTACGCGATTAAAATCTAAAATCTGGTACTGCATCTGAATCAAAATAACGTCGAAAATAACCTACTGGCCACTACTAGCCGTCTAGGCTCCCGCGTATATCACCATTCTATCAGATGACTACTGATTTGATTCAGGTATTTCAGGTGCATTGTGCAGTGCACGCCAGAACGCTATTTGTCATCATTTTGATGCGACGATGTTTTGTCTCACGCTCCGGACTCCTCTTTGTCCAACACACGGTCTTTGCAGATACTCTCGGCGTTCAGTTCTGATATTGAACGCGTTAGAGCTCGTATTAATGTTAATGTTAGACGGTGAAAGAAAAGAGCTTGACTGTTATAACAAAAATCTATTATACATTATTAAAAGTACATGTAAAATTTGAAATTACAATAAAAAAATTAAAACAAATTATGGTTGATGTGTAATAGTATAGTTATAAGGTATAGAAAACCATCTTTTTGCGTAGATTTTTAGGTTGTTCACTGCACAATTGATCCTACACAAAAACCGCCACTGGTGTTATGGAATTCACTGCATATATTGAAATGAGCGACTCCTGGGGTAGTCTACAGACATACCCAATACTTTTTTTTCTTAAATTGAACATTTTAAAAATTTTCAAAAACACCTTAAAACCCGTCCATGTTCGCCGCACCTGGCTAACCTATGTGTTCGCTTGACAGAAAATTTCGCGAGAAAAAAACTAAAAACAATTGAATTTTTTGTAACGTTGCCAGACATATTATAAATCTTTAAGAATAATTTATTTTCTGTTATTAACCGTAATTTAAGACAAAGGTAAAACAAATTTAAACCTTTTTCGAAGGAAAAACAAGAAAAAATAGTAAAAAGGCCACTGGGAAACCACTCCTTTTTGTCCGCAGCCTTAGTTTTAACCAGTAGTTACCTAACATAATTTAAATTTCAATATATTAATGCTTCGTTGAAACAAAATAATATATTTAAGTTCAACATTCTGAAAAACATTACCACGAATTTTATTGAAAAATCTTAAAAACTTTTACGCAGAAGCTTAAAAATTTATAATTTTTAATATACAACCGAAGGCACACTTGAATTTTTCGCATGTGGTAATCAATATTTCCTATTATTCTGACTTTTTATTTATTAAAATTATTTATGGGGTTTAGACCTATAAAGTTTTCAATGTTTGTGTCTTAAACGTTTGTTGAGATAATTCGATCAAATTTAGACCAGAGGGTTTCTGGAGGATGCCAAATTTAAATAAAATAATTATATTTTTTTCAAGACTCCTTTTTTAAAATTCAATTCCATTTTGAACCCTAAAATAGTGGAGCATTGAGAAAATAAACTAATATAAATATGTTTACTCTTTTATGCAGAAGCCATTGTTGATTACCTGAAGTACATAAAAACCCTAAAATTTAATACGGAACCCGATTATAAGAAAATTAGAGACATTTTTATATTGGGAGTAAAAGAAGGTGGTGGATCGGTTGGTACACCATTACAGTTTTCTGGATCTAGAACGCCATTAAAAAGAAATCGTACTCCTCGTCCGAACAACAGCAATGAAAAGACAACAGCAAATAAGAATAAAGATTGTGAAGTTGATGATGAAAGCGAAACGCCCAAACCTAAGAAAAGAGGAAGGCCAAGAAATGATCTAGTTATTCCAAATGACGAAGATGATATTGCAGTGGTAAATATTTGGGCATGGGTAGCTAAAATATCAAAGTTGGTACATATGAATCTGTTTTCTGTGGGTTGATAATATAAAAAAACAGCCGCAACGCCAGGTAGAAATCCATAGCGGGGATAGGGCATTGAATATTCTAAATTAGTTGACACTTTTAGAATTATACGTTGTTAATTTCTGTAAGCTCTTTATTTAAGTTTACTCTCATTTAAAATTCAATATTAGAGCCCTAGCAACGTGGTTTGTCACCTTTTCTACGCTTTCTTTTGAGATAGATTACTAGGTTATGCACTATTTTTTACAACTTTAAAAAAATATAAATTTGATCCCCAAGCGCTAGAGGAGCTTATTTTTTTAATAGCTTATTTTTTATAGAAAAAAATGTATCTGCCTTAGATTGAGTCGGGTAAGCTTTTTATGTGAAATAGTCTGACATAAAAGAAAAATTATTGCATTTATACTTTTTGGCTGTAGCTTTCGGTATATCTAAACATTAGTACTTAATTGTTAATAGCTTTTTTATCGTTCATCCGACACAGTCATGTAGACATTTCAAAATATTATCAAATAAATTTGCGTAACGAGCGAGCAGCTTTTATTTATAAATATTTTATTTTATTATATTTATTTTACTCTGTTATGCACAGTAATTTAAAAAAATCCACTTTTTATTTGATTTTTGTATTTTATGTAGATGTGTTTATTTGATTCATTTTTTTAGACAAGTAGTGACGAAGTACCCAATAATAGTTTTATTACCGTAAGAAAGCCCAAAAATAAAAGTACCAGCAATAAAATTAAAAATGTTACAAGAAACAAATCAAAGTCATTTCAGGATTTAAGCAATGAACTTAATTTTGAAAGATACACCATGGAAGAAATTAAGCCCAAGAAATTGAGAACCGGTACGTAAAATAGATTTATCACGACATGAAAATTTGAAACATTGAAAACACGAAAATTTTCAATCAGTAACTAACGTAAAAAATGTGTGTGGTATATTCATATTTATACAGTTTAGAAAATATTATCGAATTGTATTTAATTTATAACTAAAATGTATTAGAAAAATGCTAGGACCCATAAGATTTTTTTTTATTTTTCATATATTACCTTACCAAGTTCAGCAATAATTAGTTTACTGATTTACTGCAAATAGTATAAAAACAAGTTGTGCTTGCTTAGAAAACGTCTTTTAAATGATCTAAAAATACATATAATTAACTTAAAAAATAATGTTCTTTTCTCTTTTCACACGGTGTATTTTTAAGTTGTTCCTGTAGCAGAGAGTAGATAGAATTTAGAGAAACACTGACGTGCACCGATTTCGGGCCTGCCGGGGAGACCGGCTCGGCCTGAGCCGGTCTCCCTTGCGATGTTTTGGTGAATTCGCGGGTCTGTGGTTTCATACTTTGCCCAGAGATGCCGATGTTGTTTGTCCATTATTGCCAGATTGTTTTGATTTATGTTTTGGTACAATATTTGTAAATACGTATCAGATTATTGTAATTACTGATTGTTCCGTACTGCTGGCCTAACCCTGTTTTGTTATTATACAGGGTCTGCAACAAAGATTGTCGTGCATAGTAGTTGTATTATTATTATATTGTTTGTGTACAATTAAATAGTATACAGGAGAGAATTTACATAATTTCTATTGGCATTCCTACGTTTTAACTGGGCATGATATGTACGGGGGAGGTTGTCTAAAAATTAGTCTTTAGCAAGTCGCGGACAGAAATATTTTAATTCTCGCGCTGAAAGAAGTACTCGTGAAAAAAATCAATCAGGTTTTTTTCTAAATCTCCACTTTTTACAGTCTCTAGATGGTTTTCTGTTTCGGTCGGTCTCTCTATCTGTTCGCACGAAAAGTGAAAAAATTACTTGATCAGAAAACACGAAATTTGCATATACCTATACTGGGGTTTACACTGGCTCCAGCTCCGACTAAACTTCCGATGGAATTTATGTATACAGGGTGAGAAAAATTAATTAGAAAAATTAATTTCTATGTTGCTTTAATTTAAAGATGATGCATTTTACAGAAGTCATATTTTGCATATAGATAACATTTATACATTACATATTTACATTATATATTTCCACTAATATAAATAAAGACCCTCCTAGTTCCCCATATGTACGGTGAATAACTTTAAGTTTAATAAATATTGCAGCATATTTTAATTCACGTTTATACTTGGTGGAGAGATTTAAAATAATGCAAAAACAAACATTTATAAGGATTTGATAAAAATCAGATGCTACGGGGTCTCGTGGAAAGTTTAAAATGTTCGTCATTTTACTAAATATACTTGGCACCATATTTTAGTTCATGTTTATACTTGGTGAATAGATTTGAAATAATGCAAAACCAAACGTTTATAAAGGATTTGACAAAAATCAGAGGCTACGGGTTCTCTAGGAAAGTTTAAAATTTTCGTCATTTTACTAAATATACATTGCACCCTATTCTAGTTCACGTTTATACTTGGTGGAGAGATTTGATATAAGGCAAAAAATAATAGGTATACATAATGGATGTGACAAAAATGTGAGGCTACTCTTCGAAAGTTAAAAATGTTCGTCATTTTATTAAATATAGCAGCATGGTTTAGTTCACGTTTATACTTGGTGGAGAGTTTTAAAAAAGGCAAAAAATAACACACGTAAAGGATGTCTCAAAAAACATTATCCTTGATAAGAGTTGCTATATGTCCTATAAGACCGCCCGGCAAAAGTTGAAAAAAAGGGATATACGAGGGAGATGAAAATTTTTGAAGTGCAGGATTCAAGTAACTTCATTTTTCCATTTATTTAAAATATTTATTTAAACTTGTTCAGAATTAAAAGTTATCTCCCAATATGAAGTTATGGCATTCTGCGTCAAAAATACAAATAAAACATATTTTTATTAAAATATAGGTTTTATTTTTTTATATTTTGTTATTAAAAAAACACAAATAGAGAAGACGAAAACAAAGGAGAAACGTTAAAAAGTTAAATACGTAGTTGTGCCTTTACTGTTGGCGATAATATAGTCTTAAAAGTCAATGGGTTCGAGTGTCGACTAGGGCTTGGAATTTTTGAAATTTAAGTATTCGAATACTAACTTCATTTATAATTCGAATTTCTGAATGTTCAAATAGTCGATTCGAAATTTCGAATAGTTGATTCGAATATTCGATTCGAATATTCGAATCGACTATTCGAATCGACTCTTCGAATATTTGATTAGAATATTCGAATAGTCGATTCGAATAGTCGATTCAAATAGTTGATTCGAATATTCGAATTTTCGATTAAAATATTCGAATCGACTATTCGAAAATTCTACCAGTCGAATCGGCTAATTGAATATTCGTGGAAACTATTTGAACATCCAATAATTCGACTAAGTACTTAGTTGGAAAAAAGTTGGGGAGAAAGGTTAAATACGTAGTTGTACCTTTACTGTTGGCGCTAATATATTCGTAAAAGTGAATGGGTTCAAGTGTAGACTAGGGCTTGGAATGTTTGAAATTTAAGTATTCGAATACTTACTTCATTCATAATTCAAATATTCGAATTATTGAATGTTCGAAGAGTCTCCACGAATATTCGAATAGTCACTTAGAATATTCGAATAGTCGATTCGAATTCGGCTATTCGATAGTCAATCCGACTATTCGAATCGACCATTCCAAAATTCTACCAGTCAAATCGACTATTCGAATATTCGTGGATGCTATTCGAACATTCAATTCGTATATTTGAATTATAAATGAAGTAAGTATTCGAAAACTTACATTTTGTAATGTCCATGTAATATTAGGTTTCCTGACCTTAATAACCCCGAAAATGACATACATATTAGTTACCATTTTGGATAAATTTCTAGCCGCTTCTCCCCCCACACTTTAATTTTTTTAACATCAATTACGCAAAATTAGATTTTCTGACCTATAAACGGTTGTTTTTGCATTATTCTAAATCTCTCCACAAAGCATAAACCTGAACTAGACTATGCTGATATATTTAGTAAAATGAAAATTTCAAACTTTCAAAACGACCCCGTAGCCTCAGATTTTTGTCAAATCGTTTATGTGTATTATTTTTTGCCTTATACTAAATCTCTCCAGTATAAACGTAAACTAAATTGACGAAAATTTTAAAATTTCCAAGGGACCCCGTAGCCTCTGATTTTTGTCAAATCCTTTAGAAAAGTGTGTTTTTGCATTATTTTAAATCTCTTCACCAAGTATAAGCGTGAACTATATGCTGGTATATTTAGTAAAATGATGAAAATTTCAAACTTTCGAAACGACCCCGTAGCTTCTAATTTTTGTCAAATTCTTTATGTACATATTGTTTGCCTTATATCAAATCTCTTCTTTCCGCCAAGTTTATACGTGAACTATTGTGTTATATTTAGTAAAATTTTAATGACAAAAATTTGAAACTTTCGAAGAGCCTCTGATTTTTGTTAAATGCTTTATAATAATAATAATAATAATGTTTATTCAAATATAAGATACATATATATATATAAAATATTCCATTTTATGAATAAACTAAGAAATTTAAATTTAAGGAAACTCACGAAGTTTACCTTGTTGTGAGTATCGTAATATTTTATAGGATACTTTCATTACAGTTAATAATTGTTTCTTTCTTTCTTTCTTTCTTATGTATGATATTTTTTGCCTTATTTTAAATCTTTCCGTAATTTCCAGTATTTCCACCAAGTATAAACGTCAACTAAAATAATATGCTTGAATGTTTTAAGTTTTTAATTAGGATAATAGAATTTTTTGGGTGAGCCCTGTGGTCGCTACTTGTTTGGTTTTTCTAGTATTTTTGGGTAATTTAGAAAACCTGAAACCTCCCCACCAAGTTGAGATAAAGGGCGTTATCGGCTTATGGTACTGTATTTAATTACTTGTTTCCAGTACCGGGTAGGTATGTATACTTCGCGTCACAGGTTTCGTCAGCCAACTGCTGGCCGCTAGCTTCAGGTTCATCAACAAAATTCGATCGACCAAAATTTCTTAAAACTAAATAGCGGTACCAATTATTTACTTAAAAGTAGCCAGTGGCGTCGTCAAGGAAAGTTCGGGAGGGTACAATAACAGGGATCATGCTCTCAGGGTAAATATCACCCTGTAAGTTTTTAATAAAATGTGTCAAAAGTTAACCCTACACTAATTTCGAGACAATTATTATGAAACAACTCGAAAAAAAACTAAAATTTCAACACCCTGAATCTCTTAAACAAAGCGTTAAAGCGTTTCCGAACATGTGTTAATGGAAACTTTTCTTAATATTTGATGTAGAAGCTATTCCTGACGTTTCCTGGCAACTAGGTATATAAAAAATTATTTACATTACATGAGTACACCATTTCTGATTTAGTTAATTTAATTTACTACCCCGCTAAGATTGTAACAAAACTGCTTACTAAGAAACCTTTCCCACTGAAAATATACATTTCACTATGCTTCCGGTTGACCGACATCGTTTTAAATCCAAGCCCAGCTGCCCAGCAACTCGAGCAGCGATGTCCTTCGTTAATGACTGCACTGCCGATGCTGTCGCGCTCGCCTAAATCCACCCGTTGCGTTGCAGGCCAACAACACGCTGGCAACGCAGCCTTTCAATAGTCTGTAAAAATTATAGAAAATTATTTCCTAGCCGCCGTGGCCGCTGATCACACGATGAAGTATGGGTAGCGACGTCTACTGTTTTTTCGTGAAACTCGAATGCTCATAATTCCGACGAGCAGTCTTTATTATTATTTAGTCTATGTCTGTAGTTAACTTTGGGAGACCCAAGTAAATTTGTGCATTTTGTACTTTAGGGACCAACATTAATTTGTTCAAGGAGTTGTTTCAATACTGAAATATTTAACTAAGTATGTTTTCCAGTTTTGTTGCACACATAAATAAATAATCTTTGTATTTTCTTTTTTCGTGCAAAAGTGGGATCGATATTTTTAAAATTAATTTTTTTCCGGGGTTACAGAATATATCCCATTGATCTTAAGTATACAACATAACCCTTTGACTTCAGAAGGTTAAACCTCGTAATAGTTTTTGCGTAAGAAAAGTTTTTAATACCGTCTTTTTTTCTAATTAACGCATTTTCTGCAACTATTAGAGTAGAGTAGAGTAGAGTTCCTTTACTGGTCACAAAGCCGTCACCAACCTTTTAGTCTGCACCCTCTAGCTTGTGATCAGTTCCGTCTACGTAACTGCGGTCGGTAAGATTTAACATTTTACCAATCAATTTTCAAGTGGCTGAGAATCGGTGGAAAATGAGAGTCAAGAGAACGCCAAGGCCCGTCTCTCTGCAGGGAAAGTTCTTGCAACTGTGTTTTGGGACTGCAGAGGCGTACTGCTCATCGATTTCCTTCATGAGCGGCGTACTGTCAACGCTGCGTACTACTGCCTTGATGATACGAAACTGGCCTTTCGACGAAAAAGGCGAGACATGCCCGTCCGAACTGTGATTCTTCTTTATGACAACGCTTGGCCTCACACAGCTGCTTTGACCAGAGAAAAATTGGAAACAATTCATTAGGAAATGCTCGAACACCCGCCCTATAGCCCCGATTTGTCCCCATGTGACTACCACATGTTCGGGCCACTTAAGGAAGAATTGGGAGGACATAGTTTTGACGACGACCAAGGTGTGGAAGCGTTCGTGCGCAATTGGTTAGAGTCACGATCACCTTCATTCTTCGATGGCGGGATTAAAAAACTTCCGATCCGGTGGGACAAATGTGTAAATAAAAGTGGAGATTATGTAGAAAAATAAGATGTGTTCAAAATGTTTTTTACTGCAACCATAAATTTTTGAAAAAAGTCCGTTTTATATTTGATTCCCTCTCGTATTTACAAGTTAGATAAACTCCTGCTCTTTAATATGCATATGTAGGTAGAAAGGTTTATAAACTGGGATTTTCATTTTAAAAGTATGATATCTATTTAATCTCGTCACTACCACCGGAAACACCACTTAAATATTTGATCTAAACGTTACTGTTCTTCTCCTAGTCTTGAAGTAGTACTGCTTTGAAAAATTGGATATTATTAATAATGGAGCTTTAAATTGAGAGGTTTATTTATATTTTCTGCAAAAAGAACTTCCACGTCTGTCAGAAGATGTTCTCTTACAAACAAGGCTGAACATGTGACTGCTTCAAGATGGCGTTCCACCCCATTTTAGTATTTCTGTACGTAGATATCTTAAGGTGATCTTTCCTGACGGGACGGCCCAATTAGTCTAAGAGCCAGCTACAGAGGGGGACATGTGACTCAGTGTAGTTGAAAATTTAACGAGTAGAGGTATTGAGAACTCCGCCGTCAGAAGGCTGTCTGGAAGTATAATGGGTGATATGATTGATAAAATGCAGTACTGACAATTTGCAGAATGTTTGAAGATAGTATAAAAAAGTTGGAAAAAAATCGTCAGAAGGATGATGATGATGATGTCATGATTATGAATACATGAAACATGAGTTATGTTAGGTTAGGTCAGTTATATCGGGAGACCGGATTTCAATATGGAATATTAGATTACATGACGCAAGAATCGGGTCGGACTCGACAGAAAAGGTACGTAAATCAAAATGAAATTAATGTTATATTTTGTCCGGTTGTATTTATGAATTATTGCTACTAAAAAAAATTTTTTTCAAAAAAATTAACCGACTTCACAAAAGGAAAAGCACTGAAAAATAAAAATAAGTATTGTTACGTATTTATTACTGCGGTTAATGGTAAACTTAATTTTGTTCATTTTTATAAAATATATATATTTTTAGTGCGCTTATTCTTTTCCCCTCCCGTCATCTTATCTCCCCCTCTTTAAATTTTTAACTGCCATGATATATTAGATTTTCTGACCTTTAAACTGCTCTACCCCCAGTCTATTCATCACGTGACAAAGTCAATCACGTTGGCTGTAATCGTCTGGACGTATTACCTTATTTTCCTACGTTGTGTTTATTTCAGGTTCTTTTAAAGTTTGGTACAACAGTAAATTTTATATCAGATTTTTGATAGTTTTTAATTATATTTTCCCCTTTTTAGTCTGTCGCATTATAGACCTAAGAAATCAAAGAATTAATCTGTTTTAATCATTTATTCATTTGTACATCAGTTATTTATCAATGTCACCTTCCAAATAACAATAAAATATATTCAAAATAACAATAAAATATTTTATTAACATAACAATTCAATATATTATTAACATAGGCCTTTGTCTGTCTCCCATAATTTGTACCCTTTTTGTCATCTGTTTATGTCTGCGACACCACAGGTGATTTTCTTGCCTACACTTTACCGGTGATTTTCTTGGCTGCGCCGTTACCACTCATAGCTCACACATCTAATATCTGCGACATTGATGGTGATTCACGTGAAATGTTTCTTTCCATGTTGTTTTTCCCAAGACCCCTATACCTGTTACTGTGCGTCTGCAGCGAACCTCTGCATGCACTTTATCTTACCAAAACCCCTATACCTGTTGCGGTGCGTCTGCAGCGAACATCTGCATGTACTTTATCACTTCGTCCCTGTTTTCATAACACCCCTTTTCTGCTATTACCCGGTAATCTTGCATTTTATTACTGGTATCGCCCCTCTGACGTGTACGTATAATTTTCATTTACTCTTTAAATATCTTTTTATTCTTTAAATACATTTTTAACACTTAGTATCACCCCAAATTACGTACACGCTTGGCATAATGCTACTACGTAGGGTGGAAAGCCTCCAGCGGAACCCCACTTTCGGGCAGTCCGTGAGGCGCCGAAAACCTGAACAGTTAAATTAATTTACTGTAATTAGCCGATTACAATCAGCAAAATACCCAAACAAAAATATCGGACACCTCAACGTATAACATATAAATAAGGTGCAATAAAAGTTAGGAGTCCATTCGCCCATACGCATGTGTCACTTTTCTTCTCGAGCGAATGTTGTTTTCATGTTACTTAGGTACCGGAAACCACGACAGCAGCACCATCGCCGGTTATAACCCTTTCTCAAGAAAACCCATCACACCGATTTATATATACCTATTATCTGTTAACGTTCTACAGGTAGCATCATGTCAATACCTACACCCATACTTTATTTTTATCATTGTCTATCTTGATAACACGTTGGTCAACGCGATTCTTCATATTTACTCCAACCCAACCCTTTTATTTTTATTCATTACTAAGGCAGATTACCTTTAATTTAATAAAATACCCTTTCTCTTTTTATCTACCCTCTCGGTTTACTGACCTTTATTTGCTTCTTTGTTATGCCAAATAAACCCCGGAAGACAGACTGGCCATCTGTATTTACAAGTATGGCGCTATTGCATTTTAGTGACCCAAATTACCTCTGACAGCAAAGATTCATTGACCGTTCCCACTGAGTGTTACTGACCCTGTTAAGACCCCCCATGGTCGTCTTCATTATCGTGCGATTATTATTATTATTCTATATTGACAAGGACCACTTAGATGTATTAAAAACATTTTTACCTGTAACTGTATTGATCTGCAGGTCTCCCCCCAATCTTTTGCATCTTCTTGTTTTCATGCTGCTACGTACTATTGGTGTAGCCTTTTTATTTAAGTAACGCAAGGTTTCGCTGTCCAGTCTTCGAAATAGTTAATCAGTATCAAGTTTGTTTATATAATCCCCGTGCCGTATTAAGTAAAAAGAAATCCAATTTATTTAATGTATTAATGAGCTGAAATTATATTTTAAATCAGATTCGCGGATTTAATTTCTTCACCAAAGACCCAACACCTGTTAGATAAGCCTCGGCGCAGCGTCGGTGCACCGGCAACTTAAATCGGCGTCGAAGGTATCTCACTAAGTAGAAAGAATTCAAACTATTAATGAGGAAGTTAGATTTTAAAGCAGATTCGTGGATTTAATTTCGTTACCAAATATCCAACACCTATTAGATAAGCCTCGGCGCAGCGTCGGTGCACCGGCAACTTAAATCGGCGTCAAAGGTATTTGTAAGTAAAAAGAAATCCAATTTATCAAATTTATTAATGAACTGAAATTTATTTTAAAGAAGATTCGTGGATTTAATTTCGTTACTAAAAATACCCAACACCAGTTAGATAAGCCTCGGCGCAGCGTCGGTGCACCGGCAACTTAAATCGGCGTCGAAGGTATTTGTAAGTAAAAAGAAATCCACTTTACCCTTAAAGTTATTAATACAAACAAAGTTATATAAATTCACTCGGGACAAAGAGCAAGGGGACTTAGTCTTCAAAAAAAACTACTATTAGAAAACCAACTGGCAGCGAAACGATTGAACTGGCCAAAAGCTGAATTTGAATCTGAATGCCTTTCTGCGAGCACATTTAGCGCTTAAATACTCGCGCTCCCCCTTCGGCGGGGATGTAGCGTGGCTTGTTGATTCCCAGGCTTGGCTGGGCCATCTGTTTTTCCCATAATCTGAAGAATTTGACCTGGCGACCCTTTTTTATGCAAACTTTTGCCGATTCCCACGTTCTTAGACTATTTTAAAAACAGATATTTTTTTTTATGTATGCATATTATTAGAATTTTTATATTTTAGAATATTCATTTTTCTTTATAGATCCTGCAAAATTTCCCAGATATACCGACCCGGGTACGGGCGGTTTCAACCTCAATAAGAAATTATATTGGCAGCAGCCGCTAACTTCGTGAAAGTTTCAGGGCGGGTATTTTAAAAACGAAAATATGTAAATAACAGGCATATTTTGGCGTTTATCAAGCAACGCAATTTAGGTAACCTGGTCAGTCTCTCTTCAACGATATGGAAATAAAAGAGATAGAACAATAACCACGTCGTAACCTGGTAAACGCCAAAATATGCCAAATGAGTAATGTGTCAAAATGAATTGAAGGCAAGCATCTGTATTTATGTTAACCTGTATTCGTCGCGTTGGTTTATTTGCATTTTGCTGTGCTTTTTAGCGTATAAAAATGTTAAAACGAGAAACTTAATTCGTATTCGTTGGTTAAAACTGTGTTCGTTGCGATTATAAAGTGTACTGTACGTTTATAAGAAATGTTTAAGTACCACAAAAATGCCAGTAACCTGTTGTGGAAGTCGCTTCAAAATGAATGAAGATGGGATGAAGTTGGTTTTTATTCTGTACGTGCAGTCTTAAATCACAAGGTTTTAACCCATTTAAATGAATTATTAGGCAGACATAGGAATTGACGATTAACTAGTATAATAAGAGACAATCCTACAGACTCCAAATTAAGGAAGTTCCCGGTACATCTTTAATAACAGGTAAAACACTTTAAGAAACGTTTTCGTTTACATTTAACTGTCTCTCACAGGTTTAAACCTTTATATACCTAAAAAATGTTTTTGCTAAACTTGTATAGTTTTTATCAAGACTATTTTTGTAATAATATTCTATTATATAATGTATCCGAGCGCACGGACGGATAAATTACCGCTTTGGAATTAAAATGAGTGTTGAGATTGGTTACTTGACACAGAAAACTTCATTCTCGAAGTTGACAAACAGGCCAGGAATATAGAACAAAAGTTTAAATAAACCAAAACAATGGACACAAGTATGTGAAGCGATAATACACGATTGGGACAGGCTTGACTAAGAAGAAAGAAATGAAAAGGGTAAATTACTCTCACAAAACGCATAATACTTTGTATATTCTATACCTACAACTGCCTTTTAATATATCCCCCTCTAGGGAGTATGGTGTAAAACAAGATATGTATTTTTATATACATTTTTTGCAAAGGAATCATATTTGAGAAAACGACGTCTACTGAAATTTGAGAGACGGGACATTTTATTTTTTTTTTTTTACGAGACAACACTCTTATTTTATCACACAAGTAAACTGTGTTTTTCGGTCTGATTGAAAAAGGTATATTTTAGCCGTTTCCGAAATACTGTGCTTTCAACCTGCTGCGCGCGGTTGTGTGTTTAACATAATGAGATGCGTCATATTTTTGAAAAGAAAAGCCGTTCTAGGAAATCAAAACTATTTTTTTAGGTAGATGACACACCTAAAACACAAAATCGAAGGCAGCGTTTTGAACACCCGTATCTCGAAAGCGGTTGAAAGTATTTAGTATACTGTTTGGTTGTATGATCCGCTATTTACTCCCTATGCAGAGGAATAACTTCCCGCCAACGCGTGGCACGTTCTTTCCCCTCATAAAAAAATAAGTCGTTTTTCTATATACGTATAATTTCAGAATAAACCACAAGAATTTTCAACAAATAGGAAATCTTATTAATTTTTTAGCTGTGCAATTAAAACGTAACCGTGGCCACCCTCAGACTAATAAAGGCGATATTATGAAATCAAGTAATAATGAAGAGAATGGTGAAATTAGTAGTGATGAAGATGAAATGCCCAAACCAGGAAAGCGAGGAAAGCGGAAACAAAATTTAGCGTATGTTCTAAATGAGGAAAGTGATGCTGAAATGGTAGGTACACATCTAAATAAGTTTTATCTTGCTTAGTTGTTTTTCTCGATGACTAGTCATTAAAAGAAGAACCAAATGATGCCATTGTTTCATTTTATCAATTTTGTACTTAGTGAAATTATCACTCTACCTTATTATTTAAGCTACCATACGTCGAAAATCACAGTGATAGTTGCCATTTATGGTAGTACTGCTTTCTACTTGTCAATACGGTTGATAGAGAAACAAGATTTTATTTGTTGTCAAGAATCCTTTTCTCTACAATACCACTAGGCAAGGAATACATATACCGCGCTAGATATATATGTACTATATGTAAAAGGCATGCGGTCACAGATTAACTGAATGACTATCTTATATGTTCATTAACAAACCCCGTAAACTATATACAACTAGAATCTTGAGGTTTTGTATAGCGCTTCATAAAATTATAATTTCCTTTTCTGCACATTATGTTGCACCGGGCGGCTGAAGTACCAAACAAACTTCCGGTTTTCCAATCTTTACTCACTGATAGTAACCTTCTTTCTTACTGTCAATGTCACAATAATCACTTTACTGACAACAAATAAATGCGTTTCTAAGATCAAACTAAAAATCAACTATGAAAGCCGGTCTGGACCCTTTATATACCCTTTTGCTGGTTCTAGAGAATTCTGAAACATAAAAAGGATAGAAGGAACATTGAAAGAAGAAAATAGAAGCCTATGGTAAATTCTAGGCATTCTACCATAGGCGTTCCATGCATAAAATGTGAAAATTAAAAAGGGTATTAAATTAGAAACTAATATAAAATAAACCTAAAATCTCAAAACACACAAACATAAACTAAAGCTAAAAATTCTATAAACTTCAGCGGAGATTGCAACATTGTTCCCCCCTCAAGGCTTGATCGTCCCGATCAAGTTTCTTGATGTAGGTAACGGGCCAGCCTGTGAAGATGCACGACTTTTATCTTTTGAATTCAATAGACCAGATCGTTAAACCGAGTGACTACGTTGTACGGCCCTTGCCATGACTTGACTGGAGTTTTGGTGAGCGCCCTTTGGTTCTTTTGGAATGACCAAACTTTCTCACCAATCATAGATCTACCAGTATTGGCCTATTAGTCATATCGGGTCTTCGTTCTTTCACTTTCTATTGGTAACTTTTGGCAGACTTTCTCGTGTAAAGCCTGAAGTTGCTTGCTAAGCTGACTTGTTTAGTTTTCTAATGTTTCTTCAACAAGTGGACATCCAATAAATAGATCAATAGGAAGGCTTAATTATTTTCCGAAAATTATGCTAGCAAGCGTTTTCCCAGTTGTTTCGTGAACTGCAGAGCGATAAGAGAGTTAAAATGACTGAATGCATTTGCCTTAGTTACTTTGTGATTGATCGCAATGTAATTTTTCAAAGTTCATTAAATGCCTCTACCATCTCATCGGCCTGAGGATGTCGGGGTGTTATCCTTGTTTTGTGAATTCCTAGAAGTTTACACAGGCTCACAAATACTGCAGATTCGAAGTTCCTGCCTTACTCAGAGTCAGTGCCAGATTAAGACTCCTTGATGCCCTAAGTAATCCTCGCCTATGGGCCCCCAACTTCCAATACCGGTCGAAAAAAATTCTCCTGTCACGTTTTTAACGTATATTGATTACAAAAGATCATTATGTACTTTAAATATAAGAAAAAAGAAAAGAAGGTATTAAGTATAATGAAAACCAACGCATACATTTATACTTTAATAAAATTCAACTTTCAGCTTTTTAGAACAGCAAATTCACGAATAACAGTGTCAAAGTTAAGGTTTCGCAGCAGATCTGACTATGTACAATTGTACAATGTTGACAGAACGTCGAGCCTCTCCTGTCGCAT